>JAJMCK010000032.1:0-105179 GCA_030572965.1 Wickerhamiella kurtzmanii | reverse complement strand
TACCGAAAACCCCCTTTTATAGGTTATGTCTCTAATTCTAGTGTTAGGGTAGCTTATTGCTATGCATGGCAATGCATGCAGTTCTCCTCCTCTGTTGAGAACCCCTCCTAGCCTGATGGCTGGGACCATCAGTCAGACAGTTGTTCACTTCAACAAGGCAGAGAGTCACATGCTGCCAAACGTAAATGACCGTTAACCGGTAGAAAATTGAAGTTAATCGTAAAACTAGATATTTTTTAGTTAGTTATGCGAATTGCAAAAAGGTATTTTGTAGTGAAGTATTTTTGAGGTGAAGTGTCAGTAGGTGGCTGCAATGACATCCAATTTTCTGCCTTCGCGTCCCAACGGCGGAGGAACTCCTCTTTGGGCGAGACGTGTCGTGCCTGGTTTGACTAGTGGACTTGCGAGACCCTTGCGGACCATGAGATCGCTGCTGCGTACAACAGTGGGGTCTGGGTTGTAGAATTGATCCTTGATCGGCTTCATGAGCACCGTCTGGTCCTTGGTGATCATAACTATAGTGTTCGTAGGAATGGCAATCCAATCGGAGCGTTCAAAGGTGAGAGGTTCAGAAGCGATCATGGCGATTTTGTTCAGCCGGTGGCAGCGTTCCATGCGGTATTGGCCCTGTTCATACTCGTAAAAACGTGTACCCGTCGAGTAGTAAAGCGAGGCGGCCTCTTCGTCTTTGGAACTCACATAACGACTAACAACTGTCGAGTTACCATCAGTGACGGCGAAATTGAGCAGGCTCGGCTCGCAATTATCCTTGACTCCAAGGCTTTTGGCAGCCTCCAGCGACCAATTCACCAAGAGGTCAATGGTTTTAAGAAGAGCCTGTTCCATCATTTTGGGGCAGAATTTACCCTCAGGGTCACTCGGGTCAACGCCCAATTTATCCAGGCAGTCCAAGTACAATGCGAATGCAACTTCAGAGTCTGTAGAGCCTTGAATGCCCATGAAGTATTTCTGCTTTACATGATTGCAGATTTCTCTTTTGATGTAGGGGAACAATGAGATACCTCCATTGTGCATGAACATGAGAGTGTGATAAACAAAAGGATGGCAATTGGTTTCAGACAATACACCGGAAGTCGAGGCTCTGACGTGGGCAAAAACGAGCCGACTCTTGGTCTTTGTAGCCAAACGCTCCAAATTCATATTGTTCCAGGCTGGAGTAGTCGCACAGTATACGCAAGGGCTTTTTTCCTCATCAGCATCCATATCCTCTGGATAATAACCGACTCCAAATCCATCGCCGTTAATTGGCCGCCGTTGATCTATTCGCAGCCGCGAATCAAAGCTCTGGTTGATGATTGAGTGTGCTGGGCGCGTCAAGAGATGCTCGAGACGAATCGGCTCGGATCCTTTGTATATCAAAAATCTGCACATTTTGGTTGGTGAGCGAACGAGCGTCGAGGAAACTGGAGTTGATATGACGCAATTAGTTCGATGGTGTTCGCTGTCTCCCAAACGCGCGGCACGTGATCTTCCAAACGCGCCGCCGATCCGAGTTTTTCTGGAGTAACGATAGTGAACGGAAGAGCGATTGAAGCCGACATTGAGCTCGGGCACGAATAAAACTCCTAACGGCAATCCAAGTAATATTAATTTTTGTTATCGCTAGTCAGAGCAACGGACCAAAAGACATTTAGTTCATGTCTAAATCGCAGTCATAGCCACATTAAAGTCTTAGATTGTAGAGCTAATTAGTGGTTGTTATAATACCAGTTCTGGTACTAATTCTGGAGCACAACTCCGTTCATTCTATTAGTGTGCTGAAAGATATCTAACCGCCAAAAGAGAAAAATTAAAGTCCTTTGGCATAGTCGCCAGACTTAAGGAATGCCTGGATAATGGCGACCACCCTCTCAAGGCCGGCGAGCCACTCCTTCAATTGCTCGAGTACAAGCTCGAGCGGCGAGCCAAGAGACTCGTAGAGCTGCTTGCGCCAAGGGCAAGACTTCATCGCCAATTTGAAAATGGGACGAACCGCCCAGCTGTGATACTGCGAAAGTGTCTCAGAGTAGGCCTTGTTGAAGGATGTAGCGACCTCCTCATCGGGATTCTCGAGATTTCTTCGCATCCCCACGGCGGTGAACTCAAGACCGCGCGTGAGCCAGAGCAGTCCCTGGGTCGCGTCCTTTTTCTTCTGCGACACCTCGCTGAGAACAACTCCCTGGAGCGTAGCTCCGCCCTCCTTGATAGCCTCCTGACGCGCCTTAATCTTGGCAATATTTCCATTCATATCGCTCTGTACAATGCTAAACGCAGTCGTGCCAAACAAGTCGAAAAGCTTCACCACACCCTCGGCAGCTTCGAGGAATTCCGTGGTGTTGATCTCATCGGTGGAAGAGACAGTGACGTGTTTAAAGTCGCGCTTCAAGCCCTCAAAGTAGGTCGGCATCTTAAAACCAAATTAGACCTCAGTGCAACTGTGGTGATGATGTGTTGTTTAGCTATCAAGATATGATTGTAACCCTTTTTCTCTTCCTGCAAGGCGTGTCACGCATACGCTTTAGTTTAGCTACCCCTGGGGAAATTCAAGCTTAGGTTTGTTAGCTGTCAGCGGGTAGATTGACCCGTGGCTCTCACGTGGTTTAGTTTCGAGCTTTAGCGGGCTTCCAAATCTAGCGCTTTTGACTGTGAAATGCAAATTTCGGTGCGACAAGCTCTCGAATGGTGCACGCTAATGATACTCTGTTTTTCTTTTCAAATGAGCCGTATCTATTCGTTGGTGATACACGCCAGAACTCGATGCAGCATAATTTACTGTGCAAGTGTGTGTACCACGTGAGGGCTACACGTGACGAAATCTAAACTAACTTTTTCAGGTATTATCGACGTCCGCTGCACACAAACTTATGGACTGTTGAGGCTGCCCGTTCGAGCCCAAAACATGTTACGACGCGCATACGGCACGCTGGATCGTGCTCAATGGCAGCTCCAACGGGCCTTTCAACTAGCCAAACGTTGGCAGCATACAGACGCTATCCCAAGCAAGCCTCGTCTCCAGGATCCTGCAAAAGAGTTCAAGCTTAAGCCTGTCGATGTATCGAGGCCAAGCCGTCTATACCCGCAGGCACGGAGATTGCGGCGTCGGGTGTACCTGCACATTGGCCCGACAAACTCTGGTAAGAGCCATACAGCATTAGAAGCGTTCAAGGCCGCGAAGTCTGGATTCTATGCTGGCCCGTTGCGAATGCTTGCACGGGAGATTTTCGATCGAATGGCTAGCGAAGGCATCCCATGTAACTTGGTGACTGGAGATGAGGTTCATGAAGTTAAAGGAGCCATGTTAAATAGCGGTACAGTGGAGATGATGGATACAAGTAATGAGATGGACGTTGCCATCCTTGACGAGATTCAAATGATCGAAGATCCCGACAGAGGCTGGGCATGGACCCGGGCATTTCTTGGAGTGCGTGCCCGCGAGCTGCATCTATGTGGTGATCCTAACTCTGAGCAGATTATTACCACCATGTGCGAACAGACTGGTGATGAGCTCGTCGTGCGGCGATACGAACGCTTAAGTCCTCTTGAACTCGAAAAGGACGACCTGAAACAGGAGAAGTCGGTGCTGGCATCGCTACAGCCTGGAGACTGCATTGTGTGCTTCAGCAAAAAAGAGGTGAGAGCTTGGCGCGACAAGTTGTTCAAGCACCACGGCAACAAGCGGTGCTGCAGCATTATTTATGGCTCGTTGCCTCCAGAGACTCGAGCTGAGCAAGCAATGCTATTCAACACGCCCGGGAATGGGGTCGATTACCTTGTGGCTAGCGATGCAATTGGCATGGGCCTCAATTTGGCGATTCGAAGGGTTATATTCACTACGCTGAAAAAATTCGACGGTCGTAAGCTATCACCTCTCAGTGTTCCCCAAATAAAACAGATCGCAGGGCGCGCTGGTCGGTTCGTATTGGGAGGGGCCAGTGTTGGTCTTGTGAATTGTGTCGAAAAGGGCGACAAGAAAATAATTGCTCGGGCCTTGCAGACCCAATCGCCGAAAATACAGGAGGCTGTGTGTTTGCCCCCTGATAGAACGGTGAGATCAGCCACCGTGGGCGAGCAACATCTAAACGGGCAGTTCAGCCGGTCAATTGAGCGAGTATTCGGTGCTAGCATCATTGGCAAGCACTACAGACGACCAAATGCAGGGAACATGGCTGATGTAGCTGGCTTGTTCGATCGCGTGTATGGGCTTACATTTGGTGATCGCTTGCGACTGTGCAACGCCCCAGTACCAACCAGCATCCCCACCGTGCGCGACGCGTTCACTCGTATGTGCAAGGTAATTGGTAGCGGGTGGGCACGCAATATTCTGCAAATATTCCCCGAAATGGCGCTGCTGGGCGGCACTAGTTCACATACCATGACGCTTGAGAGTATTCACAAAGTCATAACGTTGTTTTTGTGGTTGTCATACCGATTCCCGAGCAATTTCCTCGATCAAGAGGGGGCGATAGAGCTGAAGCGGCTGTGCGAGCTCCGATTCAACGAGATGCTGGCATCGAATCGGTCGCTAAGTGCGGGCGACAAGGCCCCACGTGGACGGTCACGACCAGGCTATTTGAAACCTAAAGGACGCAAGTTCGAACAAGGGACAGAACCTAGGACTCACCCCAGAACTTGAGTAGCAAATGTACATAAAAACTAGTCGTGTGGGTAAAGTAAGTGAAATGCTTCCAGGACATGACGGCAGCAGAAATAAATCGTAGCAATGGCTAACAACACCAGAATGCTACTGGCCACTTATGAGGACTGTCAAACGCAATAGTCGAGCCCTACATATCTCCAAACAACACGGAAAAAAAATTAGGCCAGGACCTCGGCCAAAAGCTTCTCAATGTGCTTCTGGCAATCGTCAAGGTCCACAGTATTATGGTAAACGAAGCAGTTGGGCTCATCGGGCTTGGGCACCTCCATGTCCTTCAGCTGCGACTTGACCATGTCGGCCTTCATGTAATGGCCCTTACGGTGCTCAACGCGACTGAGAAGCACGTCCTCGTCACAAGGAATGAATACAGTCGCCACCGTAATGGGCAAAGACTTGCTGCGAATCAGGTCGCGGTACTTGAGCTTGAGCGCTGAGCAGGAAGCGATGCACATGTGGGAATGGGACTTGCTTGCACGGTAGCTGGAAAGCTCGGCAAGATTTTCGAGCCAGCCCCAACGGTCCTCATCGGTGAGAGGAATTCCCTCGGCCATCTTGCGGATGTTTTCTTGCGGGTGCAGCGAGTCACCCTCGACGAAGCTCGCGTCGAGTCTTTCGGCGAGCTCATGGCCCACCGTGGTCTTACCGCAGCCGGCAGGTCCACCGACAATCACCAACAGACCTTTTGCGTCAGGAGCTAATTCTGAGACCATTGTGTTTACCGACAATTTCAGATCGCAACCAAATTTCCACTAGAAACCGTTTAAGCTTAGCTTAAGGCTAACTTGTCAGGGCCCTGCTGTTTCTCCAGCTAGTTCGTCGAGGATGGGTGGGTAAGCTCCCACTTCTGGGCCTTTTTGGCTGGGGGGGTTAAGGCGCCTCGGATAAGCAGATTGGGCATGGGCTAGGTCTGCATCGAGCATAAGGCAGGCTTGGATGGGGGTGGTTAAGGGGATTTGAAGGAGGTTTAGGGAGGGGAACCTGTTGAGTCTCATCAGTTCGACGACGCCGTGGTTTGACATCGCGTGCAGATATGAACCCACCTCGACCCAAGAGGAAACCGGAATCATTGTTGCATGGTCAAGATCGGCCACGGGGAGTAATTCCGTTGCCGATCCGGAGCCTGGGAGGGGTTGGGACCTCGGACAAGCATTTGCGCATGGGCCAACCTTGCAGACTCCAGTGTCCACGCACAGCTTTCGAGAAATCTAAGTAAATTAAGTTAGGTCGTATGGCCACGCTGACCGACAGCCGAGCAGCGACGACGGGGCTCTTTGTAGTTCAAGCCTAGGCCAGGCTGGGAAATGTTCTCTGCAAAGCCGCGATTCAAGCACGCGTAGTCAGTTGGGAGATATAACAAAGACCAACATTGTTAGAGCTTTAATGCTGGTGCATAAAGGCAGACAAAGTAATCACTACAAATAGGCAGTTAATCGATGCTTTAGTGCCCAGAGGCAGCTAGCCGTTAAGAATAGCTAGTGAAGCAACAGCCAATTGCATTGATAATTTTGTATTCAAAGCACAGAGACTGTACTTCCCATGACCTTTCATAATTCAAAATAGATAGTTATGATGGAAAATAGCTTAAGGCAGCTGTCAGCGAATGACAGGTCCAAATGCAATGAGTAAAAAAAAAAAAAAAAAAAGAATACACATTCTGTATGGCGCTTCTGTAACGGCACGCCAGACCGATTTGGCGGGGAAGGAACCTCGATTTCATAATTATTTATTGGGACAGGAGGAGAAACTAGAGGAGCTGGTCACGTTTTCCTGGGGTGGACAAGTCAGGTTATCCGAGCGATTATCAGTATAAGTAAGTAAGTCAAACCTTCGCTACTGACCAGACGAGGCCTTGACATTTTGAGGGCGTTATAAAAACTTAATTGAGGCCCGAATTCTATCTCTCGGTCACTCCAAAATGCCTGAGGATGCTGCTGTTCAGCCTCTGCGACGCCCCAGCGCTAAGACGCACATTGTGCACCGACCGCTCAATCGACACACAAAGTCGTCGTCACGATTAAACAAACTTGCGGCTGGTAACCGTTCTAACCTATTTTTGAACCATGCAGGCAGAAACTCATCAACCTCGCAGGAGGAGCTCGCGAACGCCGCTGCTGCTGTTGCTGCCGTCGGCGCTTCTGGCACTACTGGTGCTGCTGCCGCTGCCACCGCTGAGCCAGCACTCGAGCGTACGGCAAGCTCTCATAGGCTTGCTCGCATTTCCAGTGGACACAATGCCAATGGGGGCCATACTGGCCAGACATCACACGCTGGATATGGCGCTCACGGCCTTCATTTGGGCCATAGCGTCTCGCGACTTGCCGGAACGGCTCCGAAACGAGCGGGGATAATCCAGCTTGAAAAGGACGACGATAGTGAGGACGCCGATGGCACTGACTTTGAGGATATGGGCTCTGACGAGGAACCCGAGCCGGCGCCTGCCCGTCCTGCAAATGATCGTTCAGACTCGCAGCTAAGCATAGGGATTCATCCCGTCGAACCTACACCGCCAACTATTAGCGGGGAAACAGTGGTGTCTGTAACCAGCGTCGCAGATATGGCATCTGCCCTCAAAGATGCACGAAATAAGTCTGCGTTTGTCGAAGACTCTGACCTGCTGTCCACTGCAATGTCACGAAGCCAAAGCACAGCCGATATGGCCAAAATTGTCGGCGGGTCAAACTCAAACCGGACGCAGCGACGACAGCGACTTCGCCAGCGTCAGCCTCTAGATTTCTCTGCCCATCAGCCCTCTCTTCCTAGTGGAGAGGGCGAATATCGTGAATTTGAGAAGATTTTCAGAGTGTATGCCAATACACGGTCACTCAAGAACCCTGTGCTGAGCTCGTTTGTCCGTCTCAGTGCCGGTAGGTTCATCAACGGTGAACGGCCATCCGCCAACCCTTCTGCTAGCAGCAGACTGCTTAATCCCGAACGAAGGGTTAGCTCACTTTCGGCCACTACCGTTGAACAAATGTCCGATCTTACTCTTCGATCAAATCCCATGTCCAGCCAATACGACGCGACCGTGAACCACGTGTCCAACTATGTGCTCACGAAAATGTGGCAGCAAGGCTGGCAGGACCCTGATAACCCGCGAAAGTCGGTTCTTGCCGATGCCCAGGAAGCCCCGCAGCCGTCTGACCAGTCTATTCAGAGACAAGCTCAACGCGTTCACAACAAGCTTTCGCGACAGTCTCTCCCCAGGCGAGGTTCCTCCATCAAATTGGTACAGTGAACCGTTTTCACTTTCTTCTTTTTTTTAATTATTATTATTATTTATATCAACTAATTCTCAACGGCACTCTAAAGTTCGTCATCTGGCCCTTGGCATACACATCTGCTAATGTCTTTTCCAGCATCCCCGCCGCTTCAAGCTCGCGGTAGCGCTCGTAGAGACGGAGCGCAGATAAAGCGTCCTCCACTGAGTCGTGGTTTCCAAGTTGAATCTCCTCGCCGAGCACGGCCCACATCAGGAACTTGAGCGAGAGTCGGCGCTGGCCATTCAGCTCCTCGTCGCGGAACAAGTCAACTGTATCTACGACTTGTTTCGGCGGAACGCATAAATTGATGGTGCGGAAATCATTGGTGAGCGCATGGCCCACAAATATGCACCCGAGATTCAGCAGAATCCAGAGTCTTCGAGTCGGGGTCTGTCGCGATACTAAGGGGTAGGGGCTCGAGGTAGGATCGAGATCCCCAGGTTCAATTCCCGAGTATGCAGTTAGGTAGTTGATAACAGGCTTTGTTGTTTCAACAAAATCGTCAATGAAGGCGTTATGATCGTCGACGGCTTCATCAATACGTTCACTTAGCGGCTTGTCGAGATCGAGGCCGCGAAGCACGGACATTCGTGCTAAACTTAGGGTTTGCGGACGCAGCAGCGACTTTGTTCCGTCGCTATGCAACTCCGCTACTTCTTGGTCAATGAGTACAAACTCTGCATCAAGTGCCACGACTGTTGGGACATCGTCGCCGGGTTCCAGCATCTTAGCTGGCATTGGCGCCTCGAGATTGCCCGAGATAAATGCTGGGTTGTACAACAAATTAGTGTTTAGGTGCGCCTTCCAGCCCTCGTAGTCGAACTCGGCCGGTCTCGCATATAGCAGCACCTTGGCCCGTTTCCACCTCGGGCTGAAATCAAGCGCCTCCGCCTCAGTGATAGGCGCAACGCAAAAGTCATTGAATACATGCCATCCGGCATCAGGTACATTAACCACGGCTACACTGTGACTACAGCCGTCATCCTTGATCTCAGCAATATATCCCTTGAGATCATACACTTTCGACGCGTCCACAACATTTCCCATAACCGCTCCAAGCCTGTACGTGTGCTTGTCAGACCGCAGCCCGAGCTGAAATCGCGTGCACACCTCCTCCTTTGGCGAATCCTCTAATTCAAAGAATATCGCCTGGGGCTCACCACTTACTTGGCGGGTGCAGGCCATCGTATGCTCCTTGGCACACTTGCTACACCAATCCATTGAGCTCGATGTAATTGCAAGCGATGCACTGAGGGAGCGAACATCTGCCGCTTTGGCAACAGGCACCACGAGCTGCCGGACAATATCATTACGGAACCCGCAGCTGCCATACATTCGGGTCGACTGGGGGACTGTCAGCTCATTCTCAAAGCCTGACGACTCAAGAGTTTCATTCTCTTCACCAATCAAAGCTTCGAGCAAATGTCTTACAAGCTCTGCCGGCTCTATCGGGGCGTCAGGCAGGACAATATCGGCAAAATTAGATGCTCGGCACTGTTTGCCCGCGGCTTTTTGCAGCATATCAATCAATGTAGCCAATTCGCCCGTAGCTAACAACTTTGGATTGTCATTATGTCGCGAGAATATGTTCATCGCCTGGTTGTACAGCGGTGCGCACCAGCGCAGCAGTTGGATCACAGCATTGGCGTTGGCACTTGGAAGTGTCTCTAGGCCAGAATACTTCGTGGCATTATAGTAGCCGAAATCGAAATCATCAACACCAAATCGTGAATAGTGGATAGTGAGGTGACGGTAGCATTTTGGTACGCGACCAACATGGCCATTAGCCGAGGTTTGCGCCGATGCGCCCACGTCGTCGTTCGTATAGTGCTTAACAGAGTTCGCTGTGGCACCTCCTTGAGATATAAACCGCGGAATCGAATCGCGGCGTCCTAGTCTACCGTGCTCCACGGCAAGGTTGCCATCTGGATAGAGCTCCCAGTTGGGAGTTGGCATACCAGTGTCAAATATATGCCTTGGATCGGACCACGAGCTCAATAGCTCTTGTGTATAATAGGGCATGCCGATGATACTTAGGGGGCTATCCTCTGAAAGCAGCGGGAGCGGGCCAACTGGGGTGGGCTTCTCGAGACCGTCAAAGCTATCTGCGCCCGTGGCGCTAGCGTTCTTAGACCAGTAGTGTAAGTCGCCAGTTCGCTCTGCTAGAACAAGACCATCTCCCATGGGAGCAATATCGATTTGAATTATCTCTCCACGGATCGCGGCCTGTTTGATGATGATATTTGCTGGGTTCTTGGAGTCCAAAAAAGTTAGCTGGCCCATCGAGCCTGCTACTACACAATGATTCGGAGCCTTGGGGTGTACACGAACAAAACTGGCTCCAGAGCTCACGCTTAACATGGGCAGGTTACGACGTAACCGCGTGTCATACACAAATACAACAATATCGGGGACCATTCCATATCTACGCGCAGATAGGCCGCAGGTCATTAGAATATTCTTTCGGCAATCGAGATCTGTTAATGGGCCCGTGTGACAAGTTAAGGATTTGCCAATCACGCTCTCAAATGTGAGCGAGTCAACAACTTGGGCTTTACCGCTTGAGAATCCGAGCACAATGTTCGGCGAAGCTCGTGCCATAAACTCGAGGGTGACACCCTCCTCACACAAGTCATCTAATGCGAACGTTCCCGTTTCAATAATCTGGGGCTCAAGCATAAACTTATTGACACGTCGCGGACCACCAATTAGGACCTCACCGTCAAATAGGAGCATGATCGTACCAGCTGCGTGCTCCACATGGCTCTTTAGCAAGCCTGTACGTTTGTGGCATCGCAGGCCTTCTCTACTAAGACTCAAAATCGTGGACTCTGTTACTTGGATATCCTCCACACGGGCATTGTGAGCCTGGAACGATGTGTAGGGCAACAGTCGGGGCCCATAAAAGGACCTGACTACCCCAGACTCGTATCCTACCCATACGAGTCTTTTGTGGGTATCATGCCTTAAAGCCGTGATATTACTACCGTCCCCATAGATCAAAGCACTCTCATGCCAGTCCATGACCTCCGCGGACTGACGCAACTATGGCCCAAGGCTGATAGTCGTCCTGATGTACTGGGGCAACGCCCGATGGTGATGAGTCAGTGCTTTTCGGCATGCACTGAAATGTTGATGTCGCGCGAGCCAAGCAGTGAGTGAGAGAAAGAAAAAGAATCAAGAGAAATTTCAGAGAGACAGGAAAAGTTAGAAGAGTAGATAGACTTAGAATAAACTTGAGAGAGAAAGAGGAAAGGGTCATAAAGATAAATGTACAGAAATCCGAATTCGCATCATTCAAAGTACTGCGTGAGCATAAAGCGTACGACAGAGAAGCCGGCGACAAGACTGATGAGGTAGAAGATTGCTGCCACGCCAATTGGAAGCAGGACCAGCTGCGTTCGGTGCAAAAATGGCAGAGAGGAGTACCCAAGGAAGGTTATCAAAAAGTAGTGGGTTATGGCCGTCAAATACAATGTATTGCCTAAGAACAAGGAGACCCAATTCTTTCTATTCACTATTGGCAAGGCAATGTATTGCACAACATAAAGCCAAAGCCACATTGCCAAGAACGAGTTGCAGTGCACATCAAAGCAGTACGCCCACTCAAGCTCTGCTCGGCGGTCTTTGCGCATGTATTTGTTGGCGAATCCATAGAACCCGGTTGCCACAATCATTCCAATGGCCAGGAAATCTACAACGACCATGTACAACATCAGGCGAAGAATCGACAAGAATCCCGGCGAGTAGGCGAGTCCCCATCCTAATGCCGATACAATCAGCAGCAGACTTAGGAGTACTACAAACGACGGATCATCTCTCGACCATTGCGTCTTGGTCTGGTGTCTATAGAACAACGACTTGTAGACCTTCCGTGGCCTGATGAGGAGGTTCACGAGCTCCCACACCGCCGTCTCGACGTCCAATGTCGGTGGCTTCAACAACAATCTTAGGTACCGTGGTATCGCCATCGCAAACCTGTGATTCTAATACTCGAATTGTGACGCCTTCGCACCGCCGATTTATATGTTGGACTTTTGAGATCACCACCGTGTTTTGTTTGCACACGTTGACAATAGGCAGAGTTGGCCGTGGTAAGCACACGGTTTACAGCCTTTGCTCCCAAAACGCGTCTTTGGCTCGACTTGTAAGAAAGGTTGTTTTAAGCACAAGTCTAATTATTTTTTAGGGTGGTGTGTGAAACTCGCGAGGTTTTGACAAGTTTAATATTTGTGCAAAAGGAATTCGTGCAGAATTATGCTAAAATTTATGTATGCTTTTACTTGATGTGAACGAGCTTGTGAACTGAACCCGTGCCATTGGCATATGGCTATGTGCTGGTGCTTTCGCAACGTGGGGGTTCGTTTTCTTTTTCATAAGACCAGCTTTAAAGGTTGTGGGTAACACATCCAGGGCACTTGCACTCATTAGCAGCACAACCACAGGCTGATTCTTCAACGCTGCATCCACACAGGCTCAGAGTAAGGTTTGGCCCGAGCGTCTCACGCTTAACATCTTTAGAGCGTGGAAGATGCGCAGTTTTGCGGTTTCCAGAGCAGCATTGATTCTTTGAGGAACAGCAGCCTGACATTTTGGACTAGTTGATAAAATACCAGGGTCGGCTAATGCATCTTTATATAGTCTACCTTATCAGTCAATCGTTATCTCGGCTAATTGCACCCTATGAAATTGGGCTGATTAACCGCCCGTGTCTGCCGCCTTGATGAAAATTAAAGTAGAAAGATTTGCCGATGGCCACCTCTGCGATTCCTCCCAAAGCGATAGGGTTGAAGGCTGTCAAGGAAGCCCCTCACCGATTGCGGCTAATTTAGCCGGGGTCAGCTTGAACGCTAAAAAGTACGTGACAGGACGTGTCCAAACTACTTAAATTGAGTTTGTTGACTAGTAAATAAACAAAAAGCAAAACAAGGATAAAAAATGTGACAATAATTAAAGTGCTTGTGTTGTTAACGCTCGTTCACTGAGTCTATATTTTCTAGCTAGCATCGGACCTAAGTAAGCACTAGAACCGTTGACTCGCGCTTCTTTCACTATGAAATGGGTCCGGATCCCTCGACTGGCCCTAAGAACCAGACACGAAAACGCCGGAAACTAACCAATTCTGCTGCTCCCACCGTGGACTCGTCCTCCATCGCATCGTCTGCGGGACTGCCAGAGGAATCCGCGTCACAAACTTCTAAAGACGATGGCGGGGAAGAAGACGAGCACTTACGAAGAAAACAGGAGCTTGGCCGCTCGTGTATTCCTGATAGATACAGTGGAGGTACTTGGGTAGGTGAGAGCTATGCTGATGATCCCCAGGTGCTCGAATTGTACCCTCGAGAGAAGCATACGGAAGGTGGGGAAGACATTGCCAATTTTGTTACGCAGGCAGTGCACTTTCTAGGGCCCCACGACCGATTTGTCTTGTTCGATCAAACCTGTCGATGCGATTCGGACCTCAAAGAACTTCGAGAAAACAAATGGAGCTCAGTTCAAAAGGCGGTGGGCCCTTACATTGAACCACTCCTCAAGCTTTTTTTTCAGGTGATCGACTGGACTTATCCAGCCGTCGATAAACCAAGATTCTATCAAGCATACTATCTTCATGATCCACCGCTTAACCGTGGCCTGCTAGCATCTATGCTAGCCATTAGCTCCATGTTCTGGAAGTATATTCCCGAGCTCTGTGTTCAGGAAGTGCCTCTTCTAGTCAAGCTCATCAATAGTTTGTGGTCGGTCGCCTTGTTAGAGATAGACCACGACATTTCTTGCAGTGGGCCAACTCTAGATACATGTCAAGCATTGCTCATCTATATCCAACGTCGATTGTCTCATGACGAAGTTGCAGAACAAGTCCAAGCCCGCGCCCAAGTGGGTAAGTTAGCTGCCATCACTTTCACACTTGGACTTCACCGCGACTGTAGCGATTGGCCGATAAGCAGCCACGAAAAACTTGCTCGTAGACGTTTGCAAGCTTTGGTCTTCTTTATTGACCGATGGACATCCGCGATATTGGGCCACCCGCGACTTATAGAAATGCCTCCGCCCAATTTCACGAGCGAGTTCGCCAAAGAATGCATTTTTGTCGAGCACGTCAAGCTTTGTGTCATCTTGGATGGCGTCTTGTCCGACTATCCAACCTTGGGCAAACGACAGGCAAAGATTCATCTCCAAACGCTTCAAGCCTGGCGGGAGTCAATTAGTGCTGAACTAGGAGACTCGACCAGCCCTAGTAGCCCTGGATCCAAGAGTGGAATGCTGAATCTTGCTGAACTCGCTGTCGAAGCTCTGATTCGCCGTAAGATACCTCGCCAGCGCCGCGGTGCTCAGGACCTCGTGAAAAGGATAATCACATTTACATGTGGCATCTCTCATTTGCACCGTAATGCCTTCTGGCTATTTCCGTGCCAGGCATTGTTTTCTATTATCGCCCACTTTGTAGTCGCGTATCACCTTCGAACACCGCCCCAGGCGCAGACCGTCAAAGCAAAACGACTGATGAAGAAATGGTTGTCTGCCTTGCGGGACCTAGCAAACGTATGGCCGGAAGGCGCTGGCTTGGCCAATCGCCGAATGGATATGGTTTTCTATCGTGGGCAATCAACCATATCCATGGATGCAATGTCAGACTCGAATTCGGATTCTGAGCCAGAGAAAGTGGATGAACTTTCTGAGCTACTTCTTTTGACACCGTCTGGTTCGGTTCTAAATCAGGACTCGAATGCAGATGGCGAGGTAGACTCTGACGTCAAGCCGGATGATTACATTGAGCCCCTAGAGTACATTGGCGAGGCTGCGACGCTTGACATTTCTCCTCAAGACGATTTCGAGGAGTCGCTACGATTTGAAGACAGTCTTCACGATATTCTTTTACAGTATACCAACGAGGAGCTGAGCAATTAAATGTGCCAGCCGCCACAGGATTTTGCTACTATACAATGCAATTAGATCACCTCTATTTATATACGATGGCCAACCTTCCTTGGGTCCCGGCAAGTCTACATAACTTTTTTTTTCTTTATTTCGGGTGAATGTGCTCTGCAGTCCATGTGGATCCGCCACATACAATGGCAACAATGTTACCCTTTGCCTTTATTTTCTGTTTGTACAATGCAGCAAGGGTTGCTCCACACGCAGGCTCAACAATCACGCAGTGATCCGAGGCGAACTGACGGCAGGCATCCACTGCTTCCTCGTCAGAAACAAGGATAGACGTCGTCTTGTACTTTTCAGCATAGTCGAACGCCTTTTGAGCTACCTTGGACGCACCAAGAGTACGGGCAATGGATGCGGGTTTAGTTTCCACAGGCTTGCCAGCTTCGAGCGCAGAATGCAGGCACGAAGCTTTGGTGGTTTCAACCGCATACACAGGCACGTCTGTCCAGCCATGTTTCTCCAAGCCAAGCATTACTCCAGCATAGAGACCACCTCCACCAACGGAAAGAACGATTCCATCCGGCTTTTGGTTGTCCAACTGTTTGACAAGCTCATCAACCAAAGTAGAGTGTCCAGCCCAGACAGCAGGGTCATCGAAGGGGTGACAGAAGATGCCGTCTTTACCTGCCTTGGGAAGTAGCTCAGAATTTAAATAGTCATTGGCATCTTGCCAAACGTCTCCATGGATAACGACTTGTGCGCCATATTTTTCGATTCTATCAATGATACGCTGCGACGTAGGCGCAGGCACAACCACCGTGCAGGGAGAGTTTGTGTTACTTGCAGCCTCTGCAATCGCAAGTCCAGCATTACCGCCTGAACTGGAGAAAATATGGCCATGAGGAGCAGACTCTAAGCCGTGCTTCACAACTGCAGTCATACCTCTGCTCTTGAACGAACCGGACGGCTGGTTGTTTTCTAGCTTAAGCCATACTTTGTATTCCTTAGGAAAGAACACTGACGGGATTAGCGGAGTCTCAACGAACATGATTGATGGCCCGGATCAAAAATTTTATGTCGCTGAGTCTAAATGCTGTTTGATTGATCCGGGGCCACCGCACTGCTTATCTACCTACCCTGTGACCTGCGTTTGGAAGTTGACCGTTATCAGCCGCCTTCCAGACTGACCGACTTGGCACAAAAAGGAGAGGTGGTCAGTAAGACTGCATCACGTGATAACTTCCGTAAATCACGTGTTATCTCCACACCTAGGCTCACCAGCCCGCAATACCATCATTTACGGTTTTGTAAGAGGCGGCGAGAGTTCCCCGCGTTCTATTGTCTCATTCTAGTTTCGTCGAACCAAACAGACACAAATTCACCAAGTAAAAATGGAGAGTTTCTTTAGGCCTAACCGAGTCTATGCCGTGGTCGGGGCGTCTACAAACAGAGCCAAGTTCGGCAACAAAGTTCTGCAGTGGTACATTGATCGAAAGATCCCCGTAACACCAATTTCGGCAAGGAAAGAGACCATCAACGAAATTGAGTCTATCACAAGTATCAACGACCTTGAATTGACACAGGGAGCGAAAGATATTGCTCTGAGCATAGTCACGCCACCGGCCGTAACACTTGACCTGCTTAAAACCATTCAAGAGAACAAAATTCCGGTTACTACGGGATGGTTCCAGCCAGGGACTTATGATGAGTCCGTCGTTGAGCTTGCAAACAAGGTCTTACCATCGGTAATTTTGGATTGCATTTTGGTAAAGGGAGACTGGTACTACCCACCAACCAAGAAACCGGGTCTTTAAGGATAGCATTTTAAAATCTATAACATTTTCGTTGTTTAATGGCCAACGAGGGTCACTTTGTATGGGAATGGCGTCGCGTCGGTGGTCGTAATAGGCGGGATGTGGTCTTTGTTAGTATCAGTGGCACTGAGAATATCGAACATTGTTCGCCGTAGCTCATCCATGGCGTCATTTTGAGCATTGTCGCCGTGTACAAGCGACAGTTCGACGCGCCAAGTCTCCCAACAAGTATCATATGTCTTGGCGAACCATGAAGCCTTCTTGCTTTTACGATCATAAAACTCGATTTCCACAATCGCTCGATCGCTATATCGGAGAGCACGAGCCAATTCCCGAGATTTCTCTGTCACTTGGGCATCTGCCTCGACGTTTTGAGCTTTGGGGTAGGTGACCCCGAGTGCCTCGCCAGTCTGAGGCGCTAGGGAGCCGAACAATCGTTGGAACAAGATAGTCCAGAGAATTGCCTTTGCTACATCGTTCGCCCCCTGCCTTTCCGTGGCCAATTGAAGCGAGTGCGTACGCATAGACGACACTCACGGGTTGTTTGTGGGGTTCTTGATCAGATCGCCTCTCGATGATAGCATGACAATGGAGCTGTAATCACGTTTCATGTTGTCACGTGAATGATATATAAACGCGAAGCTACACCTTCAGATATGTAGCATAATTAGCACGTCCAGCTACCGTCTAGTCAAAGTCAGGTTGTACAAACTTTCGTCAAATTAATTAAATTAAAATAAACATCTACTGCAGGTTCGGAATGTCGAAATGGAAGTAGAAAGTCGACGTATCAACTAATGGCGCATGGCCTCCAGAACCCACCGCCTTCTCATGGGTAACAACGGGGTGCTTATCGTCGAATCCGTTCTGAGCTTCAATGTCGCCGACAGGAGAACCGTAAGTAACCAAAGAATCAGAGCTAGTGAATCCAAGCTCAATCTCGTGTGAAAGCCGGTTCGCAGCATCGCTTGAGTCGTGGTGGCCGCCAAAGCCGCTATTGATCAGTGCGCGGCGCGACCAAGAAGATAGGAGACCAGCAAAATGGAACTCAACGGGACTGGCAGCATACTTGGTGAGCTCAACATGCAGATCCCGTAAGCCCTGGGCACCGGTCACGTCGACATTCGGGCTTACGGACATGTCAAACACAAGGGCCCGGAGCACGGGCAAAGTGTCGTCATCGACAAAGTTGCCAAGTTTGCGGGGGGTCCAGTACTCATTCCATGGCCGATCGCCAAGCTTGATTCTATTGTAGTGAGCCGCATCGAGGTTTCTTCGCGTGTGTTTCTGCACATAGTCGGAAATGCGAGTCTGATGCCATGCGATGTTCTGATAGGTGACGCTTTCACGGAAGCGGTACACAAGAATACCTGGGGGAGGAGGTGTGACAACCACGTCGGGGTTGATGTTATCATTATTGAGGGGCCACCACTTGGTGTGGATCTCTCCACTGGGATCGGGTGCGACCGAGGTGAGGGGCACGATAGGGTTGTCTTCGCTGCCCTCGAGAACCATCTCAGTATCGCCAATGGAGCGCTCTTCAGCACGGATGACCTTGACATCTTCAAGCGAATTATCGGGGTCATTGACGGAGGCGTCGGATGGAGTGTGGATGGTGCGGATGTAGTGAACCTTGCCCAGGAACTCGCCCAAGGGGAATGTTTGCTTGAGCAACAGATTAACCAACGAGGCAGCAGCGGCGAAGTAAATTCCTGACTCCAAAGTCACAAACACGCAGAGAAGCACATCAACAAAGAAGATAATGAACTCAACTGGCGACACAACCCACAGCATCCAGGTTGCCTTGTAGCTATTGATCAAATCGGCCACACAGTGGATAATGACGGCGGCAATAGCGGCATTGGAAATGTAGTAGAACGCCTCGGTCAAGCCGTAGATAGCCACGAGGATACAAATACCAGTGAACAGACCCGACAGGGGCGTACGCACACCACACTTGTTCTTAAGGGCAGAACGGGAGAAGGAACCGGTACTGGGGTAAGCACCAAAGAAGTGGCCAACCATGTTCGAAACACCAATAGCAATCAGCTCCTGGGCGGGCTGGACGCGGTAGTTGTTGAGACGACCGAATGACTTGGAGATACTAATGTGCTCAAGCACCAACACAACTACTGAAATGGGAAGTTCAGAAGCAAGTGACTTGAGGATGTCTTCTTGGACAGGATGAACACCCATATCCTTAAATCCACGAGGGACCGTCTTGATGATCGACAAGTACTTAGATCCATGAATCCTGTAAACGCCCCATGAAATGAGCGTGGAGAAAATAATAATGATGGCAGTGCGGAGGTTGTTAAGGTAGAACCACAACAAATGACGCTTGCGATCCTTCTTCTCAAGATAGCCGAATCCATACTTCATGGCGTACAACAAAAACAGACAAATAATACCCATTGCTGCATTATAATCGCAGTGAGGAAGGTTCTTTAGCGTGTTAACCACCACGAGATAGCCAGCCGCACGCGTGTTGAACAACTTCTGAGTACCCAGGAGCGATGGAACCTGGCCGACCAAAATGGTGAATGCCGAGCCGCTCATGAAGCCCATCACCGCAGGCATGGGAATGTACTCGAGAATAAAGCCAAGACGAAGAATACCAAGTCCGAATGCAATAATACCACAGAACAACGATAAAGTGACGGCAATAAGGGGAGCATCCTTCTCGCTCAAACTGGGCACCTTGTGAAGAACACGGTGAATTACCGTGTATGTTTGCGCAGACATGACGGCTACGGGTCCGATACAAACATCTTTGGACGTTGCAGTCAAACTGTAGAGAACATTTCCAATGAAACCTGTGTAGAGACCATACTGTACTGGAAGACCGGCGATCTTGGCATAGGACATACCCTGAGGCACGACGACCACACCAGTCGTAATTCCGGCAATTAAGTCACCATAGAGCCATTCGAGGTTATAACGATAGATCCAGCCAGCAATAGGGAATACACTCAGAATGTAATTTTTTACCCGCTGTTTGGTTCTTCCGCTTCTGAACACCCAGTCGAGAGGCTTCTTTACTGAAACCACTGGTTGTTCATAATGATAGGTATCAACGATCGACATTGAACAAAAATCGGAGTTCGAGACGACTGGTCCAGTTCAGATCTGCCCCACAAAAAAGAAAATTAGCATTCTATTTATTCTACATTTTGGTTCGTCCTAGAGACAGGTCATGTGATATGACGCTCATCAAAAAAAACTATGAAGAGAAAAAAAGGTGAGTGACGCGGATAATCGCTGTGCAGACACCCTCGAAAAACCCTTACATGGTCCCTGCGTTCCACACCTTATCGCTATGCTTCGTGCCATTGAGACACCAGTTCACGTGACATGGCGCACACTGCTTGGCAATCATGATAATCTGGGCAATCTGGGGTGCATAACATGTAGACTCATGCAATGCGTCACGATGTGTTCAAGCCGCAATAAGAGGTGCATACAAAGCTCGAGAGTATAGTGGGCTCGCGTGCACATTTTATTTTTTAGTTGTTCTAGTATATACATTTTTGTCTGGGGCCGGAGATCGCAGTGGCTGGTGATGATGGCACCTTGACCATCTCCAGAAAGTAATAAAATAAGCGAGTAGACAAAAGAAAAAAAAATGCTCACGATGATGTGACCAAACCAATATCCCAATAAACTTGGCCTACGTCGACGAGTCATTCAATGACGATCTTGTCCGAGGTTTGGGTGGAGGTGGAGTCATTGCATCGACGAGGCTTTTAACGATCGCCAATGCTTCGTGGGTCGCCTGTCCACGAATTTTTGCGAGCTCATCCCTGGTGAACTTGCCAAGTACAAATCGCTCAACAAGAGCCGAGGATCGCTCGTGGGGCTCGGCAATACCCACCCGGATCCGGGCGTATGGAGCTTGGTATCGTGCAGAGATGTCACGAAGGCCATTGTGTCCTTTAAAAGATTTCGATTCAAGCTTGAATTTGACTTCGCCAACATCAACATCCATGTCGTCATGAATTATAATAAGTTTGAACGGGTCGGGCACTGCTCTTTGTGCTTTTAGTACTGCCTCGCCGCTCAGGTTCATGAACGTCTCACTATGAGCAAAAAAGACATTGTCGGCGATGCGTAGAGGAGCGACATTGACTACTTTATGAGCTTCAAGAACTGGTGAACCAAGCCCTCCCAATGCTTCAGCCACCGAGTTGGCAATCGCGTGCCCTACGCTATGCCTCGTGCTATCATACTTTGGTGATGGGTTCCCAAGCGAGACCAGTAGCAGCGACTTTGGCCGTTGCGTCCTTAGTTCATGCAAATATTTATTTATTGGCAGTTTTGGAGCCATAGACACAAAAACAAAGACGGCAGGCGGCTGCAGGCAACACCAAAAAGCTCTGAAGTGAAAAATTAGGCACCACGCGTCGTTCGGCTGCTATATTAGTTAGTAGAGAGATCACGAGACCTGCCAGCCAAAATGGCGTTTCTTCATGAATTCGTATCTTTAGGGTTTTTTTAGTGCTATTCAGTTGGAACTTCCTTGTCGAGGAGCCCATTTTCACGCATCGTATGCATTTTGCGCTTGTTAAACCACTTGAGCGCGAAACCAAGGCCGCCAACAATGTTGGCAAGTCGGAAGAGCCAGCTGAAGAACCCAAGACGGGTATCTTTTATTACCATCGAAATAGGATCAAAATCATAAGCCCAATAGATTCCGGATGGAATCCCAACCTCTTTGCTTTCTTTATGGCTCATCGTCGTCGAGTATTGGTATGTGTGGGCGCTTAAGCCGAGAGCCTCGTATCTAGTAGGCACCAAGTTAAGGTGGTAGAGCATCACGTTTCCTGGTTGTGATTTGAGGAAAGTGTTGTCTAGAGGATTAGCCTCGCTAGGGAAGTACTCGCCAAAGCTCAACTCGTTTGTGTAGTGCGAAATATCCACTGGAGTACGGGTGCCTGGCAATGCGTTCACGACACCAAGTCTTCCCTTGACGCGGTTGGTATTAAATAGTCCGCCCATACGGCACCACGATGTACCAGCAGGGTACCCCAGCGCCATTGGGGTTACTGTGTCTTCAGCATGAGCCACGAGCTCGTTGACAAACAAGCGGTCACCAGACATGTCCTCAATATACACAGCCAAATCCTCACATCGCGCAGCGACCGATACATCGAAGTTTATTTGAATTACCTCCTCGACCTGCTTGTATACCCCATATTCGTAGGTGAGTCGAGCTCCCATAAAGTTCGTCGTCACCAGCCAGAGCAGTACGAGCGTGAACCAGCCAAACACGACAGTAGCTAGCATATCAGGTCTTTGCTTCTCTTTATACGTCGATTTGACCTTGGGAAACGCATCGAAACTGCGCAACTCCACCATTGTGCCGGTTGTTTGCCTACTCGACCTGCCAGCACTAACGTGTGCGTGAGCTTAATTAGACGCTATGGTTGTACTAAGCATTTATGCTGCTGTCGCGTCTCAGGCATCCCTCCAACCGTATAACAACAAGGAGCGTCGCGAACAGAAAAAAACGCGTCTACCAAAAACTTTTTTTAATTCTCACCAAAAAAAAAATCTGGTATCGACTCTACTGAACTCCTTTTGATCAATGAAAAAGGACACTACTATTCAATAGGTCCTGGCCAACAATATAACCACGGCTGAGGTCGATGGCCCGATGATCAAAGACTTTAACGAGTTCACAGCCGTAATGAATGCGCTTGTGAAGAATGCCCGAGATAACCTACCCAAGACAGATGCCGAGTTCGTCACGGACGGCCTGACGAAAGTGTATCAATTCACGAAACAGTTGAAGTCCGATGTCGACTCTAAGCGAGCAACATTGGACCGCGTGAGAAAGATCGTTGGACCATACGATTCATCAGAAAGGGACTCGCAAAGCCCTGGAAAGAGGATTCACCTGCAATTGGACGCCAGCACTGACGATTCCGAAGATTTCGTGGAAGACAGTGACGAGGAGTTGGCAGAGGAGGAAGCGTTAAGGAAACAACACCTGGTGGAGCTCAACAGAAGGATGGAGGAGATGAAGTAAAAGCAGCTAGAGGAAGACCTGAAGAAGAAGAAGAAGGAGGAGGAACAGCTGCAGAAGAAGAAGCAGGAGGAGCTTCGCAGAAAGCAGGAGGAGGAGTTGAAGAAGAAGAAACAGGAAGAGGAGCTTCGCAGAAAGCAGGAGGAGGAGCTGAAGAAAAAGCAGGAGGAGGAATTGAAGAAGAAGAAACAGGAGGAGGAGTTGAAGAAAAAGCAGGAGGAGGAGTTGAGGAAAAAGCAGGAGGAGGAGGAGAAGGAGTTGAGGAGAAAGCAGGCACAGGCAATTGCGGAGGCAGTGGAAGGGGCCATGAAGAAGCAAGCGCAGGAGGCGGCCAAATTGGCTGAAACAGAAGACCCTATACTTGTAAAAATGCGTTGCAGCAAGTGCAACTTACCTGGCCACAGACAAAGCAAGTGTCCCACCGCTTCGCGACATCACAGTTCCGCTAAATGACGTTCCAGAGCTGGCCACAGCTAGCTTTGTGTTGCTTTCCGCCCTCGGCTCTCTAGCCTCTGCTAACATTGAATAAATAAGTCTAGATATCAAAAACATTTAAAACACTTACGCGTCCATCTTCGACGGCGGTACTCACCCGCTTCATCGTAGGCCCACTCTCCCTCTGCCCTGAGTTTAGGAAGCTCCCGGTACCGTATCCATGTGGCAGCATCCTTATCGACTATCCAGTCGTCGGATTCACCGAAATCAGCAAATGACCAACCGTCCGGTGGAAGGATGTCGCCAAGACTGCGGGTACCCGGGGGTAGGCGCTGTTCGACGCGATAACGAGAGGTTTCGCTGTATAAATAGGGAGTTTGGAGAACAGTGTCATAAAGTCTTGGAGTAATTCCTTGTTGTTGTAGCTCAAAGACTTCAACCTCGCGTTCCAATGGTGCGTCAGTGATTGAAAAGTCTTTTTCATGCTCACCAGCCCACGCAATCAAGTCTGCAACAGCATGGGCATCAGCAAACAACTCAAGCTCAATTTGAGCCAGGTATTTTTGTAGCCGCTTGACTGCTGGATGCGAGCCCAGCACTGCTATCCACGCTCCAGAAGCGAAGAGAAGCGGAGGATTCACAAGGCTTGCAGCAAAGTAGGTACCAACCAAAGCACCAAGAAGAGCCAAAAACACCATGCACGACTTTTGCGTATCCTCAAACCCAGCAATGCGTTCACGGAAGTCATCGAACTTGTCTAGAGAGGCTACCAATTTGCTCAAGGAAGCCTGGCCCTTTCGCAGAGCTTCAAATAAATCGCGGACTTCTTCAGCTTCCTGCTCAATTTTGGATTCAAGGACGGGATCAGTAGGTGCATCCTCGAATTCACTAACCACAGGGTCAACGGCTATGATCAGCGAGTATTTTTTCGCATAATTGGGAATGAAGAACCCAGTTATCAGGTAGAGCAACGGTCCACAAGCGACTAAGTAGGGACGGAAACAGATCATTGTCCATAATATCAACCATGAAACAGTAAGGGCTGGTCTGTCCCAGCTAGAAAACTCAGCAAGACCAAGCTCAAGGGTTCCAAGCTTCTTTAGCCGTTTGCCAATGGTGAGCAGAGATCCGAACACCGTAATTAGGCTCAGAGCAGGAGACTCTTCGAGTTTTTTCCGCGCAGAACCCGACGTTGCCTTTGCTGCCGCGACAGTAGCCATTTGGAGAAGTCTATCTGATATATGTTCGGGGGCCATTGCGTCGCCGAGTGTAGACAATGTGGGGTAATAGATGGCAGTAAGATACTGAAGCGAGGCAAGCCGATATGGCCTGCCGTATATTAGGCAGGGTAGGACTAATCAAATCTGAGGGGAACATGTGATGGCGGCGAAGGCACGTGAGCAGCATGTGCACGGGAGCAGCTGTGAATGATCATTCTCAAGCTTTATTGTGTTTGTAGGATTCTTTTGAATAGGAAAATGCTGTCGTAGTGGATGATTTCCGACTGATTTGGGTAGGTGCCTTGCTAGAAATTAGGGAATCGCACGCGGAACGACAGGTTGTTCTTGTGGTGCTTGTGGTGCTTGTTCTATTTACTTTTAAACAAACTTAAGTTGTATCTACAAGAAAATATTCAGCCAATTCTTTTGTTCTCAAGCAATGACCCGTTTCCCCTAGTCTAAATGACGTTAAATTAAAAAAACTTGGGAATCGTATACTAAATCACGTGACTACCTCATGATTCGAAATGCCTGCCTGATCTGGGCTACGCAGGCTAGCTGAGGAGAATAAGCAGGCTGGGAGAGAGACATTGCCTCACCTCCAGCTTAGCCAGCTTAGCCAGCTTAGCCAGCTTAGAGCTGTTCGTACGTGTAAGTTAACTCAACCTTAACGTCAACTTCGGTTCTTCTTTCCCCGTGTCTAGTCCGCATTTGACCTCCTGGTCAACTCAGTCGTTAAAATGGCAGTGAAAAAGAAGACTGCTGAGCAGCCTCAACGGCCTGTGCAGATAATGGTTGGTCCCCCTGACCTCAAAACTGCCGATAGGCGCATTTTGGCCATCGCGCGCTTTCTCTACAAGAACCCGCATCTGAAGCAACGAGAGGCGATTCGCGACGGTCAACGGGTGGAAATGTTCAAGCTTAAGCGTGCTGTCAGAGCCCTGCTTTCGCCAGAGTACAAAAAGCTTCAGAAGAAGCCTAACTCTGTGCTGCCCGAGCTTGAGACTGAACAAGACTGTCTTGAAATTCTGCAGAAGCTGCCTCAAGAGCGCATGGCCTTCAACGTATTTAAATTCGAGTCTGCCGATGCTGTTGCTCGTAATTTGAAACCCGTAAGTGGTATCCCTTGTGTGGTGGTCGATGGCCAACAATCATTCGGCCCTGACGAGTACTTTGCATGGTTTTATAGCCCTGTGCCATATACTACCTACATGTATGGTGCTCTCGCTCTTGCAGGCATATTTGCCGTGGTTCTATATCCTCTCTGGCCTTTGAAGATGCGTCGAGGCGTCTACTATCTCAGTTTGGTGGCGCTGGCGTTTGTTGTGTTCATGCTTGTGATCAGTATTATCCGTTTGATACTATTCGTGTTAACCTACTTCGTTGCCAAACCCGGTATTTGGCTATTCCCGAATTTGTATGCTGATGTTGGATTCTTCGAGAGCTTCCAGCCGTTATGGTCTTGGGATGGCCAAAAGACCCTGCCAGCCAAGCCAGTCAAGAAGAAGCGCTCGGCAGAAAAGAAGGCCAAGACGGCTGCTGCCTACAACCAGCGTCTTCAGCGTCTTCCAGGAGCTCCTGTGGCTCCAGGCGCACGTGCCTCCCCGAGTCCTGGCCCCAATCCTGCTGCAGGCCCAGCAGGCCCTGCTGGAGTACCAATGGGCGGCCCTCAGAACCCGCAGGTTGCAGAGATGATGCGCCAGGCAATGGCAGTTGCCAACCAGAGAAGTGATGAACGCGTGAAGGATGTGATTCGCCGTGAAGGTATGAAGCCCCCGCAGGAGCTCCAGAAGATGAAGCAAGCATTTTTCCAAGAAGAGCTGATGAAAACAAGACAGGCCCTCAATATGCTCCAGATGCGTATGCAGGGACAACAAACTGCCTAAACTATTCCATAAAAAACTAAATTAGAGTCTACCAAAATCCATTTTGGCTACACCACATAATAAGGTACACCTGCCCAAACCGTAAATTATGGATGGTCTTCGCTGGCTCGCAGCTATAAACATTGTCCAACAACTTAACTTCAGAATTATTGATCGTAATTTACTGTCTTAGGCGCTTTCAATACGGCTGTCGCCTATCTATATCACCATCGCGAAACAGTCAGCAGCTCGAGAGACCTGACTACACGCAAATTGCCAGCTAGTGGCTCATCGACGTGCCGCGCTGTTGAGCTAGGAAATCTTTTCTTGAGATAAATTGCCAGCATTAAAAAGGTTGAGAGATGCGTGCTAGGCCAGCAGTGCTAAATATTGCATGGGTCTCTGAGGGTAAGAGTGTCCTACTCGTTGGTGGAGGCAAAGTTGGCGTGACACGCGTGGAGAAATTGTTGATCGCGAATGCCAATGTTACTGTGATCAGCCCTGAAGTTGAGCCTTTAATACAAACTCTGGCCAGCGAGAAGAAGCTCAAGTGGATCAAACGCAACTACCGCCATGACCACTCAGACTTGGAGTTGACTCGTTGGGATATGGTACTGACAGCTATACCTGATGGTGAGTTGAGTGCTGATATCGTGATAAGATCGCGGGAGTTAGGACTATTGGTCAATGCTGCTGATATCAATCAATATTGCGACTTTTATTTCGAGGCTCAAACCACCGTGGGCCAACTGAAGGTGTCTGTATCTACGGGAGGCAATTCGCCTGGACTAGCTGGCAGATTTGTTCGCGATATCGGTAAATTTGCTCGCGAGAATAAAGTTTCTGAGGCTATGGACCGTGTTGGTGAACTAAGACAAAAATTGCGCCAGCAGTTCCCCGAAGACTCGTACAAGAACGCGCGAATGCGCTTCATTAAGAAGCTATGCGATGGAAAGTCGTATGAGCAATTGTCACAGCTCTCGGATGAGGATATCGAAAACTACCTCAAGGCTTTCAAGTTCGCGTCCCTGCCTAAGAATGAGCTTCGCGCTTACATGGAGACTGTCAACTGGATGCTGTCTCTTGATGTCCACGATGATTCACCCAGCACCCCAGTGTCTCAGAATACTGTTTCAACTTCAATTGCTGAAAATAATTCTTCAAAGATGTCTTCAAAGGCTCAGTCCCCTCATGTTCAATCTGCACAGGCCCAGTCTCCTGAGGTTCAATCTGCACAGGCCCAGTCTCCTGAGGTTCAATCTGCACGGGTTCAGTCTCCCAAGGTCAACACGCATACGCAGCCGCACCAACCTGAGCCTACGAGCTCGAATAATAAGAAGCGCCCAGCTCACCGTCGATCAGAATCGCCAAGTACACAAAAGCCCAGCTCTCGGAAGCTTTCCAGGACCACCTTGGCGGCCCCTCCTGGAATGGAGACAACCCGAGCACGAGCCAGGCTGGACGAGCCTACGCAATACAGCGGAAACATGCACGGAAATGCCACTGATACGCTTGACATGACGCATATCTCGTCGTCGTCTCCAATGAGACGCTCTCTGTCGCACTCGCGGTCAGACTCTTCTGGAATTGATAGTGGCTTGTCTGATGCCGAGGCAGCCGCATCACATGAAGGGGCCTCTCACATGCAAGTCGACCAAGACGTGCCATCTGGCCAGGGAGGTGTGATTCCTGAGACCTCAGTAGAATCTAATGGACCCGGACTGGCTGAAAGTTCCGAAAGAGTTGGTAGCCAAGAGGCTGGAAAGGGAGAAACCAACAGCACTTATAGTGATGAAGAAGAAGCATCAGCTGAGGAGGATATTCTTTTTGTTTCTCAGCACCCTGTTCCTGCGGAATTGCTTAATGCGACGAGGACGAAGAAGCAAGTCATCGCTGCTGCTACCCCAGAGAAAGTCTCAACTCCAGCAAAGAGTTCGCGCTCTAGTAAGACAGCGAGCCCGAGCAAAATTGGAGCTGCGAAAGGCGTCCCAAGCCCAGCACGTCCAATAAGCGCAGTACAAGCTGTGAACCTCGCAAAACAGAGCTCACCAGCGAGGGCCGCTGGTTCCGTTGCTGAGCCACCAATGTCCCAGGCTCAAGGTGCCCAGATAGACGAGGAGTCTGAGCCTGATTCGTCAGAGGCAGAGTCGTCGGAGGAAGAGAATTCGGACGAGACAGCTGGCTCGAGATCGATAAAGTCGGACAAAGTGAAGCCAACTGGCCGCATGAAACGTTCATTTAGAACCAAACGAACCCTTGGGCCCGACAAGCGGTTCAGCAAGTCATCAATAGGAATATTCCCCAACAAGAGAGTGCCCCCAGTTCCGCCTTTTCCGCTCCCCCCGTGGCAGAACAAGCCAGCGTACCGCAATCCACAATAGACCACGAAGAGAACAACGGTGAAGTGGGTGAGACAGGGGATGATGATAGCCCCGAGTCTTTATCGGCGTCCACGGGGGAGTCCAAAGAATCATCTAATAGGCCAAGCAGTCCTGTTTCAGGCTGTACATTCCAATAGAATAGTCGTCATGAATCTAGCTTATGTTTGAACATTAAGGTTGGTGCTATCGGGCTGTAGTGCCCGTATTTCGTCACCATGTGTATTTTGTACAGGGTCCTTGTCATTAGTCGATTCGACATTTGATTGAGCAGCCGTGTCTTCTGAGTTTTTAGTGGATGCCTGGGGTTCGGGAGTAATAGCAGGTAGACTTGATTCCTCCAGCGGGGCGTGTGAATCTAGATTGTCACTCTCTTTATTTGGTGCTGGTGCAGGTGCCGTGTCTTCTGACTTTTTAGTGGATGCCTGGGGTTCGGGAGCAGTAGCAGGTAGACTTGATTCCTCCAGTGGTGCGTCTGAATCTGAATTGTCACTGTCGTTATTTAGTGCTGGTGCGTTTGGTGCTGGTGCAGGTGATGTGTGTTCTTCTGCCTGAGGATCCTTTTCTTTGAGTACCAACACAGGGAACTCAACAATTGTTAGACCCCGCAAAGCATCTCCAAAATTAAGGTCTTGTTTCAAAAGTTTGAGTTGGTTGTCGGCATCTCTAACATATGCCCATTGAGCTTCGGTGCCAAATTCACGTACAGGCTTTGTCTCTGGGACATTTTGTATTATTGACTTGTCGCCATCGATTATTTCCACAGTCCAAACATAGACGCGGTTGTTCTTATCCCAATGCGATTTATTCTTTTGAGCACGAGTCATGGCCCTGGGCATTGGTCGTATGCGCACGCCCGATCTCATAAATTCCCTTTTGCCAACAGCATCGCGATGATTCCGGGTATAATTTTGACGTGAATGACTTTCCAATTGTATTGAACGGCCCAGACCTTGCAAGAAATTGTAATCTCTATCGAGACTTGTGGCTGTCAAGAGCTCATCGCGGCCAAGGTGTCGCACAGGGTCGATTTGGCCTGTGCATTGTTTGTTTGTTTTATGATTCTTGACGCATGCAAGCGAACACGACCTCGTTTCGCACGCAGGACATGTATATTTAGGAGCTTTAGAGCCGCAACTATCACAAGAAGGCGTCTCGCTCGCCAATGGCACGTCCGCTTGCATTAACCAAAGTGCTAATGTTTAGAAAAATATAAATTTCTGAAGAAAGTCACCTGATGTCAGCCAGAGGAAATCCAAAAAAGCAAATCACGTGATGCAGTCAAGAAGAATAGAACCAAGTCACGGGTGCGCACCCACCTGGGACCACGGATGAATAGCGCGATAAGCCCCCCGGGGGGAGTTAAGGTGGTGCCGCCCGTACAGTCAGCCCGGAGAGCCAAGTCGAAGCAGTAGCAGGCATCAGCAGGCATCTCAATCCAACACAGGTTCACCCTTCTCCACACGGTCGATACACAATGTCGGCAGCCAACTCTCAGGGCATTCAGACCCTTCTCGAGGCCGAGCGTAAGGCCCAGCAGATAGTGCAGGAAGCCCGGGCGTACAGGACGCAGCGGATTAAGGCGTCCAAGGCCGACGCGCAGAAGGAGGTCGAGGAGTACAAGGCCAAGAAGGAAGCTGAGCTTGCCGAGTCAACCAAAAACAACAAGCAAACTGACGATCAGGCAGAACAGATTGCCTCTGAGAAGGCCAAGGAGCTGATTGCCGAGCTGGAGAAGCAGGGCAATGAGCACAGGGCCGAGGTGATCAAGTTCCTGGTTAGCGAGGCTTCGCTGTCTTCTTAAGGTGTGACGACTGCAATTTAGATGGTGCAGTTGCGAGTCAATGCGTATGACTAGCAAAAAGAGTCGCAAAGAAAGCCCAGAGACAATCGCATCTATTCATGAATGCTAGCATAAACTAAGAAAATTAATACACCTTTTATACTACGACCACGTTATAACTATTGCCTTGACAAGTCTTAACGGTCGAAATCAACTCGACTTAAACGTTATAGTAGCATTCAACGTCGAACAAAGCCATCAACATCGCAATGCTCATCGGTGACCTAAGCTCATAGGTTAGCCAGCTGAGAGTCGTTTGGCTTCCACCCATTTACAGCCCTTGGTACGACGACTAATCGGCATCACTTTAAGCACGCGCTCAAGACACGTAGAGCTAGTGTCTTGGCCATGATGCGGTTTGGTGACGGGTACGCGCAGCAAATTATACCCGGAGCCGCTCCAGATGATAAAACTGTAAGCCGTGTCCAGGCAATGATTGGCCCTGATATCTTTCTGGTCGTGACGTTGACGCTGGTCGTGGTTGGATGTATCCACTGGATCATCCGACGACGGTTCTGGTCTGCGTCCGAGTCGGCAAACAGCTATAAAGGAGCCCGGTTCTCATTGACCACACCTGAGGCTGCGCGGCCTCATTGGAAGGGCAAACGCGTGACGGTGATGGATATCATTGATCAGGAAGACCCCAGCATGATTCGATGCCTGTGTCCTGCTACGGGCCAGTTGCTAGGTTCAGTCAAGGCAGACTCTCCTGAAGATATTGATCGTAAGGTCCGTGAAGCTCACGCGTCGTGGCTCGACCCAAACTGGAAACAGAGCACACCAGAAAAAAGAAAACGCGTTCTGAAAACCATGCTGCGATTCATTTCCGAGCACCAACGCGAGGTTGCTCATGTCGCATGCCGCGACACTGGCAAAACAATGTTGGATGCAGGGCTCGGTGAGATCATGGTCACCTTGGAAAAGCTCAAGTGGATCATCAAAAACGGTTCCGACGCGCTTCAGAAGTCAAGCCGGCCAGGCTCGAGTAATCCTTTGTTGTTCTACAAAGGCGCCGAAGTAGTTTACGAGCCTTTGGGTGTGGTATGTGCAATGGTCTCGTGGAATTACCCGCTGCACAACCTGCTTGGCCCTGTTGCGGCGTCCTTATTTGTGGGTGATGCCGTCGTTGTCAAGTGCAGCGAGCAAGTTGTGTGGTCGTCCGAATATTTTGTGCGTATTGCCCAACGAGCGCTGGAGCTTGAAGGGTTTGATCCCCGACTCGTGCAACTAGTCAAGTGCTGGCCCCAGGCCGCGGACTCGTTGACGGCCCACCCCCTGATCAAGCATATCACTTTCATTGGATCACGACCTGTGGCTCATCTTGTTGCGAGAGCAGCTTCTGTTCGCCTCACACCCTTGGTGGTTGAGTTGGGTGGTAAGGACCCACTGATTGTGTTGGAAGATATCAAACACAAGCGATTGAAGGAGGTAGCGTCCATAATCATGCGGGGCACATTCCAGAGCGCTGGTCAGAACTGCATTGGCGTTGAGCGTGTCATTGCTGTTGGTTCCAAAAACTACGATCTTCTTGTGGGCTGGCTAGAGCCGCTTGTGTCGCAATTGCGACTTGGAAGCAGCATCGATGAGCCCGGGAATATTGATATGGGTGCCTTGATTGCTGCACACCACCTCGATCGCCTTGAAGCACTAGTTGCGAATGCAGTGCACCACGGCGCCAAACTGTTGGCGGGCGGAAAGCGGCATTTGCATCCAAAGTACCCCTTGGGAGTGTACTTTGAGCCGACCTTATTGGTTGACGTGACCAAAGATATGGAAATTGCTCAAGAAGAAGTGTTTGGTCCCATTCTCGTGATGATGAAGGCCGAGTCTGCCGAGGACGCTGTTGAACTTGCAAACTCGACCCAGTTCGGTCTTGGTGCGTCTGTGTTTGGCAGCAGCTCGAAAGTTGTTAACGAAGTCGTCAAGGGCTTGCGTTGCGGTAATGTTGCTATCAACGACTTTGCAACGTATCATATGTGCCAACTACCATTCGGAGGTGTTGATGGGTCAGGCTATGGAAAGTTCGGCGGTGCCGAGGGTCTCCGTGGACTCTGTATTGAAAAGTCAATTTGTTACGACCGATTCCCATTCATACATACTGCAATTCCACGAACGCTGGACTACCCGATTCAAAGCGTGTCCAAGGCGTGGGGAATGATGCGGGCAGTGAACGACGTAGGATACGGCACAACTATTTGGACGCAACTCAGAGGCACGCGACGCCTTGTGCGGCCGCAATGACGACTACGATAAAATAGAAACAAAAGTAAAAGTTATGTACAGAGTTGTGTTTGAAGCGAGGACCTATTTTTTACAGAGGTCCTGAAGCTTTTGCTGGTACTTTTTAGCGATGTTTTCGAGCTCAGTGGTTGTCTTTTTAACCACATCTTTAGAAACGCCAGACTTTGCTTCGGCAGCTTTTTTGAGAGGGGCCAGGTATTTCTGACGGATGCTTGCCAAAGAGTGCCGGTTCGACACATTATTACGGAAGTTTTCGAACAGTTCCTTGACTTCTTTGGCCTGAGCATCCTTTTTAGCTTGGCTATCAACGGGAATAGCTACGCTGAGGGTCTGGTTGTCAGTTTTTGACGGCTCAGCCGGCATGTTCATTTGACTGACAATTGCACTCTGGATGTACTTAATCTGTTTTGGATCAAAGGCCACAATATTAATTTTGGTGCCGCGAGCAGAAATCGTCGCAAGGGCTTTCAAGGGCATTTTCTTGCCGTGATCCAGAGCTATGTCGAGGCTCGCAAACCGTTCGGTGGTTGCCTGGCCCTGCTTTAGTTCCTTAATTTTGTCTCCAAACAGTTTGAGGGTGCCATCCATGAGCTCCTGCATTTTTTTAGCATCAAAAGCCACCGAAAGGGCTGCTGGCTCAGCATCTTCGCTTGAGGGCTCTCTTTCCCGGTGGCTACCACCTTTCTTTTTTTGGCTCGGCGAAGTTGCACTGAATTGACGGGCAGACACCGAACGGATAGACCCACTCCATGACGTGAACGCAAGCGTCGAAGCTCTTGGCGGCAAAGTGCCCGAGGCCAATGATCTACGCAAAAACATGAAAGTTCTATGGTTCGAAAGCGGCTAGAGTGACAGCTCTGAGTCGCAACCTACGTGCAGAGGTGTACCAGAGTAAACGTGTATGTGCTCTAGTAAGCGCAAGCGCAAATTGGCTAGCACAAATTGGCAGGCGCAACTTGGCAGGCGCAACTTGGCACCAAATCTGACATACTGCTGAGGTGCCGAATATCCCGCAAAGGCGAAAATATCAATTGTCACCGGACTTGACCCCCTTTTTCTTTCGGTCTGAGCTCCAAAGCCTGTTCCTGCACTTTGTCGAGATTCTCGCGATGTAACGGCTGCCAATCTCCAGGGACCAAAGCTTTGACAAGCTTAGGATTTAAGCTCGTGACACTTCTCCCAGTATGACAGTTGTAGCCCGTCTACTACTACGGCTGGTGACAGGCCTGTCAAAGACGCATAAGTAGGTTCTAAACAGCACTAAGCAGGGGCCGATCCAGGAACAGTCAATCAAAGCAAACCAGCTAGCGTTAGCTAAAAGAAAGCCTGGCTTGATTTGCACTGTAATTAGGAAGGATTTGCACACAATCCCTAAACCGTTAGTTGCTCGTGGCGTGATGTGCAGGCGACCTCTGACAGACCCTGCAAATCGGGATCAGGGCCCCCACATCGTCGATACAAATCGACATCGACATCGAAATCGAATCGGAATCGGAATCGAAATCGAAATCGGAATCGATACGATTCAGTCCCGTAGAGATATGCCCCAACTAAAATTAGTTTCAGATTGGATTGCGAGCCTCGGCTAGATGTATATATATGTGTATGCTCGAAACTAACCAGGAAAGTTTAGGTGGTGGGCATCTGAACTAGCATCTGAACCAGCCTCTCGGCCCGCATTTGAGCCAGCATTTGAGCCAGCGTCTGAAGTGTCTGAGCCACGGCTTAAATAGACCCACCCAAAAACGTATTATCGACGCGAGCCGTTGAGTGGTATTAGGTAGTAGTGCTCCTAGGTGACAGATGGAAAATGACGTCTGATTAAGCCTTAGATGCATGCGGAAGGTCGAATGCAACAGAATTTGTAACTGCATACTTCAAAAATCCATTTTTGTAATGAATTGATCAAGTGCTAATTTCACTGATAGTTTCTACGAGTATGCCGGATTCGACAGGTGGTGCCTATGCACATCGTGCGTGGAAATCTTACGTGAGGCGTATGATTACGTCGACGCCTGCAAGTGGGTACGCGCATAATTTCGCTCTGTCACCCTCTCTCGCTCTCAGCGTCCTCGTGAATTCGCTGACTCATCACAGACCATCCTGCGATGTGCTCTGTCAGATCTTATAGTTGGTTAGTCATACGCAGGGGGGGGTAGACACAAGGCAGCCTCCTTCCTCCGCCGCATCCAGTCCCAATCTGCACTCTGCACGTTTAAGAGGGCTCAGTTGGCAGTCCTTACTGTTGAATTACAGTAGTAAAATAACCCGGGTTAGGTGGGGCGAGAAATATAAGCGAGTGTACAAAGTGAAAGACAAACGACTACCTATAACGTCCAACCTCCACCACCACCACCACCACCCCAAACGAATAAGGCAATACTCAGGGCCATCATCAAAGTCTCTTTCCTCCCATCAACATAAAATCGCTCTGATCCTTCCTTCCCCCCACGCGGCTGCTGGCTTCATTTGACACAAGTTGATCCTTGACCCTCGCGGTATATTCCGAAACTTTTCTCCGGTCCGCGCTTCATTCCAGTCAGTTCCGGTTTCGTCCTCGCAATTTAGTGCACTTCGATCGTATCACTACAGAACTATCGAATCGCAGCCTGTATTCAATTCGATCTTGCCATGGTCGAGTTCAGTAGTGTGTGGCGACGCCGTCATGCTTGCCAGCGTTGTAGACAACTAAAGGTTCGTTGCGACTATGCCAGCCCAGCTGCCAAGTCCTGTGTGCGCTGCACTCGTCAGGGCGCAGAGTGTATCACCCGAGATAAACCCAATGAACGGGGTAGTCCTCCCCATTCTCATGATCCTTCTACCATTGAGCACTCCCACGACAACACGGTTGAGCAGAACGGTGTGCTAACTCCTGACAGCGGGGACAGTGGCCAGTATGGAGCCATGTATAAAGGACCCGGCTATGGCGGTAATGAAGTCTCGCCGCCCGTCGAGCCCGCTTCTGGCGATACCATGGTCAAGCCTCATGGCGGTGCGCTGTTGCAGATGCTTATGAATGCTCGCAAGTACCTGTCGGAGCTTGGGTCGACACCATTGGCCCAGGCATACGCATCAGGTGTGTTTACTTATGAGGAAGCGACGCGGGGCTACCAATCATTCATTGGTAGTGAGCAACTATTCCCGCTGCCGATGCTTCCTTTGGAGCTCAAACAGCTCGACGAGCAGTACCCTAAGCTCGCGTTGGCTATTGTATCAGCCATGGCCCTGGGCACTAACAGCCGTCACTCCCAGGAGCGCCTCTGTTTGATTCAGGAAAACTTCGGCCAAGTATTCGGTGTGACCTCAGGCCCAGCCGGCTCCACCCCTCTAGACTCTCAACTGGCGATGTGCGTGCTCACCGCCTACACACTACCATATCACGAACGCGGTCTTTCTCGACTATTTCATATGCATGCCGTGACCCTCGGCGAGCTACGAAAGCTCAATTTTGCCAAGAACGTGATTGACCGCCAGCGAGTAGTTCAAACAGGTGCCTTGGCGGTACTTCCATATGCTCTGGTTGAAGAATTCCAGCCTGTCCTTTCTCTGCTTCCTATTTATATGTCGCCAAGCGTGCGTCAGTACCTTGGCCATGCTGCTCCTGTAGTGGACGCGGTCGCGCTGGTGGTCAAAGGCATTAAGAGTGTCGAGAACTGTCAGTGTGCTTTGGCGCTGACAACTATTTATGAAGAAAATATATTCGCGTTGGATCTTCTTGAATGTCAAACGGCTGGTAACACATCCGCGCCAGCGGCAGCAGCATTTGTGTTCATTCTAGCTAAAATGAAGTTCATGCGGGCGGTTGCAGTAGCGGCTGCATCGTTCGTTCGCGTGCAAGAGATCGCGGCCCACGACCTGCTCACAAAAACTCTCGAGTCAGCAACGATTCTCAGTGGAAAAATGGCGAGAGCATTCGCCAACCGCGATGGAAAGAGCTCAGCATGGCCGTCTTTTACTTACTTCTACATGGGTGACCTCCTCATATGTTGCCAGGCTTTGCGGTTCATTGCGTTTGCTGCATCTATAGATGTTGACGTTAAGACGACATGCCTTCATGCCTTGATTCATCAGAAATGGATGGACCTTGCTTCTGACAATTTTGTTGCCCGCCAGAGCTTCGTTTCCCTCTTCAAGGCCAGTGATATGTTACATTTGCGAATTGGCTGCCTGGTGCCATCATCTAACGAGGTCCTTGGTCCGGGTTCGATGCCTACATTTGAGATCTTTAATGCATTTGACGCCGAGAACTTGTTCTCGCTTGGCAATTATACCCACGAGGAATTGTTGGAGATTTTCGAAAAGGCTATCAAGCTGCCAACAACATCTCCAAAGTCATCACCACTAGACACCGTCGGTACTGATCTTGAAGCTCCTCTCGATGACCCCGAGGAGCTTGCAGGGTTGAGCCATTTGTCACTAGAGAGGATGCTTCGCGTGGTACTCACAGATCATCACTATGTGTGACGACCATATAATTTTTTTTTCTACTACAATATACTGAACCAAATTATATACACAGTCCTTCATTTATTCACATAATTTTTTTCTTTTCGGAAAAAACTAAACCGTTAGCTACGAAAAGTTCCGTCGATGGAAGTTCACGCCGAACAACCAGAATGAAATTAACGCATCAAGAATTCACGATATCCAGGTAGTACAGTTTTTACCCTCAAGGTCTAGAAACCAACTACAAACGCCAAACCGAAGTATTCTGGCCTCGCGCCGCATCTAGATTTGGAGGCTTTGCCAACGTTACAACAACAAGGCCGATGGATCGCTGCAGTCGCCCAGCACTGTGCCTGTCAAGGATCGGCATTGACGCTCAACGGGCATATGCTGCGCCCCGGCGATGACAAAAGCGGTCGCCATGGCACCACGAGACTCTCAATGTACCATGTGATAGGCTGGGGTATTGATCGTCACTTTTGGTAAATCTTTAGATGCAAGGTGACCAAGTCGACGGGAACTGCGATCACTTGTCGGAGACAACAAGTCGGCGTCGACCAACGGTTAGGCGCAGCAACCCCACGATAGACTAGATCAAGCTTGATCACGATTGGGACTAAGTCACGCCTACAAGTTAAGCTGAGAATCAAGCTGAGAATGATGCTTGGGACCAATTGGGACAACCACAGAACTAAATAGGACTACTACAGAACTAAATAGGACAACCCCAGAACTGAATGGGACAACCCCAGAACTGAATGGGACAACCCCAGAACTGAATGGGACAAGCACAGAACTAATAACGATCAGCTGAGTCCAGCTGGGTCAGCCAGAAAAGCCCAGACTTGTCTCCAGACTAACTTAAAGTAAACCAAAAATAAACTTTTCATCTCGCCACTGTTCCCCCATAAACCTACCAGCCCCCCTATAGCACACTAACGCTCCGGCCATGCTTGTTGTCCGGGGAGCCATTAACTACCACTGTACATTAGCTGCATGCACAAGCATCAGTGGCTTACCTGATATTTTGGCAAAGCCTCAGGGTAGAGGAATCAGATGACCGTTTCCCCTCGTGGTCCCCTTACCCTTTGCTCACAACATTTATCTAAGGCAGAGGAAGCGAGCCACAGGCTAAATCTAGGTTTCACTACGGAAGCCATATATAGCCACCAGCCCTGATCTTGTTTCAGATTTTTGGCCCCAGTTGAGTTTTGTTCGAACCTTGACACACGTTTGTAGTGCTTCCGAGTCGTTACTGGTCATACCTTAACTTGCTTTGTGCTTCCTCGGCTCTCCGGCCCACACCACCCTTCAAGTAAGCCAAGTCACGGTTTTTGACGGCTGACGGTTCGACTCCGAACACAGTAAACCCATCAGCACACTAAGTCCTGTCAAAGCGTCTGCCTGCCACACTTGAACACATTCACACACATCACCAACCATCTTCTTTTGTGGTTGTTGTTAGTTCACTCGTCCGCACTTTCGAACGCAACCAACGTCTGTGGCGAGAATTGTGTATTACACACTGCTTTCCACCGCGCCAGCTCCGCGTTTCAATGCTCACAGTGTGTCCAACCAACGATGAACTCAGGTGACAACTTTGACTTCACCGCGTTTGTGGACCTTGGCGACGATAATAACGGTGGGCTACCAAGTTCCAAGCCCGAACCTGACCTTTTTAGTGGCCCCCATCCCCATCATCATAGTTCTAATGGTTCCAATGGTTTTCTCAGTCCTGGGGGCTATAACAACTCACATCCACCGCCCCAACCACTACACTCACAACAGGGGGCAAAGGCTCCGACAAAGACAAATACTTCATATCTCGACAATGAGCCAGTAATAAATGTCGTGGCTCCTGCTGACGACGAGTTCCTGGCAGCAGAACACTACGCCGATGGCGACTTTCCTATCTACAATTCCAATGGCGTTCCACTCGCCGAGACGCCGACTTTTAGTCTCACAACAAGCTTCCGTGATTCAGGCGATATGATGGACAATTCAGGATCACAATCGCTCAACCGAGCTTCCTCGGCAACACCAGTGTCGTCAATACACTCACCATCAATGCCCACATCACCGGCTCAAAGTTTGTATGGAGTCCCGACAAGCCCGGCTATAGCGTCGAGTGTTGCAGGGTCCCCCATCCCATTCCCTACGACTATGGAGAGCCCATACTTGACCACAGACGCAAGCTCGGGGGAGGCGTACCCTATGCTGGACGATAACTTCCTTGATCTCAATAATACTGGTGCTGGTGCTGGCCGACCTGTGGTTCCTCCCAATGGTCAGTTCGATCTGGAAGAGCTATTTGGGCTAACGGGTTCCACACCCCCAGCCGATCAGCCGAGTTGGGCGCATCGGGTTCTCCATCAGGGCCGGGTCCCGCGACGAGACCCGTACCCAACTCATCACAGCTTGGATGTCCCACGCACGTCGTGGCGGCATCGTGCATCAAGTGACCCGTGGGATGGCACCGGTATCAAGCCCGTAGGCCGGTTTGATGGAGTTGGTACTATTGGTGTTGCAGACGAGTCCCGAACTACGCCTCGACTCTCACCAGCATTGACAAGCCCACACATACAAGCAGTCAAGGAGCCTTCACCTTCAGAATCTGCTCGCATCGCTTATGAAGACCTGATTCGTCCTCATGAAGATGTCTATGCCAACGCCGCCAAAGCAGAAGACTACCCCAGTCCTTATCATGGCTCTCCACAGTATTTGCACTCGCCCTCGTCAGGGTCGCGATCTCCCAACTTATCACGAAGCGCGAGCCATGAACGTTCAGGAGAAGATCGTGCACAAAGTCCGTATGATGCTCCCACAACTGCAAATGGCGATTCGGGTCTTTTAGCCGTTCCACATTCACGCCCACGGGCACATTCGGCATCTGAGCTGTCGCAACGCAAACAAAAACCATCGGTGTTGTTTGCTTGTGAGCTCTGCTCGAAACGTTTCACGCGTGCGTATAATCTGCGCAGTCATATGCGGACGCACATGGATGAGCGGCCATTCTCATGTCAATTTTGTAACAAGAGCTTTGCAAGACAACACGACAGAAAGCGTCATGAAGAGTTGCATTCGGGCGAGAAACGGTTCATTTGTTATGGCGAGCCCTCATCAATTCAAGGCTTTGTTAAATGGGGCTGTCGACGCCGGTTCGCTCGTGCTGACGCTCTGGGCAGACACTTTAGGACTGAGGCAGGCAAGATGTGTTTGAAGCCGCTCATTGCCATGATTCGATCCAATGGCGATAACGCAGCCACGGCGCCAGAGGGCATTGTGTTCAATGGCATTGAAGACAACGTGCCCCGACTCACCCTTATTGGTGGTGATCCTGCCGACCAGAGTCGACGGACTGTACTTTTAACTGCCGTATCCGAGCAATTGATGAACCCCCCGAAATTGACGGCGACAAAGTCATAGCCATTCGCTGAGAGCCATTCTCTGAGAAGATGAACTAATTGCTTTCGACATTGCCACGAGACTATGTCTTCTCTTTATAACTATTTAATTACTTTATGACCATAACTTTTTTTTGTGTGATGCCCCAACCACCACAGAATTAAAGCCCATGGAGGCTGAGGGTGACGGGGCTCATCTTGCACAGATACCTGCACATCTCAGTTGCATTGCGATAAGAAATCGCTCAAAGTTCAACATCGCCATCACCAAATCGTTTATTGTACGTTTAGCTCAGCCAATAAGGAATATAACTACCGTAACAGTTATGCATATCAGCTGTGCTCCCCGGCTTGTGGGGGACGGTTAGAGTCATTTAGTCATTTTGCCCCAAGTTTGCAGATCTAGCATAAACCCCTGGAATTTGAGGCGGTGAAAGCGCGACAATTTAGGGCTGTTGAGTTTTATATTTTTGGCTTTGTTGCTCATTCATAACCAGGTATCGTGGCTGAGCTTCTCTGGGTTATAGTCGGGGTGTTGTATGTCGTCGTCAACCATCCATGACTTCGTTCGCCCGCACTTCAGCCTCGGCGCGGCCATCTATATTGCCATCAAGCCATTGGTGAAGATTTACTTGTCCCTAGGCCTGGGATTTTTCATGGTGAAGGTTGGCATTCTTACTCCAGCAGGACAAAAGTCAATTGGCCAGATGGTGCTGAATGTGTTCACGCCGTGCCTTATTTTCTACAATATCGTCAAGGAAATAAAGGATACAGACATCAAATTGTTGGGTGTGATTGTTCTTACAAGCTTTATGTTCTACATGTCCGGGCTCATGTATGGATTTGTATTAAGAATGGTGAGTCCAATTCCACGAGGATGGTTTGGGGGCTTGTTGCTCGCAAGCATGGTCAACAACGTTAGCGACTTACCAGTTGCGTATGTCCTTACACTTGGCAAAGCTAAGCAAATTCCATCGTCACAAGCAACCAAAGGAACCGCCTATGTGGTGTTGTTTACCATCATGTTCACAATCATGACATTTAATGCTGGCGGAACGCGTCTTGTTGCATGGGATTTCGACAGACATGATCCCCATCGTCAAGAGGCCACCGTGCCTCCATTTTCGCCAGAAAAGGTGATCAAATTAATAAAAGGATGGTCACAATCCAAAATGGGCGCCAATGCCTCACAAGACTCGTCAAAGTCTACAATGTCCAAGGCTCCCTTAAGCGTTGATTCTAATGATGAGCTTGAAGAAAAGGAGAGGCACGCGTCTGGAACAGATGAAGCAGTGACTTCAGGATCTGCGCTGCCGTCACACACTGAGGACCTGGAACCCACTCTGGATGCTGAAATCCGGCGACTTAGCACTCAGTTTTCCAATGCCCCTTCTAGCCTTCCTCCAGGACGCGATCATCCGCATATGCATTACTATGGTCTACACAAGCATCATAACGACCTTCCTAATGGCGAAACTGAAAGCTTTTATTGCTCGTCAGTGTCCAGCAGCGACGCTGAAGATGATGATGACGGGGACCAGCCTAATAATGATGTTGAGAGCGCTACGGGGTCTCGACATGCGCCGTCTCTCCACGAAAGTGTTCGCGCATCAGTCAAGAGCCACAAAAAATCGTTTAAACGGCGCTGGCGCCGATTCAGAGAATACAATAAAGTTACAGAGGTAATTGCCCACTTTATTGAAGACCTGCGAATGCCACAGATGATGGCACTAATAATATCAATTACCATCGCCATGATCCCTTGGGTCAAACGGGTGTTCACCAATGATCCTCAACAACCTATCAAGGGCTTTCACGACCCTCCGGATGGAAATCCTCCTTTAGATTTCTTGATGGACTTTATCAGCTTCATGAGTGGTGCCCAGGTACCCTTGGGACTGATGATGTTGGGCGGAACTATGGCGCGACTCAAGATTGGCAAACTTGTGCCTGGGTTCTGGCGAACTGCGGTGCTTTTGGCCATGTTCAAGCTTGTAATTTTACCGATTATATCGTGTGCGTGGATTGCCCGTCTCCAAAGCATTGGCTGGATCGATCGCCAGGACGTACTCGTGCCCGTGGTAATGGGCGTTGCATCAGGCACCCCGACGGCGACAATGCAAATCTACCTGACATTGGCTCATACCCCCGCCGATGCTGAGCCAATGGAGCTTAATTGCTTGGCGGTATGTCTAATCGTTCAGTATATTATTCTGCCGATCCCAATGACGATCTTGGTGACGTACGTTCTAAAGACGTTTGTTGAATAGTAGAGATAGAAAAATACCTACGCTAATGAATTAAATACAGACGAGCGCGAGTGCAGACCTAAGCGCTAGGAGTTCCCATCACAGAGTGAACGCGAGTTGGTTGCTCGTTAGAACGGTAGATCTTGCCGGACTCAGTCTCCTGGACGCCCTTCTTCTCTTCGTGGGACTTCTTCCAGACCTCAACCTCGCAGCCGCCGCGAACAACAGCCACACGCAACGTAGAGAGCACATTGTGGGCAGCGTTCTTGTGGTTGTAAACACCACCATTGAACACGGCAGTGGCATCCTTGCCGATGGCAGAGCGGATGAGGATGCGGCCACCAGGGTGGCGGTCGACGAAATCGGTCACGTCGTGAACGATGCCCGAGATGACGACGAGGTCGCGCTTCTTGGACTGCTCGGTGAAATCGTCGAACTCGATGACAGGAAGCTGGTCAATTGGCACGCCCCAGTTGAGGCGAGAACGCCAGCGGTCAAGCTTCTTCTGCTTCTGCTGCACGAGACCCTGCTCAATGGCATTTTGTGAGAAGCGCTGGAGGTTGTAAGCCATACCGAACTGCTGCATGGTCCAAATGAACACCTTGGTAGGATCGTACTGGTACCAGCGGATGGCGTTACGGTAATCGCTAGGAAACTCGTGGTGGAAGTTGTGGTAACCCTCGCCGCAGGTCACAAGCGCCGTGAGAACGTGGTCACGGGGCGTGTGCAAGTCGTCGAATGGCTGCTCGCCGATCCAGTGAGCAAGGCTGTTGACACAGAACGTAGCCTGGTGCACACCGAACAAACGAAGCACGCCAGCGTACAAGAAGCCGCCCTTCCAGTCGCCCCAGCCAAGACCAGCGACGAACATGGGGAAGAGGTAACCAGTAGCCAACAAGAAAGCAAGGTAGTGCTTGTGCTGGAAGGTGATCAAGGGATCCGTGAGCAGGTCAGAAATGTCACAGCGGCCCTTAAGACGAGGGTTCTGCACAAACACCATCCATCCCAAGTGACTGAACCAGAAGCCACGCTTGGCATTGTAGGGATCCTTGTCGGTGTCGGTGTAACGGTGGTGGGTACGGTGGCCATTGCTCCACCACTTGGCAGAGCCTTCGCCGGCGCCCGAGCCCATCAGCAACAAAAGAATGCGGAGGGGCAAACGGGCCTCATAGGCACGGTGAGCGAACAGTCGGTGGTAACCCGCCGTGATGCCGAGAGCAGTAAGGAAGTAGTAAATGGCAGACCAGATAAAGGTCTTAAGTTGAAGCTTCACAAATGGGGTGAAGCACAAACCCACAAAAGGAATGATGAGCACCAAAGTGGTGTTGAGCCACTGAATCTTTTGGAAAAAGTTTCCAAAGGTGAGCGGCTGCTCGGAGATGTGCTTCTGGCGTGAAGGTCTAGCCTCCTGCGCTCTGTTCACATTGATCTTTGAACGGACAGCAGCACCAGAGGCAATTGCCTCGAGGTCGTCGGCCCTCACCTGTTCAACGTCTCGAGCCATTGGTCAAAGAGGTTGTGTGGGTTAGTGAGAAGAACTAGGAAAGAGTGCGGCTGGCCCTACTACTTATTATTATTCCACCAGTCCCAACCGGATCCACTGGAAACTAAACAACTACAGCCTCGCAATTTATGCCGCTTCCCAACCGATGTCTAAGCATTGACAATGGGCCTGGCGATAATGGGACGAGAATTTGTGCGCCTGCTTTCTGAGTCGAATCGATTCGAAAAAGAAAAAACTAAAAGAAAAAAAATCTCGTTGAGGACTAAAAGGCTGGGGTTACGAGCCATATCCACCCTTGTCAACCCCAACCCGGCATTGGGTTTGCGAGATATTCACTCGGCTAGAAACTATACTAGTTAGAAAACTTGTTAAATTTCTGGGCACCTGTCACCAGCTGTGGAGATCATGCCCGTGCTCAACCGAATTTTTATGACTTCTTCCCCAGCCCACCTGTCCTATGCGAGTATGACGGGGGGGTCCCTGATTGGTGCTGATTGTAATGTGTGGTTGTTGGGGGAAACTTATCGAAAATTATGGCCCTGTGTCACGTGATTACCACATGTTAAAAAGAGAATATGTGCGCTAGCTAGGCGAAAGGAACGGGCCTGGATGGCCCGGCTTATGTCAGGGCTAATTTGCCTAATACGAATTTAACCAATATAGAAAGCATAATATCGGAAGATGTAGGAGCAATCAAATGAGCCGGGATTAAAGTTGATTGTAGTTACGATAACTAAAAATATATTAACTAGGTAAAGTATTGTGGCTTGTTAATAGAATGGCAACGGTATAAGTAGTGCCATTGACAATTTGACTAAATGTCAAAAGTGACAGCTCCATTTTTGATTCCGATTCTAATTTTAGTAGCAATCCTTACACTGCTATAGAAAACCCCAAAAAAAGAAAGAAAAAAAACAATTTCACATCGCATTTTTTATTGGTTTTCTTTCGGTAGTTTCGCTCAATTCTTATTGTAGCTTTAGCAAGACGTGCCTGCATTTATATTGCAGTGAAATGCTAATCGATGCAGATTAAAATGGTGATCGTGTGGAGACGATAGGTTACGCATAATCACCACTACAAAAACCAAAAGCATAACTGCGGCGATCGCGTACAATAGCTGAAATTTCACTGCTTGCCAAACCCTTTCACTACCAAAATGCGACAGCATCCACCGTTAGAGGTGGTATTCGCCCAGCAGCCAAACCTCGCAACAATTGCTCCATTAATTATTGGTAGTTCGCAATTGGATGTATTGGCTGCACTCAACAATGTTCCGGATTCTTTCCGTTACGCTGTCTTAAAAAAGTTAGTCGAACACAATGAAAACAACAGCCTCGATATTGACGGCGCCGTAATCGAAGCGTACGCTCAATATATGGTATCACCACCTCGTCCACAACAAAAATCCCCGGTGGTTTATCATTTGACAGGTCACCAAAAACTTGTTTTGAACGAAAACCGGACTGTGCTAAGTGCTGCTGGCGGCACAGGGCACCGAACGTGGGAAGCAGCAAAGGCACTAGTCGATTTTTTGACAACAACTCCACAATTCGTGACTCCACCTAAAATTATTGAGCTTGGAGCGGGCTGCGGGCTTGTTGGTTTGGCTATTGCCTTGCTCAAACAGCAAATGGGTGAAAAGGGCTCAGTGAGCATCACTGATGGTGATGCGCTACTAGTTCCGCAGATTGACGAGCATATTAAAAGTAATAGTCTGGAAAATTATGCCACTGCTACGGAACTTTTGTGGGGAGAACCCACCGAACTCAATTGCGATCTGGTGGTTGCTGCCGATGTGTTGTATGATCCCGAGTGCTATACAGCCCTAATTGAAACCGTGCGTGATCTGCACCCGTCCAACGGTATGCTGATTTCAGCCACAATTCGCAACCAGGCTAATCATGATAACTTCAAAAAATTATGTCTGGCTGGTGGATTACAGGCTAAACAATTAAAAGTCTACGTCCCAGAAGATGCAAGCTCACCTTATATGTATCTCGCGCCTGGGCCACCAATTGAGATATTACACTTAGAGTGGACGCCCTCTAAGTGAACAAAAGAAGAACTGTTTCTAAACCTGCGTGTCGCACAAGTTTGGCGACTTGGAACGTTGGCAGTTGCAACACGGAGACATTACTTCCCGTGAGTAGCTGTTCGACCATAGCAAAGATCGCGACTATGGTCACACGTTTGGATGTAAAGTCCCAAGTCAGAATCATTACCGCGAGTTCGCCAATAATCCGCATTAGATAGTGCTGCGCTTGGGTCTGGTACGCCCCTAGAATTTCCTTGACAAGAGTCTCTCCTTGTAAGTTCGGGCCTTTGGCAGCAAGAATGCCAAAACGGTCATAAAGAATCCGGAATAGTGGTTTCTTGATAGTGTTGTAGGCCATGCTCACCAGCTCAAAATCCCCGCCATTCTCGTCTGGAGTCTTGTCTGAGTCTCTAACTTTGTCTGGGTGCAGACTCCGACTCAATTTCTTATAGGCAGACCGGACAGTACCTTCGTCTGCTTTCACGGGCACTCCAAGAACTCCGTATGCACCAGTGCCGCGTTTGTATATATCGGGGTCGTTTTTGATCATGAGACTACTCTGTGCCATCAAAAACAGAACAGCCAGTGTCGTCAAAACAGCCTTAGCAACACGTTTGCCATTTGGACTCGACACTGCCCGCTTCAATAAACCGAGGGTTGCACTAATTAATAGTGACAATGAACGCGAGTCAATTTTGTAGGAGCCCTGCGCACACAGCATCAAGTAAAGACAAATGCCCACATTGTATAAAATAGTGACCCCGGAACGCCATTTAGATCGCCAATTTGACTTTTCATTTGGTGTGGTAGCGACAGGTTTGATTGGCTTCGGCGCAGATTTGCGATAATGTATCTCGCCCGTGAGCCCAGCTTTGTTTGATACCATTTCCAGGTGTGCGGTCGTGAACTACCACAAAAGAGCGGAGCAGAACGAGGACAGCCACTACTACAAGTATTTGTAGTTCAACAACCAAATAATATGTTTCAGACACAAATAATTGGCACAAACCAATCCTACCAAATATTATTTGGTGGTTGTCTATTCTATATTCGACGCGACACGAGATTACTCAGGTCCACCCCCCCTCGAGTGCGAGAGTAAATCCGAGGGCGAGCGTTAAGCTGAGACAGTCGGAATGAGCGACTTTGAGGACGACGATTTCGGCGACTTTGGCGAGGCTAGCCGGTCTTCACAAGTACCTAGTGTCGGTCCTCAAGTCAGCGTCCACGATCTGTCTGAGGGCAAGCTCGATAGCATCCGACACGTTCTGGATGAGCTCCTCGAGGTTGACACGTCGGTGGCCGCAGAGCCAGAACTATCAAATGAAGAGCCGCAAGAAACAGAGACCAGTGAATTACTGTGGAAACATCTGACGGAGCAGCCGTCGGCATTCATGCCGGACTGGAACTCATCACAGACGCATAAACTGCTGGCAGTGAAGCTGGGCGTGCCGTTGAATCTGGATTTGGACCGAACGCTCAAACGACGAGCCCAGCGAAATCTCGAGCTTCCATCAGAGCTTCTGGCTGCTGAAGGCATGCAGGACATGCCTCGCTGGCGCCTCCTTAGCGAGGTCAGCACCGAAGCCGTGGACGGGATGAGCCTCGAGGAGCTCCGGCAGCATGCGGGATTGCTCCGAACAGCCAGTGAGCAGGCAGAAGCATTACGGTCAAAACTCGAAGACCAAGAAATTGATTTGCTTGGTGAACAAAACGTGCTTGAAGGTATGGTGGAATCATTACTAGTGTATTCGCAACGAACTCATCGCGAGTCGATGATGAGACGCTCCTGAAAAATAAAAGATAAGATTTGCTACTCCGATTTTAGTTAAATAGATTTGCTATTGCTATTCGTCTTTAACGGCTACGGGGGCGGCAGCGGCAGCGGCAGCAGCCACGTCGCTTTCACCAGCGGAGCCATTTGCGGCGGAGGTGGCGGAGCCCTCGGCGTCGGCGGCACCTTCGGTAGCCTGGCCCTCGATGGCGGGCTGGGTTCCGTCGGCAGCAGCCTGACCCTCGTTCATGTCACCAGTCCAAAGGGTCAAATTATCCTTGAGAAGGTTCATGATGAGGATGGAGTCCTTAAAGCTCTCGTCACAGTCCACCTCGACCTTGGCAATGGCCTGGTCGAACGCGTCCTTGGCGAGCTTGCATGCCATCTTGGGGTTATCCAAGATCTCGTAGTAGAAGACGCTGAAGTTGAGGGCTAGGCCGATGCGCAAAGAGTGGGTGGGGGTGAGCTCGCTGTTGGCGATCTGAGACGCGGCCTCGTAGGCCTTGAGGGACTCATTAGCAGTCGCCTCGCGTTCGGGGTTGACGCTAATTTCAGCCAAGTAACGGTAGTAGTCGCCCTTGAGCTTGTTGTAGAACACCTTGTACTCGCCGCTCTTGGCACTGGGAATCAGGTAAGTATCAAGAACCTGAAGGATATCCTTGCAAATATCGGTCAGCTCCTTCTCGATCTTCTGGCGATACTCTTTGATCAGGGACACCTGAGGGGTGTTACCCTTTGATTCCTCGCGTTGCTCGATCGACGCCACAATGCGCCAACTTGCCCGGCGCGCGCCTACAACGTTCTTGTACGCGACGCTGAGCAGGTTACGCTCCTCGACGGTCAGCTCCTTGCCGAGCTCGACCACCTTCTTCATGCAATCAACCATCTCCTCATAGCGCTCGGCATGCTCAGCCAGCTTGGCCAGGTACGTGTAGTCCTCGCGGGTTGTCATGCTGGTAGTTAAAATAGGTTCCTTGTTGGGGGTAGGTAGGAAAGGGGAAAGGGAAAGGGGGGGGGCGGTCTTGTATGCTTAATGTGTCGTGGCTTAGTACCCAAAAAACTAGGCTTCGGCTATCGGGATCCTCAAGGTTTCCTAATAGTTTCCTGTTCCTTTAGATCCTACGTGTCGCGGGGTCCGGTAGTCCTCCGAATTCCTAACAGACGGGGACGTAGGGGTTGGTGGGCAAACTTGTTGTGTGGGAAAGAAGGAAAGTTTGTGATGGTGACGAGAGGGGGGGCTTAACTTAACTTAACTAGGACTAGGACCGTACCGGCGGATATTGTTGTAGTCAGTCAGTGCGGTGTGCTCTGGTCCCAAAGGATAGTGAAACTCACGCTATCATTCCGCGCTTTGAATCTTACATTATGTGTATTAAAGGAGGGTTAGTGGGTGGGTGGGAGCTGAGGAAGGAAGGAACCCCGTGACCTTGGCACTCGTTAAAGGGCCCCTGGTTTATTGTTGGTTTGGCGAAAATGCGGGCTACATACCCCTCTCCTAGTCAGCGAAGGTTCGAGGCATGGGGGAGCCGCGTATCTGGTGGCGCGTGGCAAAGCAAGCCACTATTAACAATCACACTGTGTCCAAAAGCTTACACTACCGTAGTTCAATCCTATCGCAGGCCCACGGGTGGTGCGTGCGTGTGGCTTATGTCACTGATTGGCGTCGCGGACTAAGCCGCGCGGATACGCGAACTTTAGTATTGTTCTGTGGTTGTGTGGGTCCGTGAACTATTTTATTTGGTTGTACAAAACTAATTGTTTTTAGTTTGTTTTGGATAGATGTAAGGGCCCGAAAGGTACGCGGGATCTTCGGTTAGCCTTAGTATGCACAAATCAAATTAGCCGAGTTAAGGTTGGGTCACATCATGTGGTCACGTTAGATTGGTAGTCACGATCATAGTCACAGATGTAGTCACAGGTAGTCATTGAACATAACTAGTTAGTTACGATTGTGCATTTAGTGATGATAGTTTTTGGTTTAATTGGTTTAATTGGTTTTGATTTGGTTTTGATTTGGTTTTGATTTTGGTGTTCAACAAAATAAAAAGTAGTTCAAATAGTATGGGAAGTGTAACTAGTTCAAGTGTAAGTTATTGGAGTTTTGTTGTGCTACAGATTAAAAGTCATTTTGGATTGGTGTTAATCCATTGGACAATTTGTTTGTTTGTTGCCATGTTATTTTTGGTCTACATCAATTATAGTATCTACGACTGAAGCACACACAACTTGTGTTTGCTAGGTTGGCTAACCACCAAACAAAATAAAAAATGAAAATGCAAATAAATAGAAAACCAAATTAAAATAAATAAGCTTGCGAAACAAAAGGTCACCACCACCAAATCTATTGGCGTGGTTCGGGCATTCGCATTCGGAGCCGGGCTGGCCGTGTCGTCTGTGCTCCTGTCAATGGGTTAAATACCACACACCGGCCAAGAACAGGACCCGTAGCTGCCATGACAGCTGCTAACGATGTTCCTGCGCCTGCTGGCTCGTTACTGACTGATGGAATGGGCGGAATCTTATTTACACTTCCCAATAACATTTCTCGAAGTGTCAAAAACCGCGTCCGACTTCGCGTGCTCACCATTGGTGGTGCTCGTGACAATGGCAATGGCTGGCTCATGATCACTCCTCGTAATACTTGATCCACTTCTTCCTTGTCAGTGAGTGGCTTTTCTTCTTTCTCGGCTGCTTCTTCCTCGTGTCTCGCCACAACTGTATTGCGTTGAGCTTGTTTGACTTGGTTTCGTTGTTGATACTCTGCCAACAACACATTGAACGGCCGTGATCGTCCAGCTACCGCTCGCTTGGCTCCTACTGAATGAGTCTTACACGTTAATGAGCGTGCACATACACCGCCGCCAGGCAATGCAACACCACATTGACGATCCACATCAACTTTCACTGGTGGTTTATGAGGTCTAGTTTGTTTCGTGACGCGCTTCGGCGCTTTTTTCTTCTTGTCCTCCTCTGGCATCCCGCGTTCACACCGTCAACACCAAATCAACTAAAGTGGAGCTGCTAGTGCTTGATGACATGATGGCCTTTGCCTGCGTACTAATCCGCCCGCCTGGCCCGTATTCAAGAACCAAAGCCGGGTAACAACCACTCTACTTGGTTCCCAACCCTCTCCCCAGATCGCCCACGTTGCGAGCTCTTAGTGGCCCGCCTTAGGATCGGCTTCTCTGCAGGGACGAAGGTTAGTAGTGTAACACATCATCTTCATCACAACCACAACCACTTTTAAAAAAATGCTTGCTCTCCGTACAAAATTGGTCTCTTCGCGTGTGGCTAGCCAGGCTTTGCGTGCGTACTCGACGTCTGCCGATGGCTCCAGCGGTTCCACTGGTTCTTTCCGTGGTGACGCCAGCGGCGACTCCTTCACCAAGCGTGAGCGTGCGTCTGAGGACTGGTACGTTAAGGAGCACGAGAAGGACAACCTTAAGAAGCTCCGTGCCGAGATTGAGAAGCGTGAGAAGGATCTTGCTGACCTCAAGGACCGTGCCTCCAAGCTTTCTAACTAAGATTGCTTTAGAATTGTGAAACTAGCTTTTGCGACTATTAGGCCCGTACATAATTAGTTTATTGATCTAGATTTCCAGCTGTTTTGTTCATTGGGTGTGCAAATGCTGGTCAAACAGCAATTGTTGGTAGTAGCAATCTACTACAAAGAACGCCACGAACATTGTTCTGGTATTATGTAGTACGCAACTAGAGAATGTTTTTATCAATAGATTTAGTGTCAATTCGTCTTTAGTAGTAGTATTCAATATTTGAAGTAGGTAATTATGGCAGCGGTGGTACCACCAGTTCAAGCAAAAGCTGTGGTAGTACTACTAGTTTAAGCACCAACCTACATAAGTACCAACTGTTCAAGCACAACTATGATAGTATCAATAGTTCAAGCACAACCTACAGAAACAGTGGTGCACAACAAAAAAAACCAAGTACAGCATTGATAAATAATTTTACACCAAATTAAGTCTACATCTCAACGTCCATCTCACCAACTGCTTCTGCCACTGGCTCGGGCTGTTCTTCTCCATCAATTAATAGTGCGGCTGCGCTAAGAGGAACTGGCAACGAACCCGTGACATCAAGGTATTTCACACCAAGGTGTCCCACAATCCGAGCATTCAAGGCATCGGCGGCAACTCCAGCACCCAATTCATGTCGGCTGTGAACCCACGATGGCGGCGTCTGCCGGCCACCTCCCAATCGCAATGCCTCGGGGAACCCGGACGCGCTCTTAGCTCCCGAAACCAATACAACTGTAGTCATCTCGCGGGCAGTCTCTACGGGAACAGACTCTTTTCTCGGCGGCGGCGACACAAGCATGGCTCGCTCAATGGGTAGTGCAATTAACAAGTGTCGTTGCAAACACTCGCTCAATCCCAGACGAAGCTGCGACTCGCCAATTCCAAGCTGCGAAAGCTTGAATGGGAACACGCCGTCAGCCTTTGACAAAAGCGTCCGTGCTGCCTGCGTCCGCAGGTTGTATGTAACAGTGTGATCACGACAGTAAATCGCCGCAGGATCAGCAACGCTTCCAGCTGGTGGAGCAACAGAAACCTTAACTGTGCCACCAGATCCACCAAGCGATGCAAACTGGATATCTACCAACCACGATTGGCCGGCCTTGACGACAAATTCATCCACCTCGTCAGGGCATGGCCACTCAACACAGTCGAGATCGTCTTGAACAGTGATCTGGCCAGCAACAAACCGCTTGACACGACGAATACGCGAGCCAGGAACAACTGCAAGGTCAAAGTCTTTGGCAATTGAGTCTACAGCCTCGCGCAGTAGCTTGCCTGAAATCTCAGGGTATTTGGTTCGTAGTGGGTGCTGGTCGCTCAATACACTTCCCAAAAGCGAAACCACAGCTTCAGTAGCCAAGAAAGCTCCCACAGCAGCATCGCACTCCACTGGGCCTTCAACAGCGCCCTCCCGCACCACAACCGTGTGAGCTACCTGTGCAGTGTAGCCGTCAATGTGCACGCCTAGCGAGATCTTGACAATGTCACCTTCTAGAACAACTCCTCCTTGGAAAACATCAGTGGCCTCGGGAGCGACGCCAAAAGTCAACTCATTTTTGCATATTTGCACTGGCAAAGCGATGCCCTTCTCTGCAACCGTTTTGTAGCTATGGGCAGCATGAACCCGAATAAACTCGTCTCCAGCCCGGCAAATCTCGCCAATAGACCGTTCACCAATGTCTTTATGAAGCTCTTTCACGATAAACGCCAGAGCGCTTTGGGCAACCACGCCAGCTCTGCGAGCCTTTTCAATGTCTACCATGCTAAATTTTTCTAGCTGGCGGTTAGGTTTTTTTTTATTTTCTATCACTGAACCTAAAGAAACTATTCATACATCACGTGATGAACAACATAAGATCACGTGATGCGCCCTCTCCTCCCTCTTAACGTCTTATGTACATGCCATAGCACATAGCATAGCCTTAAAGTTCCTTTCCCCTGCCTAGCGTGGAGAAGCCGACTCGAAAAACGATCGACGACAGTGTCAAACTCACATATGACAGCACGGACCCCCCACATGGCGGTCCAAGTGTCAAATTTGCCGTCGGGAAGTTTACGAAACGCTCGGTGCCTTAGAGGCCCGTCAATTCGCGTTTTTCAAGCGGCCCTTGAGTGTCTACAAGGCCCTTTAAATAGTGCGCGTAATTTAGCTATGCGGTGTTTCGCCCTAACCCCCCTCTTTGCACCTACCTACAGGTGTGATTCCGCATGGGAGAGGAGGGCTTAGAAACGTGATAGCTCTATCTTTGGTTAACGTCTCCTTCGCTTTTTGGTATTTGTGTAGTTGAAGGTTATGAATGGGGCGCAGAGACGAAGCGTCGTAGATGTCTATCGTGCCCTGCACACCGTCGAACGTGACGACGAAGGACTTGACGATGACTTGTCACGGGCACAGGCAGTCTTAAACGGCCTTAAAGTCAACATTTCAGAGCTCAGTCGTCAGAACTATAAGCTTGAAAAGGACGTCAAGTTCCTCGATAGTCGTATTGCTCTGCTCATCAAGCAGAAAGGAGGACCTGCCGCTAACTCAGAAGTATACGATGTTGTCGACGCGTCCGCAGGTCCTGGCGGCACTGTCCATAGTCGGCTAACTCCGGAACAACGGCAAGTGTTCGGGCAGTTGTTTTTTTTACTTCAAAGTGAACCTTCTCATTTGGCTCGGCTGTGCACAAAACTCGAGTCGTTGGTCGATATCGATCCGTTGTTAGAAACGACAATGTTCACAATCTACGGTAACCAGTTCGACAACCGCGAAGAACATTTGTTACTTGTGGTGTTTCAACATGTTTTGGCTTCTCACTTTGATTCCACAAGCCAATTTTCAAACTTGTTACGAGCTAATACCCCCGTTTCGCGTATGATGATGACCTACATGCGCCGTGGTATGGGCCAGGCATACCTCCAAAGACTACTGGCACCAGCCATCAAACGTATCACCGATTCTAATGATTGCATGGATATCTCTCCCTCCCGAGTATTTGCTGATCTCGCCAAGGATCGCTCAGGGTACGGTTGGGACGTTCCATTCAACGGCCAAACTGACCACCCCTGTGGTGATGTAGTACAAAAGGAAGTCGAGCGTCGGTTTGGCGTGCTTAAAAAGTGTACTCGTGAGTTTATGGATACAGTATTTGCGAGCGTCGAATCGGTTCCGTACGGCCTCCGATGGGCAGCCAAACAGATCCGTCTACTCGCTCAACACAAGTTCCCGGATATTTCCAACAAGCAAATCGCATCACTGCTTGGCGCATTCTTCTTCCTGCGTTATATTAACCCGGCCATTGTCACGCCCCAAGCATACTTGCTTGTCAAAGAAGCTCCGCAGGGCCGAACGCGCCGTAATCTGACCATGGTTGCAAAGGCAGTCCAACTCCTGGCAAACCAGTCCACAGCCAAAAAAGAATCATGGAGCCCAGAAGTGCCTATATGGGTAGCTGAGTACGAAACTCCGATCCAGGAGTTTTTGTTCGAATTGTGCGCTGTGCCTGACTTTTACGACTCGCTTGAGCTCGACCAGTACATGGCACTCCAGTCACCCCAACTAAGTATGAGCGTGCCCCTCCGAGAAATTGTTGTTGTGCATAATTTGCTGCTCAAATATCGCAGCCCCGACGACCGCATCCAACTGCTTCTTTCGGAGCTCGGGCCGCCCATTGATCCACTCCCCGCTAGCGAGGGTGGTATCTTGGTAGAATTACCGCTTCAACCTGACCGCTCGTCGAACAATAGCGTTCGACTGAGTACTGCGAGTGCGTCGGCTCGCTCAGATGTTGACTCGACCTCGGCAGTTCGTGCAAACGTTCACTTCCTCAAAACTAAGGCTTTGCTCGTGATGCTTCGCCGCATGCTACCATCTGTTCCTCCCGGCACGTCGGTGCAAGATCTTGTGAATATTGCCATGGAGTCTGATTTACCCGCCGCCCAGGAACGCGGTGTACGTGCTCAGGTGCTTTTGCAGGAATACGACCACTCCAAGGACATGCAACTCCTCGAGTCTGAGGTTGAATTAGAGGCATCGCGCCTTGGGTCTCTTGCTGAGCGAGTGGCACACGAAACTGCCTCTTTGGAACGCGTCTATGCAACTGTTCGTGACCGTAATGAGTACCTGGAACAGCAGCTCGACGTGTTCCGCTCGTACATATCCAACGTCCGTGGCGCCAGCAAAGCAGTCCAGATCTTCACGCCCCAGCGTCTTGTCGACCGCGGCATTATTCGTGGCGCTTGGCCCTGGAGCATGACAATGAGTCTCGGCCTACGCGTCGCCCTGCGTCCTCAAGGTAATGATGGCGCTTATACACTAACTCTTGATCAGAGAGGCTCGGCAGAGCCCATTGTTGAGGTCTGGCTCACCCTTGATGATTTGCTTGAGCTCGATCGTAACGAAGGGGTGGTAGACCTGTGCTGTCTCGAGTTCCGTGCATCTGCCTTGGTCGCACTTGTGTCATAAACTTTTCGTTTCTATACTGTGCACATTTTTGACTTATTTATTTTCTTCTTCTTCTTAGTATAAAACTGTCTAAAATGGTTCAAACTTTACAAAAACTTCTACGCAAAAATTTTACTTTCTTTTCTTGGCCTTCGCCTTGGCCACGGCATCCTCAACTGCCTTGTCGTCGTCGAGCAGCCAATAAGCCACCTCGGACGAGCCAGGTTTGCTGGGAGCTGGCGGCGCGCTGCGTCCACCCTCCATGACCACCTTTTGCACGTGTTCCTTCTGTTTCGCCCGGTCACGCATGCGTTCTTCAATAGTACCACGCGTCAACAAACGATACACGGTAACTTGACGGGTTTGACCCAAGCGGTGCGCACGATCCATCGCCTGCGAGTCGATCGTTGGGTTCCAGTCTGAGTCGTAGAACACTACAGTGTCTGCTGCCGTGAGATTAATACCGAGACCACCGGCACGAGTACTGAGCAGGAACACAAACAGTTCGGGTTTGGTCTGCCAGTCGTTCACCACGTCACGACGATCGCTAAGCTTAGACGAACCGTCAAGACGGAGATACTTGTATTGTCGGTAGGTAAGGTAGTCTTCCATCATATCCATCATACGTGTCATTTGGAAGTACACCAGCACGCGATGGCCGCCGCGCTTGAGATCCACAAGCAACTGATCAAGTTTGGCGAGCTTGCCACTTTCGCTGATGAAACGAGTCATGCTTGGCACCGAGATGGTCGAGAAGCCACGCTTCTCGGCCACAGTAGGACACAAGTTCGACGGAGGCATTGGTGCACCGCTCTTGAGCAAGGCCCACTCTTGGTTGAGCGACAATGGGAACAGTGATGCTGGCGTACGTAGCGTAGCAGCTTGGCCAACCTCGGCGCTACGGTCGCTAACTGTCCAAAGCACGGGAGGCGCCACGACGGGCTCCTGGAACGCGGGCTCATAAACATCGAGGTAGTTCTCTTGCACGTAACTGCCAAGCAGGCCGAGGTCCACCAGGGTCCGTTCAGCCGGCTTTAATTCAGTCGCACGCTCAAACAAGCCGCGTTGCGCCTCGCGAACAATATCGCCAGCTGGTGTGCCGCTAAACTTGGACACTGTCTCGACATACTCTGCTTGGGGATCGTCAACAACCGTCAAGCGTTTGATGAGCTTGCGACGCATGAATTCGTCATTAGATTCTGATGGCACGTCCAGCAAGCCACGATAGACTTGTTTGGGCACGCTATACTCGACCAAATTTCGCTGAGTCGAAGCAACGCTTGGGTACTGATCGCGTACCATGTCGGCAGAAGATCCAAACGTTGAGAATCCAAGCGCGGAGCGAACATCGGCTCGCTCGAAAAGGTCTGGGTGGTTACACACCTTGCGGAACTGCATGACCAAGTTCATGAGACTGGCAGAGTCATCTCCGCCACTAGAGCCGGTTGCAAGTGTGCGCTCAATGAGATCCTTGAGAGAAATTTGGGACTTGAGCAACCTGTAAAGCATTTTCTGGCGATGCGTGAGGTCGCAATACAAATCAATCTCAATCTTATCGCCGAGTTCCTGCTGGACGTGTTTCTTAACACGACGCAACATGAATGGTTTCAAAATCATATGCAAACGCTTGAGCTGCGCCTCATTAAGTTGCGAGTTCTTCGTTGCATGCGATTCAATATCCTTGGAGAACCAATCGCTGAACTCTTCGTGAGAATCGAACAAGGTTGGCATGATAAAGTGCAACAACGCCCACAGCTCTTGCATAGAGTTCTGGATCGGTGTACCAGTGAGAAGCAATCTATTACGGCACTGCATACTCAGGAGAGACTTCCAACGCGAAGATGAGCTCGACTTGATCGCCTGCGCCTCGTCGAGAATCATATATTGCCATTTAATGCGGTTGAAGTACTGAGCATCGGCCACCACGAGCTGATAGGACGTCACCAACACATGGAAGGGTGATTCGCGGGTATACCTGAGTTGCTGGCGATCCCAGAACTTGCGAAGGACCTTACGGTCTTTGTTCGAGCCCCAATATGGCAGCACCTTAAACTCGGGGACGAACTTTGTGATTTCCTGCTGCCAATTGTGCAACGTGGACGCTGGGGCGATGACGAGGAACGGGCCCCAGATATTATGGACCTCGGCAAGGTAAGCCAGCACTGAGATGGACTGAACGGTTTTGCCGAGACCCATCTCATCGGCCAAAATACCATTGATGCCCTGTTCATACAACAATGCGAGCCAAGAAAGACCCTTGAGTTGGTATTCTTTGAGCTGGCATTGTAGCAGTTTGGGCTGGGGCAAGAGCTCGCCATCTTTGAGCGAAGTAGGATTCTGGAAGTTGAGCTCCTCGCCATCATCGGAGGGTCCAAACTCTGCCGCACGTGCCCTTGCTGCTGCCACGGCTTCTTGAGCCTGGGCAGATGCAGCAGCGTGCAATTCTGTATCATCGGCGGCATCAAAGTCAACTTCAGCTGGCGGTGGTGGCCCATTGGCCTCTGAGGTCTTTGAACCCACAAAGTGCGAGTATAGTTCGGTTTGGGTGAGCAAGAAATTGAGTTTTCGCGATTGTCGTCGGGCTTCTCGGTCTTCTTCGTCCTTTCGGGCTGATTCTAATGCTTCCTTTTCGGCCTTTCGTCGCGAGTCTCGTTCCTCGCGCTCGTTACGTTTCCAGAACGCCATCATCTCGCGCATAGCTCGGCGAGCCTTGGTCTGCATATCCTTGATATGACGGTTAGACAGCACCTGCCACTTACGAGCTTCCTTAGCGGCCAGCGTCGCAGTCTTACGAGCATTGGACAGCTTGACGGCCTGGCCACTCTGGTAGACTTTCCAGGCCTTGGGGACTTCTTTGCGAGCAATGTCGCGCCATAAGCCTTCGTAGACGTTCCAATATTGTTTTGTGCGGCGTTCCTCGGACTTTTTGGAGGCCTTTTCCTTGGCTTCTCTTTCCTTGACCTCGCGGGCTTCGCGAGCAGCCGCCTCTTTGGCGAGCTTGGCCTCTTTGGCTTCCTTGGCACGCTTGGCTGCTCGAGACATTGTTGGCTCGTCGGATTGTTGTTGCTCTGCCTTGCGTTTGCGACGAGTACTTGGTTCTTTTTCTTTTGATTCCTTTTCTTTCGGTTCCTTGGGTTCCTTTGTTCGCTTGCCGCGACCACCTTTGGGCTTTTCGGCCTTTTCTGGCTTCTCGGGCTTTTCTGGTTTTTCTGTTTTGGTTGTGGTAGCTTGTTTAGGCTCAATCTTTGCCGGCTTAGCAGCGAGAGGACGCCTGCGGGTCTTGGTGGATCCGTTGGCAGCAGTGCCATTTGATCCGGCAGCGGCAGCAGCAGTAGCAGCAGCAGCAGCGGTGGCCGCAGCCTTTTTAGCTGCCTTTAGAGCTTCCTTGGCTTCCTTTTGAGCCTCCTTTTGGGCCTCCTTTGCAGCAGCCTCACGGGCAGCTTCACGGGCAGCCCGTCGCCGACGCGTGGATGCCGATGCTGTCAGGGCCTGAAGTTTGACGACGCGGCTCTCAGCACGCTCCTGGAGCACTAGCCACGCGTAGGCCTCTGCAATTGTGGCAGCAGAGTCTAAAGTGCGGGCACGCTGGCCCACAAACGCCTCGAGATCTTCGGCGCCACGTGCAGCATCAGCCACCAACACATTATCGAATCGTTGTTGAAACTCGAGGGCATATCGCTTGGGCACATGGTCGAGGGCACGAGCGAGAACATCGGCATCAGGCTCACGGCGAGGATCCCAGTCGGTGGCAGCTGGAGCAGGAGCCAAAGGAACCAATGAGGGGGCAGTGGATGACGGTGGAGCGGCAGCCGGCTCGTGGCCATCGCTCAAAAGCGATGATATCGCCATGGCATCGCGGGGGGTCATGATAGGAACACGCCTGGTGCGTCCGGCTCGTACTCCGCTTCGTCTACTTGGTTGACCAGGTCAATACACTTCCGTGGTTGCCACGCACAAGCTAAAGCAAGTTTTCGGGTTGCTTAGTTTGGGAAGCTGCTGGCCCGGGGTGGAGAGGGGGCCCAGGTTTGTGTGATTCCGTGCCCTGCCTCGCCTCCTGACTGAGGTGTAATTTTCTTGGTGCTCTCGCAGAGGTTTGGGACGTGCGGTTTGGGACGTTTCAGTTGGTGACGGGGCAGATTTGTAGCTGAGGGTGTAGAGATTGATCTGGTGCTACCAAAACTATTTAAGAAAAGTAATTAACTAGTTAGTTTAATTTTGGTATTATTTTGCCATTCCAGTTTCACCAATTTAGTGCCTGAGTGTGGTTTGCGTCTTCGTGCTGTTGTCTCTCGGATAATTGACGTCTGCGCGTGTGCGTCAATCGATGCGGTCGCTTACTGGTGGTGCTTAGCGACCGAAGTTTGGCCAGAAGGCCATGGCCGGTCTCGGCATCACCACGCGGCAGAGTCAATTCTGGCAACAAAACTTGGTTCTGTGAGGCCCGGTTCGAGCCGGCCTAGGCTTGTCGAGCGCACCTCTTTGATCGCGGAAGCTTGGAATGGTGATCAAGGGCCCTAGGGTGCCACGGCCCGAGATTAGGGGTAGTGTGAGCCTCGGACAAGTCGCTGGCTCTTTTTTTAATTCTTTCAAGCTACCACTGAACGGATCCGATTCTGATTTGATGTTTCAAATTCGTACTCGCCATCACTACGAAGCGGTGTACAAGCTCTAATGGTTTATATTGACCGTTGCAAGAGGGAGCAAAAAACCACCACGTGACCGGATCAGATCTCGAGATGGCGGGGATGTAAGGGTGTTATAAGGGGCCCAATTTCCCCGCTAATTTGTTGGGGTTTAGATTTTATTCAACCTGGAAATTAATGCTGCGCAAAGCTTTGTCCAACAAAATGCTCTCGAAGAATGTCGCTATCCTCTACCAGGCTGTGTCTCCGCCCTCCATTGATGGCCAGAGAAAGGTCGCCAAAGAGGGTGGCTACTCTGATTCCGGCGCCGACATCGGCTACGCTTTGAGTACTCATGGCGTGTCTGTGGTTACGCCAGTATCCAACCCACAATCAACCAAGCCCTTCGACTGGGTATTCCCTGATACCAGCGAAGGCATTGCTAAAGCTCTCGATGCGGGCGCCGACCTGCTGTTTGTGAACACTAATGTGTTCCACGGTCACCCAATTGAAGCTTTTCTTGGTAAAGTACCTGTGGTAGGCCAGCACCCGGACGATGTCCATAAGGGCGACAACAAATTCGGCACGAACGCTTCACTTTTGAAACTCGGGCTTCCTATTGCTAGATCGTGGCTCATTGGTAACACTGACCGCGCCGAAATTCGCTTGGGTACTCCTAGTGCTGTTTTAGACTCTCTCAATTGGCCTGTGATCATTAAACCGGTCCGTGGCCGCGGCAGCCAAGGTGTCACGCTGGTTCCTACTCGTGATGACCTTGTGCCCAAAGCCAACGTTCTTCTAGACTCGGCCAAGTATGGTGACATGCTTATCCTCGAGGAATATCTACCTGGAAACGAAATCACCATCACTGTGATGCCTCCGAAAGCTCCCCGCGTTGATGGCACCACCACCGAGAAGCACTGGGCGTTCCGTCCGGTCAAACGTGCTGACCAGGTCGACGGCGTCATGCCTTACAATGGCGTCGTGCCTGTATCTGCCAACAGCGAGGCCGTTTCTGATGCTGAGCTCAAGGCACCAGAACTACAGAAGGCAGTGGCTGCGTGCTGCCAAGTTGGCGATATCCTTCACACCAGAGGTGTACTAAGAATCGATTGTCGCCAGGACCCTAATGGAACCTACAAAATATTCGACATAAACATGAAGCCGAATATGACTGGTCCTGGTCGGCCAGGACGCGATAACCAAGAATCCTTGTGTGGAATCGCTGCCCGCGGCGATGGTGTATCCTACTCTGATCTTCTCAAGAGAATGCTTGCCTCCGCATGGACTAATTAAGTTTTTTTGATTAATTTTAACTACTGTATTCTTAAACACAACCAAAAAAGTCATCTCACGAGATTTTGTTTGTTTCTGATCACGCTCTACAAACTACGTCAATTACTTAGCTACCACAATGATCACCACACTTGACTATCAACTAAAAGCCACCATAGAAACTAACATTCTGATCACAGAAAATAAAAAAACAGTAAACTAAAATAAAAGCAAACCAAAGTATCATTATTCGGTTTGCTCAACACTAAATAGCCTACTCTTTTCTTGGCTCGTCGTGGCTCGTCGATTGGCGTGGCTTACGCGTCTAGCCTAATCACCTCTGTGCACCTTGGCAGGCATTATGAGCGCTCAGGTCGGGCGGTCCATCTCGTGGCCTTTAGAGCGCGCAAGGGACCGCGAGACAGAGAATAACAACACTATTAGGTCGCTCTGGCTCTATGGATCGCGAGACTGGATCGTATTACTGCTCTCAACCGTGTGCACTGGTCTCGCTGGTAGAGCCATCACAATAACTGCCGCATGGCTCGCAACCCTGCGCGAGGGCCACTGCTCGGGCACATGGTATTTATCTCGGGCACTGTGTTGTAAAGGCGAGGGACACTTGCTCCAATGCGGAGCCTGGCACAACTGGCCAATGGCCGTGCAATGGCTGCCCTATCTCGTGCTAAGTTCTGCATCAGCGTGGCTGTCGGCGTGGTTTGTCGACACTTGTGCTCCTCTGGCTGCCCTAAGTGGAATCCCAGAAATCAAAACATACGCTGCCGGCTACGAGATGCCTGGCCTGTTTACATGGCAGACCCTAGCCGTCAAGTGCGTTGGCCTGTGCCTACTATTTGCATCTGGCCTGTGGCTTGGCATTGAGGCGCCAATGGTCCATGTAGCTGCATCATTTGCCGCTTTGTTCATTGAAACGCTATTCCCAACCATCTCTGATTCGAAAAGACGCGAGATTGTCATGGCAGCCGCGGCAACTGGTATCTCCGTAGCCTTTGGAGCTCCCATTGGTGGTCTCTTGTTCGTTTTGGAAGTGTTCTCGCCTCCCCGCATTGTCGTGTGGCAGGGATTCGTGTGTGCAATGATTGGGGCCCTTATTGCTGGAAACCCCTTTGGTTTCCAGGGGATTTTCAGGGTCGGTGGTGATCGTATTTGGCACAGCGTTGAATTGGTACCATTTGCGATTGTGGGTGCTCTTGGCGGCGTTTATGGCGCTTTAACCATCAGGGCTAATGCATGGCTCGTCGGCAAATTCACCCCGAAACTGTGGATGATTGCCGCGGCCGCGTTTGTTGGTTCTGCAGTATCGTATGCTACGACGTTGTCAAGAATCCCCCACTCGCAACTGCTCAGCTTGTTGTTTGCTGAGTGCCGTACTGGTGATGAGTCGCTGCTGTGCTCGAGCCCTCATGTTCTAGAATTGGTCTACACCTTCATTTGTGGTGCTCTTCTCACGCCTGTCATGTTCGGATTCCGGGTCCCGTCGGGGATCCTGCTGCCCTCTATTTTAGTCGGTGCGCTTGGAGGCAGGTTGATGGGACTGCTCATGCGAGAGTTGCTGGAACGACTCCCGGGTATCCTTTCGACGCAATTTTGTCCTGATGCGTCTGATCACTGTATCACACCCGGTGTGTATGCAGTTGCAGGAGCTGCAGCTGTATTAACAGGAGTCTCGCGGCTCACTATTGCGTCAGTGGTCACTCTATTCGAGCTCACTGGTGCCCTGAGCTTTGTAGTGCCTATTATGGTCGGTGTGATGGTGTCCAAGTGGGTTGGCGATGCATTTGGCGTGCCGAGCATCTACGAATCCTGGATAAACATTTCTGGCCTTCCCTCTCTAGGAACTGTATCTTCGGTCTATCCTGAACTCTCTGCGAGCGAGTTTATGGAGACTGCCGTCAGCACCACACAGCACGGAGAAGAGCTCGATTTGAGTGGTTTTAGAGGAGTGCCCGTGGTTGACAGCAACAACAAATTTATTGAGTATGCTACAAAGTATGGCCCTGAGCCTGTGGCAGTGCTAAGCCCGCAAGCCACCCTAAACTTGGTGGTGTCGACTCTTAACAAGCTCGGCGTACGCGTGGTAATATTCTGTGAACAAGGAGAAGTTCGTGGCCTTTCTACGCGTAAAGATGTTGTTCGAGAGCTCCGCAAAGTTCACTCCAAAAAGAGCTTTGGAAATGAGTATGAGCTTGAGCCATTAGCCTCGACACCATTTTGATTTTCGTAGAGAAACATTTATGTATATTTAGTTTAATTTAGAGTCACCATGTATATTTGTTGATTTTCGAAATATGGTCACACGTAGAACTTCGTTAAACGGTTACACGGTCTTGCATGACGTCTTGGTAGAATGGAGACACGAAGTTCATGCTTCTGGATTTGACTTAGTCTTGAGTCTGACGACTCACCAACTCACTTCCAGCTACCAATGAACACGAAAACATTTCGACTCGAGAGACGCGTCCAAGACCTCGAAATTGAAGTCGCCATGCTACGCAAAGTAGCTGCCGACTACCAAGCCATGATACTCCAGCGGGTTTATCCTTCTACAGAGATCACAACTAGGCGATGGGCTCGATACGATTTATTCGCCAAAAAAACACGGGGTACTGATGACCTGGTATTTATGCCTCCTCGTAAATTGTATCTCCGAGGGCGAGCGATCATTGCCATGCAGAAGATCACGGCCAAGCCTAAATACGACGCGTTTTCGTGATAGCACTAATCTTTCCGGGCTCTGATTGGTTCTTTTCAAGTGCCCTATATCGAATTTATGCACATGCGGCTTAATTAGGCGCGGCTGACACTGGATTAGATGCATACTGCAAGCATGTGTCAGTGATCGGCATCCGAGCCCTGAGAAAATCCCGGGCAAAGAACAGAAGATCACCAGTTTGACCTCAACAAAAACTCGGACCGGATTCCAACAAAAAGTTATATAGTTAATCAAAATTTACTTTGGGGTTCGCGTCCGACGATATTAAATATCTATGTAGGTCACTGCAAAACGCACCTTTGCCCAAAATTGCAAGCCATTCCGAACTCCTCCGATTAATTGGCATTGTAACAAATCAAGGGGCTAAATTCTCTCTTCTTTCTTCTTCTTAAATACCCGCCGCCCCAATATGTTCTTATTCGCTGCACCAGGCGGGTCCTTTGGACATCAACTAGTTAATATGGTGCTACCCATCACAATACCAGCGGTGAGCCACAACCACCAGGTGATCGTTGGCCTTCCGCCTTCACATTTCGACCATGATCCCGATCGAACCATTTCATCCCAGGCTACGCTGGCGTCCTTTTCAGCAGACGAGTCCCCTGAGGAACAAACGTACGCAGCCCGTCGATTCCACTCCGATCCTGTCTCTATTTATGAACCAGGTAGTGACGATGTTTCTCATGTCATGACAGGTCTTTCGACCCCACAAAGCTCGGATGGCAAGCTAGGTCTGGCTGAACAAGAAGGTCGGGCAGTGCTTGTACGTATCCCGTACGTTTACCCATACTATGTGCAGCCAGCGTACTATCAGCCGATGTCCTTCTATGGTGGACTTGCAATTACCATGGGAGGTGAGCCTTACTCGCTGCCTGGAGTCCAGGAGATGATGGCAGGTACTGCAGCGGGGACTGTGGCAGGGTCAGTAGCAGGTACGCTTGCTGGGGCTGCCGCAGGCACGGCCGCAGGCACGCTTGCAGGCGCAATTGCGGGAACGGTCGCAGGGATGGCTTCAGGATCAGCAGCAAGTACTGTCGCAGGAGCAGTTGAAGGAGCAGTTGCAGGGACGGCTCCAGGGGCTGCTTCGGGGACGGCTTGCGGGGCGGTTCCCTACCTCGGAATTAACCCTGTGGACAAGCTAGGCGCAGAGCTCACGAAAGACGAAACCCACTTCTTCAATAACCAGACAGAAGAGAACGTTTCGCTAATGATGGCTCAGAGTCCTCCCCCGTACCTTGCCGAAACTTTGGAAAGTAGCCCTGTTTTCCAGCAAGACCAGCTTGCCGATGTGTCGAGCTACGACTCCGAGAGCAGCTTTTTGGATGACCAGCATCTGACGAGCACGCCTATGCCCTCAAGTCCTCCGTGGTCCGAAGGGTCGGAGGAACCAGTGCCCAGCCACCAAATCGAGAAATTGGAGCCTGTACCAGTAGTCCAGCCGGTGCGGCCACAGCCTGCAAAGAAGGAAGCCTGCAAGCGAGCCGCTAGACGAGCTACAATCAGACTTCGCCTGACCCAGAAAGAAGAGAATACCGTAAGTTCCACCAAAGCCGTCAAGCCCGCCAGAGCCTCCAAGGTAACGAAGAGGACGAAGTCGGCCAAGGCAGCCAACTTGACGAAGACAGCCAATGCAGCTAAGTTGGCAAAGACAACCAAGGCAGCTCAGTTGGAAAAGACAACCAGGGCAGCTGAGTCGACAAAGGCAACCAGAGCAGCTCAGGCGACAAAGACAACCAAGACGGTCAAGCCGACGGAGACAACCAAGGCGGCCCAGGCGGCGAAATCAGCCAAAGCAGCTCAGGCGACAACGACAGCCAAGGTAGCTCAGGCGGCGAAATCAACCAAAGCAGCTGAGTCGACGACGACTACTAAACCTCCCGGGACGAGTACTAAACCAACTGGGACGGCTAAAATAACCAAGCCAACCAAACAGACCACGCCAGTCGAGCCGACCAAGCCAGTTGTGGCTACACCACTCACGCCGCACCACAGTGGCTCGGAACTCCCTGAAGAAGTCACCAATGAAGCAGAACTCTTCCCTGATCGTTTCGTTGGTGGCAGCAAAGAGGGCGCGAGTAAGCGCTTCAACGATTGCGAAGGCATCTTCAAGCAGGTCATCATCACCAACAAGAAGTACCAGTCTCGTAAGGAAGCGTTGCTTCTTGCCTCCAAAGAACTGATTGAGCAGTCGCAAAAGAAACTTCGCGGAGTTCAAAATTGCAGCGCGACCTGTGATGCGATGCATGCCACCATGGCGGAGATGATCCAGCACCTGGAGACACAACACGATCGCACGTATCGAAAGTTCCTGTGTCCCTTTAAAGATTGCCCGTGGTCAATTGCAGGGTTCCATCAGTTTATCGACGCTCGCCGTCACATTCTAGCTCTGCACCGATCTCCTCAATTCTTTTGTGAGCTACCTGGATGTGGCAAGCAGTTCGCACGACGTGACAGCTGCACTCGTCATGTCAAGAGGTGCCCGAATAGGTATACTAGATAAATGTAGGCTTAATATGGTTTGGTTTTCATTCGTTGGTCTCTTTTTCAGCCGTTCCAATTAAGGCTCAAAACGGTTACGAGGTGCACCACGTGACTTCTGGCCAGTGAAACCTAATCCGGCCCAAGCCCGAGCTACAATATTTCCTCCGACAAACGCCCACCGTAGTCGTACAATGAGTCGTGGCCGCTATTCTGCTGTCGACAACGACGGCTACAATGATGACGATGCCGTTGACCTGATTCTGGGACGTGGCCGGAACAATATGGGCTTTGTTCTCCTTGATGACCTCGATGAAGAAGGCCGAACGGTACGTAACCGTGGATATGTCCAGGGGCAGACCAAACGCGAGCGACTGCTGCGCAGAACACCTAACAATCTGCTTTATGTGGTTGGAATCGTGGTGGTTGTGCTTGTTATTGGTGGAATGATATTCTCACCAAGGAGACGCGGGTCTCCAGCGCGTCTGTCCCCCGTTCCCCTGACACGCTTGAGTAACGGCACGCATCTTTTCAATATGAGTACGATTCTTATTAGTATGGACGGGTTCCATCCTCACTACGTGTCGCAATCGAGGACGCCGCGGCTTCATCAGCTTGTGGAGAGCGGAGCGGCAGTGCCATTCATGAAGCCCAGCTTCCCGACACAAACTTTCCCCAATCACTGGACGCTGGTGACTGGTCTTGAGCCAATCCACCACGGAATTGTTGGAAATACCTTTTTGGACCCTGAATTGGGCGAGTTTGTGAACACGAACGCGTCAATGTCGAGTAACCCAGGGTTCTGGGGAGGTGAGCCCCTGTGGGTCACAGCACGCAAGCAGGGATTGCGGGCTGGAGTGCACATGTGGCCAGGATCCGAAATCGACTGGGCCGAGGGAGCTCCAGACTACCTCTCAAAGTACAATGGAACAGAATCTCTGGCCAAGAAGGCCAGCGGCGTGGTTGAATGGCTTGACAACCCGTCCAGTATGCCTGAGGTGATGCTTGCCTATGTCCCTACCGTTGATGTTGCCGGTCACCATAGCGGCGTCAGTGGACCCAAGGTATTGGAAGCACTTCATGAGGTGGACGATTTCGTGGGGTCCATCATGGATGGCGTCAAACAGCGAAACTTGACCGAAATCGTGAACATTGTTGTTGTTAGTGACCATGGCATGGCGCCGACCTCTAACAAGCGGATCATTGTTATTGATGAATACGTGCCTATGGACAGAGTTACCAATCGCGAGGGATGGCCGTTAGCTGCCCTGCGTTTTGATGATGAATCGCTTCCTAAAAAAATTCACGATGATATCCGGGCCCAAATCCCCCGTGGCTTCCAGGTTTATATGGCTGATGATCTTCCTGCGCGGTGGAACTTCAAGCCCGAGGGCAAGTATGCGAAGCGGATGGCTCCTCTCTATCTTGTGCCTGATCTTGGATGGGCACTTGTGACGCGAAAGGAGTGGTCCGACATGGCCAGGAACTATAACTTGGCCGGTGTTCACGGTTACGACAACGATGAGACGCTGATGCAGGCGTTCTTTGTTGCCCGTGGTCCTTCGTTCCCCGAGGGTCACTACGAGCCTATACGGTCTATTGACGTTTACAGCGGCATCTGTAAATCAGTGGGAATGAGGCCTGCTCCCAATGATGGAAAATTCCTACTGCGGCCGTTACGAAAGGTGGTCAAGGAAGATTATCCGGGTTCTTCGTTTGCAATGGACTACTTCAGCGACAGCACATTTGAAGTATTTGAGCCGACCGCGTAAGTATATTTATTTTTATCGACTAGACCAAGTATTGGTATGTACAGTCAATCGACCATTAGATTGAAGATCTTTCGATCCTGCATAAGCTATCAATCAATCTTGATCAGATCAAGTGAGTAGTGACTTATCCAAAGGAGAGCCTTGAGGTGGAAGCCGTTCACGTGAATGCATTGTTATTACTAGCACATGCATTTATCCTTTTCCGTCATATGCAGCCTTCCTTAAGTCGCGAACCTGGAATAAACCACCCAGAGTCTTGAACTCTCTGGTCGTGCTTAACGCGTCTGAGCGAGAGAAGGTCAGGGCAAGCCGGCTATATGTAAATTTTTCCTATTTTAATGAATACATTGTTAATTTTCTCTACAAACGACAAAATCAATGAAGAATAAAATCCAAGCTTACAACTCAATTACACTGCACACAGCTCGTATACTTTTCGCGTCAACGGCTGTCAACAAATAATCCGGCTGGGGGGAACATCACCCCCGTGGCAGAGCTTACATTGCCACACCTCTGCTAGAACGGAACGGATCCTCATCCCCGAAGGCTCTGCCATTTCCCAGTATGACAAAGTTTTGATTTTGCAGGAAAATATCACATGGGTTAGGAGTGTTAGGCCAGCGGCCAGCTATGTAGTGATGGCTGAGCAGCATTTGCCGCTAGTTATTCACAGAGCCTGATGAGCTTGGATTGAGAGGCCTCGAATTTCCCTTTAAGGAATCAAAAGTTTAGAGTCGTATTGGGAGTGGCGCCTCATCACCAACCACGAAATAATAAGAGGATGTGCGGTCGGGTATCTTCAAGGTTAGGGCATCATGTAGGAACGCCTTCCTCTCCCCGCAAAGTCTCTCGTGAGTTACATATAAAGGACGAGCGATTTCCCGGGAATCTTAATATTTTTTCAGTCTGTTTACAAGACGATGACTGACTCTGTATCTGTGGAGTCGCGGTTAGACTCGGCAGGGAAGCAGACTGATAGTGGTATCATGGAGGAGGCCAACTACCTGAACAATGAAGAGTATGAAAAGTTCGAGCAAACCGATAGTGATCTCACTAACCTTGTGACAATCACTGAGACAGACCCTGACCACCCGTTTAATTGGAGTTTGCGCAAAAAGCTCTGCCATACGTTGCTGTTTGGACTGACCACCTTTTGCGCCCAATTCTGCGCCACCATCTTTGCTGCTGACGTTCTTGCCTTGAGCGAAGAGTTTCACGTGGGCATTGAAGTCACCACTTTGTCTTACTGCATTTATTTACTTGGCAATATTCCTGGCCCGGTGTTCTTCGCCCCTCTCAGCGAGCTGCTTGGGAGACGCGTGGGCATCATGATCCCAACGTTTATCGCCGGATGCTTCGTGATCATCACTGCTAATGTCACGTCAATGTGGGCCGTGCTAGTGCTAAGGTTTGTGAGCGGTGTGTTTGCTGCAGCCCCCATCGTCAATGCTGGTGGTGCTATGGCAGACATGTGGCAGCCTAAACAACGCGTCGCAGCAATTGTTTTGTATGCAATGATGATTGTTACTGGGAGTGTATGCGGTCCGCTAATTGGTGCAGCCCTCGCGACCACTGGCGGTTACGGCTGGCGCTGGAGTTGCTGGACAGGGGGCTTATTTACAATGCTAGTATCAGCGTTCAATTGGATTATGCTGAGCGAGTCTTTTGTACCTGTACTCGAGGGTCATAAAGCTCGCCAGATCCGTATCAGCACTGGTCGGTGGGCTGCGCATGCCAAGATCGATGAGTTTGAGGTTTCAGGTAAGGCGATTCTTGAGACGCACTTCGCGCGGCCCCTCATGTTATTCTGTACCCCAATTGTGTTTGCAATTACTATTTATACCTCATTTGTGTATGCACTATTGTTTTTGCTGCTAGGGAACGTCGAGGAGCTGTTTGTGCTAATTCACCACTTCACTCCTGTGGCAGCTACAACGCCGATGTTTGCACTTATGATCGGCTTTTTCATTGGCGGAGTGATTAATGTTGTTAATGCCATGCGGTACGGCAAGATTGCTCAGAAAATTCGCGGCGTGCCTCCGCCTGAAGAGTTCTTAGGGGCCATGGTCGTGCTCGGGTGGGTAATGCCCGCCGGGTTCTTTATTTACGGTTGGACGTTTTACGCTGATGTTCATTGGATTGGGCCTGTAATTGGACTGGGCGTAATTGGATGCGGGTTCGCCATCATCTTCCAAAGTTGTCTCGTTTATTTAATTGCTGCGTATACGAAGTACGCCGCTAGTGCTCTCGCTGCCAACACCATATTCCGAAGCACCTTGGCTGGATCATTCCCCTTATTTGGGCGCCAAATGTATAACACTCTAAACCCAAGATGGGCGTCGTCACTGCTTGGGTTCTTATGTGTTGCCGCGATTCCGATTCCGTGGCTATTTTACTATCGAGGAGCGCAGTTGCGGAAGATCAATCCGTTTGCGAGCCGCATACCTTAATGTTTTTGTTAATTGACAGATAATTTGTTTTAACGAAGGGATGTTGCACATAGAACCTATGGCTTGCCTAAGATTCTAGATCGAGGAAACAAGACTTAAGCGCATATACAGATGGAACGAGCGATTGAAGCGTTTGTTTCATAGGAGGATATGCCACGCAAAACATTGTTGAGAACATTCTTTACTCTAAGGCAGGTTCTTACTGCAGGCCAGCAATATCAGGTCTCAATTGTACGTTCCTATGAAAGGTTTCCATGACAGTCCCGAGTGCAGGTTTCAATTGCAGGCCCCAATTACAATTCCTTTGCCTAGTTCCGACTACAGAGTACCCTTAGTTCCGCCAAGGCAGGTCTCCCCTAGGGCAAATTCTTACGGCAGGTCGCCTGTTTCGGGTTCCAGTTGTAATGCCCTACGGCGAGTCTTCACGACAGGTCGCTCGTTTCGGGTTCCAATTGTAGTGGCCTATGCGAAATTTTATGCAATCGTGAGTTTCTGTAGGCTTTAATTTAATTCATTGTTGAGATCCAACTGCAGATTGCTTTTATAGAAAGAGATCTATCCTTTAGGCGGGTTCTTAAGGCAGCCTAAGGCAGGTTCCTAAGGCAGGTTCCTAAGGCAGGTTCCTAAGGCAGGTTCCTAAGGCAGGTTCCTAAGGCAGGTTCCTAAGGCAGGTTCCTAAGGCAGGTTCCTAAGGCAGGCTCCTAAAGTAGGCTCCTAAGGCAGGCCCCTAAGGCAGGTTCCTGAAGCGGAACTCTAAGGCGGGTTCCTGAGGTTAAATTCTAAGGCGGGTCCCTAAGGCAGGTTCCTGAGGCTGAATTCTTAGGCGGGTCCCTAAGGCGGGTCCTTTAGGCGGGCCCCTTAGGCAGATTTCTAAGGCAGGTCCCTTAGGCGGGCCCCTTAAGCGGATTTCTAAGGCAGGCACCTAAGGCAGGTACCCAAGGCAGTACCTAAGGCGGGTTTCTGACGCGAAACTTAAGGCGGGGCTCGAGGCTAATCCCGAATAGAGAATTGCTATGGCGGATTCATATGGCACAATTCTATCGCGGAGTCTTACAAGACATAGTTAGAAGAGATTTTTGTGCTACTAGCGGGGGACTCCGGCGCGAGATCCCAAGGCGGGTGAGCGGGTTCCAATGGCAAATTACTATTGAGGGCTGACAAGACATGCCACTAGCTACCATACTAAGCAAACTAACGAGCTAGCCACCTATGACAGGTAATGTAGCTGGTGAAATAAATCACGCTATGAAATGCTTGGCCATGGGCACGATACTCTGTTTAGGCTCCTATTCCGCTTCTCTGCACCTTTAATGACTTTAAAAATATTTGTAAGCTCCCTAACTGACTGTCATAGTGACAGATTACCCCTAAGTCTTAAATCAACTGTCCCACGAGGACTGTGGTGGGGCTATGATTAGCCCACGTGTGAGCCTAACCAAGATCCGAAGAGACAATCATTTACGGAAGCAGAAACAGAAGCTATCGCGATGTTATAGCATCCGCAAACAAGAGTCAGTTTGACAAATTCTGTCCTTTTTTTTTACATTGATTTAATAATGAAAATTGTCTATAGTTCTGCCATTCAGCAGCATGAACAAACCCCCACCTTAAGCATAACCCACCTCGTCAAGGGCAGTTTTCGTCCCATCCATTACTTATATATATGCAGCCATCAAAAAAAAAAATGGCGGTTAGGGCATGCGGCGATAGCGAGGTGGTGGCATTAAGCTTCAAGCTGGATAACGTCGAGTTTGATCCACACAAACTGTCAGCGAGTGCAGCGCTTATGAATTTCGTGGGCTAATCGAGGCTTGATCTGCGAGAATATCCTCCTTATTGAGCCGCAAATAAAGCCCCTCAACAGGTGGGAGGCTAAGAGCCCCTCACAGCGTTAGCAGAGTTAGGTATAATATCCGGGCGCTGCGAACAAAGGCGGGGCTAGGGTTTTTCGACCACAGTTGATGGGGTTGGTCGTTAATGATTTGTATTTCTAACCCGACTATATAAACGGTGGAATCAACCGTGTTGGAAAATAGAGGTCTTGAAGGTACTGTTGCCCGTGTCTGAATTTCATACTCTCACTCTCGAAGCAAGTCTAATTCCACAATGCCTGACTCGATCTCATCAAACTCTCCAGAGTCGTCATGCTCAGAAAAAACAGACTCCAACAAACAGAGCGGCGGCATCAAGGACGTTGAATCCGCGATCTTGGAGGGCAACTATCTAAGTAATGAGGACTATGAAAGATTCGAGCTTATGGATAGCGATATCAAGAATCTGATTGTTTTGAACGAGGATGACCCAAAGCACCCATTCAATTGGGGTTTGCACAAGAAGATATTCCACACAGTTATGTTTGGTCTCACCACGTTTTGTTCACAGATTTGTTCGACTGTGACCACGGGCAATATCGAACAGCTCAGCCGTGAGTTCCACGTAGGTCTTGAGATTTCAACCTTGGCATACTGCATTTTCTTGCTAGGTAATATTCCAGGGCCCGTCTTATTCGCACCTGTCAGTGAGTTGTTTGGCAGGCGTATTGGAGTCATGATCCCCTTGTTTACCGCTGGCGTCCTAGTCATAATAAGCGCAAACCTTACATCAATGTGGGCCCTTATCGTTCTGCGTTTTGTTAGCGGTGTATTCGCTGCCGCACCACTTGTTAATGCAGGTGGTGCTATGGCTGATTTGTGGCGCCCGAAAGAGCGCGTGGCTGCCCTCGTGCTTTATGCAATGATGATTGTGCTTGGTAGTGTTGCTGCACCCCTTATCGGTGCTTCTTTGGCGACCACCGGTCATTATGGCTGGCGTTGGGGCTGCTGGGTGACTGGACTTTTCACCATTGTAGTGTCCATCGTCAATTGGTTTGTTCTTAGTGAATGCTTTGTGCCTGTCCTCGAAGGTGCCATGTCTCATAGCATTCGCGTCGACAAGGGAAGATGGGCCGCTCACGCTAAGCTGGACGAGGTTCAAACAGACACCAAGGACATTGTCAACACCCAGATTGCGAGGCCAATCAAACTGTTCCTTACCCCTATTGTGTTTGCCATTACCCTCTATTCGTCTTTCGTTTACGGCTGTATTTTCTTGCTGATTGACACTGTGGGAGACTTATTTGCGAAATTTCACCACTTTACCTCCGTCACATCAACTCTTCCCCTGTACTCGGTCCTGGTTGGCTTTTTTATCGGCGGAGTCCTCAATATTCTCAACGCTGTGCGGTATGGTAAGATTGGTGATAGAACCCACAAAGCCCCAGCCCCTGAAGAGTTCCTGGGTACAATGGTTGTATTCGGCTGGGTCATGCCGGCTGGATTCTTTATTTACGGATGGACCTTCTATTCGGATGTGCACTGGATTGCACCCGTTATTGGTTTGGCTGTTATTGGCTGTGGGTTCGCTGTAATCTTCCAGAGCTGCCTAATTTACCTTGTTGCAGCATACCCCATCTACGCGGCTAGCGTGCTAGCCTCGAACACTATGATCCGAAGTATGTTGGCTGGATCGTTCCCCTTGTTTGGTCGCCAAATGTATGATACGTTGAACCCAAGATGGGCCTCATCGCTGCTTGGCTTCTTGTGCGTCGCAGCTATTCCTATCCCTTGGGGCCTCTATAAATATGGTGGTCGCCTTCGCAGCAAGAGTACTTTTGGCACCTCATTTTAGATTTCTGGTATAGGCCAGTACATATAATCTCCGATCATTTTTGACTCGTTCTCAGGCGCTGTCATGATATTGCTGAAAAACGTAAACAGCACTTATCTCTAATTAGGGTAATATTCAATCGGTAACACTGAGGCGAATTTCATTCACGTGGCTTTACCCCAGGGTGACGCTCTGCAGGCCAGTCCTGTCTTAGGGTCCAGACACAGAATGGCAAGATGCGGCTAGTCAATGTTATTTGTTCTCACGTCAACGATACTACCAAGTTTGTCACTGTCAGTTTCATCATGACTATGCAACTGCAGATCCATGCATGGGGTGATCGCATAATTGGGATAAGCTAGGGTCTGAGTAGTTTGTGAATGTGCAGATCGAGCCGATCCATTCTCTCGGCGCGCTCTCTCTGATCGTAGGGATATTAGCTCTACAGAACCGAGAGACGGCTATCGAAGGCATGCTCTTCGAGACCGCACAGTACCAATGGCGTCGCGTTCGCACCTTGACATGGCCTTCTCGAGAAGCGCACTCACGCCTTGCTTTAAATAAGTACAGCGACGGGAGTAGGGAAAGCTTGAAAGGCGTTCGATAAAGCTCTCATCATGAGGATGAAGGCAGTAACGAACATACAATGTCAGGAAGCAGAGTGGAGGCTTCACTAGAAATGATCGATAAACCAGATCCCGAACATCAACTCAAATGGCTCTCCTACGCAAGAACCACCCATTTTATGCTGCATGGAATGACCACATTGCACCCAACTCTCTACGGTGTCTTTTTCGCTGCTTGAAAAGCTAGCGCGACGCTAAGGAATGCTTGCGTTGGTCCCAATTGTGATGTTAAATTGTCGGCGGATATTTCCCAAACCATCAGATTCTCTTGCCAGCCTCTCTGGGTGCGTTCAAACCGTCAAACAGGAAGCTTATGAAAAGCAATCGTGAGCAGCTACAGATATCGCACACTCTTCCTAAAGTAACTCCGACGTCAAGCCGAGCATGTTGGCGGCGAGCACTTTGTTCCGATGTGTATCAGCTAGGACTTACCTGTATTTTGAACCCAGATATTGTCTAGCAGCGATCTCGTGGGTACTTTATTGATACGGCGTTCGCGTTCACCTGCGCAAGCTTACTCCGGTCGAGAAGCAGGTACACGCTCAAGGAGCAGATGAGTTCATAATAACTAAATAAGATGGAGAGCGCTGGCGCAAATGTTTATTTTATATTTGCTATCGTCGACGATTCGCAAATGAAGTTGCTTCTCTAGCTGAACGAGCCTGACGCTTCAAGCTCCACCGATTCGGCACGATAAGGTCCTCGATGCGGCGCAGTTGCAGTTGGTTAGCAAGAGAAGCGAGCCACAAGACGTTTGTTGTTGGCGCAAAGTTGTTCGGGTCGGGTCCAACCATGCGCTGCATAGCCGGAAGCAAGTCAGCTCTTCCCCTGAAAAGGCCCTGGTGATCGAGCGATGTCGAGTAGACCTGACCGCTGAAAGGGTCAGTAGCTCGAGCATGACTGAGGCTAAGAATAGTGACTTCGCCTTCTGGAGTGACCGCGACGTGGCCAGCATGAAGATTACGGTGCTCAAACTGGAACTGGTCCTCAGCATCCGCCAAGGCATTGGCCACTTTCCAGAATACCAATTCGGCTTGTTCCGGGCTGGCTGCCCGCCATCGCTTGAGGTCTGTGCCACACCATGGCTGTTTAAGCACACAGAACTTATCTTCAGCCATAGTGACAGTTTCGATGTTCACGAAACCGGGGACCTGCGCTATCATCCGAGTGAGAGTGATTTCTTGTAGCACCTCAGCAGCCGGAATACGGTCGAGGGGAATCACTTTGAGCAACGAAGTACCATTTTGGATATATAGCTGGGCACCAGAGCCGGTGTGGCTGACCAGCATGGCGTTGGTGAGCACTGCGGACAGGGAATCAAACTGCTCGGAGCAGAGCTTCTTGAGCTCTGCCAATTGGCGCTCGTCATACTCAGAGCTGAGCATTGAGCCTGATGCATTCACTGACAAGAGCGATGGACTGTGCTTCATAAGTTTGTTCTTCATTTTCTCGCGACTGCTGTCGACAAGAGTAGGCTGCGAGATCGAGATCGGTTGCTGATGTTGAGATATATTGTCTCGGCGACCAAAGAATGTCGAGCGACGGTTATCTCTTGCGCTTCCGTTCCCGTGGCTGGATGGGGTATCTAAGAATGAGCGTAGCGAGTGCAAAGACGGCGAGCTACGAACGCTTCCCGAGGAAGAACCCCCACCAAACCCTAGGAAGGATCTTCGACTACGGACCTTACGTTCAGGGCTTGGAACGGGCTGAGCCTCTTGCGATGGCGCTTCAACAGGCGTAGCCAAGGCTGATCCATCATGTCGAATGGCTTGGATAGGGGGCGTGAAGTTCTGGTCAGATGTAATGGAGGCCATGGAGTTAAATGAGTCCTCGTGAGCATGGTGGCGAGCCATCGACTGGTCAGAGGCATTTTCGCGATCAAATATGATAGAGTTGCGACTCACTCGACGAAGACCCGAGCTCAGGCGTTTATGGAGGCCCGAACTAAGACGCTTCTGGCGGTTTGTACTGTCCCTTACTTCACGCAGACTACCTCCAGCAGCGAGCCCAGGTGAGGACGTCGAGTCTGGGTCGAGCAAAATGGTCGAGTCAACTGAGAACCCGCGAGAACCTCGAGAGTTCCGCGACTTGCGCTTGTCTGCGGACGCTCGAGTCTTTTCAATGTGCATCTCCGACATGGTGAAATACTATACCAGAAAAATGCAAAACTACCACCTCTTTTTTTTTTCTTTTCCAAAAAAAGGTAGCAGGATCCAGAATTCAAAAGAGGATAAGGGATGGATCAAAGCACGCAGCGTCTATTTACTAACATCGCGTTGGCTGTTGGGTGTTCTCTCCTGCTTAAAAGTATGGGTCTCCTCCCCTTCGCCAAGCTGTACGGAAGTGGGACGCGTGATAGGAAATGTGCGCGCCAAATAAACACGCGCTTGTCACGTGATGGATACTTCAAACACGCGCACACACACCCGCTGCTGCTGCTGCTGCGCTTGCTTGCATCCGCTCTAAGCCTACATTCATAGCCGTGCAATATCATCAACACAAAAACCACGTTAAATTTATTTTATGGATACACAAAACTTTAATAATAACCGATTTTGTGGGAAATCTTAAGCCCTCGTGCAATCCCCATCTTCTTAGTTCTCTGCAATGTCATACGTACAGTTTCAACGACTACTACATAGCGGATTCTTAACTTAGTTCACGGAAACAAACTAAATTTTGGCCGAAGACATCCAGCCAAACTCAAGCTTTTTGTCCTTTGCCGGGTCAATAATGACGTTGATAAGTGTTACTGACTCGCTCGTTAATGCTTGTTCAGTTGCGGCTCTCACCTCGTCTAATGTCCTTGCTAAGAATCCCTTGGCTCCTAGGCCCTCAGCTAGCACATGATATTTTGTCTCAAGGCTCAGGGCGGTGGTGGGAAGTGCAGCAGTCTGGGAAGCACGGTAAAGGGCAGGGTCGCTGCCATGATAGACACCAGAATTGTTCATAACGTATACAATCATAGGCAGGTTGGTGCGTACAGCGGTTTCGAGCTCCATTCCCGAAAAGCCAAATGCGGAGTCACCTTCAATGGCCACGACAAGTGACGAGGGATCAGCCGCCTTAGCTGCGATGGCGTAGCCCATGCCAATGCCCATGGTAGCATTTGTTCCTGCGTCTAATCGCGTGCGAGGAGCATCGAGCGGGAACGAAGTTCGCGACACGTCCATAGTATTTGCTCCTTCACTCACATAGACGATTTTACGGGTGCTGTCAACGTTCTCTGCCAGTGTATCGCGGATAACCTTGTACACGCTGCGGTACTCTAGAATAGGCTGTGGCCGCTCTTTCAGGGAGGCTGCCCGTTCATTCGATTGTCGTTTGTCGAGAACAGCCCGTGGCATAGCTGGAGCTCGCCATCCAGCCAGCTCTGCCGCCAATTGGTGAGTTACTTGCTGGACGTCGCCAAGAATAGAATACTCTGTGCACCCGCCATTGTTGCCGAGTTCCTCAGCGACAGAGTCAACCTGGAAGATCTTGGCCTCAGGTGAAAACTTGGGCGCTTTTCCGTAATGCAGAATCCAGTTTAAGCGGGCTCCAAGCACAAGAATCACGTCGGCAGACCTTAAGGCTTGTGATCGAGCCGCAGACATGTTTGCGTCGCTCGAGTCTGGAATAACACCTTTGCCCATTGGAGTTGGCAAGAACGAAATGCCAGTGCGTGATTGGAGTGCTCGCACAGCTGTCTCGGCACGAGCATAGGCGCATCCTTTACCAACAATGAGCAGAGGATGCTTTGCTTCCTTGAGTGCAAGCACGGCAGCAGCAATGCGTTGTGGATCACCCAAAGTTTGTGGAGCCGGACCAGGAGGACCCAAGCGAGTCAGATCTACTTGTCCACGGCTCTGAATCAAGTCTGCTGGCAAATCAATATAACTAGTGCCTGGCTTGCCAAAGTATGACTGTCGATACGCTTGTTCCATGAGTCTGGGCAGATCTGCCAATGAAGACGGCTGTTCTGCAAATTTCGTGCCAAACGACCTAAGTAAAGATACCTGGTCGAGTTGTTGGAATGCTCCCATGGCCTTTTGACGCGTCTCTGCCGATCCAGCTAACAACAACAAAGGAAACCGATTGACGTTTGCATTTTCTACTCCAGCCAAAGCATGGACAACTCCTGGGCCACCAACTACAAGAGCGACGCCAGGAACTCCAGTTAAGTAGCCGTAGATGGACGCGGCATAGGTCGCGGCCTGCTCGTTTCTGAATGCAATGAACTGGATTCCAGCAAGTCGACAGGCCTCAGCAACCTCAATAACGGGAATGCCCACAATTCCAAAGATATGGCGTACTCCGAGCTGTTTCAGGCTGTGGGCAATGGCCTCACTACCGGACAGATCCATCTCTTGCTAACGCGGGGTAAACCGATGTGACAGAGGGATGATGATAAAGCGGGTCGGCAAGAAGTCAGAAAGTCGGCGAGATTTAATTGCAAGAGGCGACACTAGAAATATAACTTTGGTTTCTTTAATTTACTTGGACTGCAAAACCAATTCTGTAAATTTACACTTGACTTTGAATAAAGCCAACTTCTGTGGAGGATCACACGTGACGTGACACATCACCAAGCTCTAGCTCGACGATGAAGCTCGTGTGGCCCGCGGTCGCGGTTGCCACGGTACTAGCCAACACTGAGACGCTTGTTTTTGACGTGGGCGACTTTGTAGAATATGTGGGGCCCGCCGTTGCTCCATCACGACCCTATCAGGGCACTTTCACGAACCTTGACGCGGTTTCGAACCAGACCCTCGAGCTGGCGATTGCGCAGGACGCGTTGCCTGGCAAATACTTTGCTCGCGTCTGCTGGCCCGCAAGTCAACCTGCTGATTTGGGACTTGAGTACAACAACGGAAAATTAGTGGTGGATGTTTCAGGCAAAGACGTTGTACGCACGTCGAACGACCGATTCACTGCCGACGCCGTGGACTTTACAGTGCACGTGAGTCCGTTTGTACTGAAAGTTCTTCCTGAGGATTTGATACATACAGTGTTGAAGATACTGTTTATAGGGTTTGCGGCGATTGGAGCCGTGTGCATGTTATTTTTGAACTAACTTTTTTAGTTCTGTGTGGTGATTGCAGCATTTTAACAATAGGTCCAAAGTTGGTACTGAAACTTTGCTTTGAACCTTTTCGGTATAGCAACTGGCACTTTGTTGGTTGTTAACCTTTTTGGTATGGCAATTGGCATTTTGTTGGTTGATATTATTTGGATGCCGCTACTGGGACTTTGAAGTGTTGTTTGGTATTTCTATCTTTTTCTGTGTCTCTACTGAGTACTAACTCTCTTCTCTTGTTCAGTGCATTTCTCAACTAAATCTAATGAACTTGTTCGACTTTGTATTGTACTACATTGTATGGCTGTCACAGAACAAATATATGCAACTGATCTCTACACTAATGTAATGATGGTGGCATGTGTCGCCAGCTTATCGTGTAATTTGACGTCCACGGCCCACTTTGACAAAATTACCCCGGGGGGTTGGGACGCCAGGCACATTCCACACTGGCTTAACAACACTTGACGCAAAATGCAAACTGCAAACTGCCCGTGAAACAAGTGATGCCAGCGGGACCCACACTAGTGCCCTGATTCGAATCCCAATCGGGGGATATGCGTTCCAGTTCAAATATGGGCCGAGTCATGTGCCTGCCCTGGCACATGATGCAATTTTTTTGTTCGCCAAAGTCAAAGTGGGGGGAAAGTGCCAAAGTCGAGTCTGTGCTCGGAAAACCGATCCCTCGGCAAATGAACTCAAAAACAGTTTTGACTGGAGCCTGGTCTAATTTAGTTTAATTGGCCGTGACAGAAATTGAGCCTCTCTGCAAGGATATATTCACAATTATTCCGTTATTGCCGAGAATGATCCTAAGCAGCAATCCGAGCCGGGAACCTAACCCATCGAGAAAAAGTCCATGTCAGGGCTTCTCCAAGGCTGAGCCTTAGCTTCTCGCGGGTTCCATAGGCACAGCAGCGTGCGTGCCTGGGATATGCCTAAGAACTGGCCTGCGTTCTCCAAACTGTCTAGGTCCGTCAACCGCTCGTATAGGCTAAGGATCGGCCAGCCAGGCGGGGCTCAAGGCTGGGCTTGAACAAAGTCAGCCGTCACTCGGCAAAGCACGACATACAGATCGACCAATCTTGAAATCGCGAACTATGAATACTACCAAAATTCAAGCAAGCAAAGATTTATGAGCGCTTGGCCCGTTTGGCATTTTGTTTCATCACCTCAATAGCTCACGGAAACTATATGCGCGCGCAATGCATTGCATTTAAAGTTGCTGACAGTAGTGAGGCGTAAGCCCACGCATACATGGTTAGGGCTCCGATGCGTTTAAGGTTGAGTCAACGCTCATCTCGGGTGGAAATGTTAATGGCCCTGGTATAAAAGGACGACATGCCGCATTTTTTCGGATTGTGTCAAGATCCGAGACTTTTTCTTTCTTGTTGATTATAATGCGTTTCAGTACTTTGGCCTTGTTGAGTATCGCTTCTGCCGAGCTTCTCATTAAGAGAGAGAACACCACTTTGGAAGGTGGTTCCAACAGTACCGACGCCACAGGTGCTCACAATGGTACTTCAGCCACCAATGGCACCACCGGTAGCCACAATGGAACTACCGGAGGCCACAATGGTACTACCGGAGGTCACAATGGCACTACTAATGGTACGTCCTCTACTAACGGCACTCACAATGGCACCACCGGTGGCCACAATGGTACTCACAATGGCACTACTGGTGGCCACAATGGCACGTCGTCATCTAACGGCACTACTACGACTAATGGAACCACGCCAATCGGTGGCAGAAATGCCACCAGCTCTCAAAACGGTACCTCTACAAACGGTACTTCTACCAATGGTACTTCTACTAACGGAACTTCCGGCACTAATGGAACCTCGACCTCTAACGGCACCTCCACGAACGGAACTAAGATCACATCCTCTGGCGGCGCAGCCACTGGCGACGCTGCTGGCGTCGGTAATGCCGGCGGCAACGGCGCAACTGCTGCCTCTGGTTCCGGCTCTGGCTCTGCTGCTTCCGGCTCTGCATCTGGCTCTGGCTCTGCCTCCGCATCAGGCTCCGGCTCATCAACTGGTTCTGCCAAGAACGCTGCTATTGCCGCCGTGGGTGCTGGCTGGGGTGCAGCTGTGATTGGTGCCGCTGCCCTGCTCCTCTAAACCGACCTAGCGTCATTCAAGCATCTTTCAAGCGTAATATTCCGAGCATAGTATCCCATCTTTTACACAACTAAATATTTTCATTTATTTTCCTTTGTTTAGATCTTCCGTGCCGAGTGCAGATCATTCTCCGACCATGTCGATAATAACATGGGCAGAAGTGTTAATAACGCATGCAAACAAAAGACGCGCATAATATCGCTGATAGCGCACTATCACGGTGGCCCGGGGCTCAACCATCAAACAATTTTGCGTGTTGCTCAATACTGAAGTTGTCGAATTAGTTTTGGCATGGGATTTATGGGTGAATACATTTAATGAGTTGTCTGAGTGATTTATGCATTGCGACCTTCGAAAGATTTGGGTCGTCTGGATACACTACCACCCAATAGACAACAAAAATCAAACAAGTAAATAGGTGGGCATTGCAAACTTCAATCCTACTTGACTATAATGCTCACCAGAGAATCAATTGGCTTGGAACAGACCAAGAAAGGGGTTTGATTTGAGGGGTTTAAGCATTGCTAACTTCATAAGACAGCATTATGTATTTATGCTAATTAACACAACCACACAAATTTATGCTGAGGTTTGAGTGGTTTAAGCACTGCAGCACTAGTATATTCCTGAACCAATCAATTAACAAGGTGATGGATGGTGGCAGGTCGTCATGTGCGAACACAGAACGTTGCCAGCTAGACAATACTAAAATTTTAAAAGTCGTACGGGCTACTTTTAAGCACTCTATTCTATATACATTTTACCACACAACAAAAACTAAAACTAACAAAGACATTGGCCAGCTCCACGCACAAAACCAACCGCATCACGGATGTTCTCTAGTCCGCACACATACATTATAAGTCTTTCGAAACCAAGTCCATATCCGCCGTGCGGAACAGATCCATACTTTCGAAGATCCGTGTACCACTCCATAGCCTCTACATCCATACCTTGAGACTTCATTTTACTCAGGAGAGCTTCGTAGTTGTCCTCGCGAAGAGAGCCACCAACAATCTCACCAATTTCAGGAATGAGCACATCAAAGCACGCGACAGTATCGGGGCCAGACGCTTTCATGTAGAAAGGCTTAATGGTTGTCGGGTAGTCTGTGACCACCACGGGAGTGTTTTTAGATGCGGCAAGGAACTTTTCGTGTTCTGATGGAATTCCCTCGCCCCATTCGATTTTAGAGCTCACATGCCCAGCCTCAGCAGCAGCATTGAGCTCGGAGAGTGCATCACCGTACGAAATTCTTGTCCAGGGTCCACTGAGCAGATCCCAGCGCTGCACCAGTTTGGCACGAGTGTCGTCGTCGCGCTTTGAATCGAGGAGATCCTGACGCACACGGCCTTGGGGAACCATGGCCTTGACCATATCCTCACAAAAGTGTGTGAGCTGGTCGAGTGACTCTAAAAAGCATAGCTCTGCCTCGACCATCCAGAACTCGGACAAGTGACGGTTAGTATCACTGGCCTCGGCTCTGAACGCCGGTGTCAAGTTCCACACGCGTGAAAGTGCAGCAGCATAGACTTCCAAGTGCAATTGACTCGATACACTAAGGTAAACGGGCTTTCCAAAGAATTCTTGGGACTTTTCCAAGCCGAAAACTTCTCCAGCACCTTCACAGTCACTCGAGGTGAGCAGCGGCGAGTTGACTTGAACAACATCATGAGCACTGAAAAACTGATGTAGTTGAGCTAGAGCAGCACTTCTATAGCGCAAAACTTGAGCCTGCTGCCTTGTTTTCCATCTAAACTGCGGGAGCTGACGCAAAAACTCGCGAGAATGGTATTTCTTTTGGAGGGGATAGTCTGGTCCCGCAGCGCCAAGCACCTTAACTGATTCTGCCAGCAGCTCAGTTTGTTGATTGCCAGGACTCTCTGTAAGGCGTCCACTCACTTCAACACTGCTGCCCGTGGACAATTGTTCCGCGAGCTGGGGAGAGTCGAACACTACGTTAAGCGGCTTTGGTTGTGAGCCGTCCTGGATATCAGCAAAGGCGACTTTTTTCATTTTTCTCACGCTGTCTACCCAGCCGCGAACGGTGGCCGCCGAGCCCGGGGCACTGGCCGCTACTTTTCTTAACACCGGCTTCATATGGTGAAAAGTGAGAGTCACCTGATCGTTTAATAAACCTATCAAGCGTCCAGAGTTTCGAGATATCCACAGCACTGTTAAACTACACAAACGTACAAAATCAACAGGTCTCAAATAACTAACTAAATAAATTGACTTAATTATCAGGAGTAGAGCACGTTTCTGTTGTACCACTAAAATTCTTTTAGGGTTATTAGCTCGACAAGAGTCACTACTTCTAAAAAGTCGTTTTTGGCATGTCTGATGTTCTACTTTTTACTGTTTTTGTAATTCCTATTTCACATAACACTGCACAAAAAATTAAAAATGAAATTGATCCATTTCAAAAGTCTACCAAACCCACACTGATTTAACCGTCTCCACATTCGTCACCTAACCCCAGCCATGACAGCTGATTTAATCTGCTTAGGGGAGGTGAGGGGCCTGGATCACGACGTTCTCCTCATTGGAACCACAATGGTGGCAAGACGAAGTCAATGGGTACTAGTTAAACAGGATCCGGATGCGTCGCCTCGCGAACAATCAGAGCCAGTGGAAGCACGCGCGGGCGCGTCTGATGCGCGACGTGGGGCAATTGAAGCGTCCGATGAGGTGGACCCACTAACGGCGGTCGACAGTGGCCATGGCGACGACGACAGCGACTCAAGCTCGATCTCCAACAGCGAGCTAGCGGCTCCACTTTCAGATATTATTGAGAAGCAACGACGAATGAGTGAGAGCGCTCAATTGCTCACAGGCTCTGAACAAATCAAGGCGGCGGCTCGTACCCCTCCTGCCAGTCCAGACAATTCTTCTGGCAACAATGGCTTGGTATTGTTTGTGCTTGGGTTTGCTCTTGGGTTTTATGTGCGCGGATGGTGGGTATAAACCCAGGAATCAATGCGTGATACCGTAAAGCAATAAATTGTAAAGCATTGAATTGTGAACCACCAATTTACCACCGATTTGTAGAGCACTAAATTGTAAAGAATTATAGAGTACAAAGCCATTAATTTGTAAAGCATCTTTTGTGGGAAGCAATGAGGGGAAGCAATGCATGAAAGCAATGAATTGAAGCACTGAATTGTAAAGCGCTAATTGTGGAGCGCTAAATTGTCAGGCGCTACATTTCTGGATGTAGAGCAAGTAATTGTCAATCACCGGATAGGTCTAAGCAATTGTAAATTAAACCACTAAATTAGAGCACTAGATTGTAAATCACTAGGTTGGCGCACTAGATTGTTGTGAACTGCAAAATTTGAATCACTCAAGGACGGCAGCGGCCGATATAACGAGGATACAACGTGCAGTCACGCACAGTGAAGCGATCGCACAACCATGCGAGAATACGCTCAGTGCCTAGACCGTAGCCGCCGTGAGGGAAAGTACCGTACTTGCGCAAGTCAATGAACCAGTAGTAAGGGTCAATCTCCATGTTCTCGCGCTTGAAGGCAGCAAGAAGCTCGTCGAGGTCGGCAATACGCATAGATCCACCAACAACCTCACCCACGTTGGGCATGAGCACGTCCACACTCTCGGTGACCCGCTTGTCGTGCTCGCACTTGGGCATGTAGAACGCCTTGATCTCCACAGGGAACTCGGTGAGCAGGATCGGCTTGTTAATTGTATCAGTCATGTGGCGCTCCTCGGCCTCGGCAATATCATCACCGAACTTGAACGCCTCGCCGGACTCGGGGTTCTTGACGTCGTGCTCGTTGAGCCATGCAATAGCATCAACGTACTTCATCCTCAAGAATGGAAGCTGGGGGGGAGAGAACTTGGGGTTCAGCTGGCGAACCAATGGGCCTGCAACTGGATCGTCAAACACGTAGTTGGCAACGTAGGTGATGAGGTGCTCAATGTGGCTCAACAGATCGTCAAACGTCAAGAACCCAAGCTCGGCCTCAATGTGCGTGTATTCGCTCAAGTGACGACGGGTTTTAGACTTCTCGGCACGGAAACTCTCTTGGATGCAGTACACGTCGCCCATGGCAGGGACACAGGTCTCAAGATAGAGCTGCGACGACTGCGTCAGGTAGGCAGGCTCGCCGTAGTAGTCGAACGTGAATAGAGTCGAGCCACCCTCAACCATGGACTGGACCATACATGGCGGGGTCACCTCCTTCAAAGAGTTCTTGGCATAGAACTCGCGGAACGCCCGCAGCAGCACGCTACGCACGGTCATCACGCCAGCCAAAGTCTCACCACGGAGCGTGAGGTGACGCTGGTCCATCAACAGGCTCGGGTCACTAGACTCGGAAATCTTGTTTGTGAAGGCATCGTCACCGCCAGGTGCGAGTCCAATAACCTTGTAATAGTCTGCAACCAGCTCGTGGCCACCAGGTGCGTTCTTACCCTCGGGCAAAGCCTTGATCTCGCCGTAAATGGTAACGGTTGACTCAATGGTGAGTTGGAGGGTCTGGTATGCTTTGGCAAGGTCGCCACCAAGTACACACTGAAGGAATCCGGTACCATCACGGAGAACGATGAATGCGACTCCTTTTTGAACACGCAGACGGTGGATCCAGCCACTCACAGCAACACGCTTATCACGGAACTCTTTAAGAGCTTGAATCTTAGCACGGGTAGCAGTAGGTAATGAGGAGTCCTCCTTGATCACAATCTTTTTAGCCTCCTCGAGACGGGCAGAGTCCTCAGCCTGTGCGTTCTTAGCCGCCTCAGCAGCCTTTGCCGCCTTTTCTTCTTTCTTGGCAAGCTGTTCAGCACCTTTACGGGCCTTCTTCAGTGCACTAGCACTGATGAGATCAAACTCGCCAGGTTCCTCGGGCTTCTCTACATAAATCTTTTCCGTGCCTGAAGCGTGCAAGGCGAAAGCAGGTGTCAGGAAAGGTGAGGCAGCAGCACCACGGCCACGCTCGTCTTTACCACTTGGGCTAACAAAAATAGGTCCATCGATGCTCAGGGCACCGGTGCCAGCAGCTAAAGACTCTTCAGCCATTTTATCGGTGATAATATGATGATGATGATGATGGTTAGGTTTCAAATGTGACTGAATTCAATAATAATGGTGATGATTTGAGTCATATATTTCCAGGCGCATATTTCGGCTTAACTCCATCCCAGCTTAACTGGTTAGCCAAAGCGTTTCGACTTTCGCAGTGAACCCCACAAGTTTTCACGCTTTAACCTCCAAAATAATGTCTGAGGAGGTTGCCCAGAACGCGGCAAAAATGAGTTTAGACGACAAGGCCAAGGCTAGCAAGCCTAACAAAAAGCAGAACCAGAAGCCCAAGAAGGACAAGCCTCAGCAGCAGCCTAAGAAGAAGGGCGATGGCCCTGCCCTCATTGGTATTACTGCCGATAAGGACACAGACTTCCCTGACTGGTACCAGCAGATTGTTACCAAGAGTGAAATGCTTGACTACTATGATGTGAGTGGATGCTACATCATGCGTCCTCTTTCCTACAACGTTTGGGAACGTATCCAGAGCTTCTTTGATGAGAGAATCAAGTCGATTGGTGTCCAGAACGCCTACTTCCCCATGTTCGTGTCCCAGCGTGTCCTTGAAAAAGAGAAGGATCACATCGAGGGCTTCGCTCCTGAGGTCGCTTGGGTGACCAAGGCTGGCTCCACGGATCTCGAGGAGCCCATTGCCATCCGTCCCACCTCTGAGACCGTCATGTACCCGTACTACGCCAAGTGGATTCAGAGCCATCGCGACCTGCCGTTGCGCTTGAACCAGTGGAACTCTGTGGTGCGTTGGGAATTCAAGAACCCCCAGCCATTCTTGCGTACGCGTGAGTTCCTGTGGCAGGAGGGCCACACGGCTCATCTCACCAAGGATGGTGCCGTGGAGGAGGTCAACCAGATCCTCGAGTTCTACTACCGCGTGTACACCGATTTGCTTGCCGTTCCCATGATCAAGGGCCGCAAGACCGAGGCCGAGAAGTTTGCCGGATCCTACTTCTCCATGTCCTGCGAGGGTTACATCCCCACCACTGGCCGTGGTATTCAGGGTGCCACCTCGCACTGCCTTGGCCAGAACTTCAGTAAGATGTTCGACATCTCCGTGGAGGACCCTGAGAAGAAGGTCGAGAAGCTTTATGTGTGGCAGAACTCATGGGGTCTGTCTACCCGTACCATTGGTGTCATGGTGATGATCCACAGTGACAACAAGGGTCTTGTGCTGCCCCCGCGTGTGGCCCAGACACAGCTCGTAATTGTGCCGTGCGGTCTCACCAAGAACACCCCTCAGGAGGTCAGGGATGCTATTAATGCTGCCTGCCACGATGCTAAGGTCCGTCTTGCTAAGGTCGGTGTGCGTGCGTCTGTGGACGACCGCGAAAACTACACTGTCGGCTACAAGTTCGCTGATGCCGAGCTCAAGGGTATACCGCTCCGTCTTGAGATTGGCCCCAAGGACCTCGAGAAGAAGCAGGGTCTTGCAGTGAGCCGTCACGACGGCTCCAAGGCGACAGTTGAGCTTGCCAGTCTCGAGACCGCCATTCCTGAGCGCCTCGAGGAGATCCACCACGAGTTGTACGCCAAGGCCAAGAAGGCCTTCGATGACCACATTGTCACTGTCAAGGACGTGTCTGAGATGGCTGGCCCGCTCAACGAGAAGAACGTTCTGCTCGCACCCTTCTGTGGTGGCATCGACTGTGAGGACAGCATCAAGGAGAAGACGAAGCGTGCCACTACTGACGACAATGTTCCCCAGGACGAGAAGGCCCCGAGCATGGGTGCCAAGTCGCTGTGCACGCCTAATGAACAGCCCGAGCTTCCGGAGGGCACCAAGTGCGCGAACTGCGACCAGCCTGCGAAGCACTGGACTTTGTTCGGCAGATCCTATTAATCTTGACTTAACAGTTAACTAGAATACGAAATTACTTCCCATCAACAATTGGATCGACATTGAACTAGTCCAAAACCCCAAAATATGCGTTTAACTACCAAATAATTGAGTCGTCCACGTGACCTATTTCACATGACTGAAATTTAAATCTGTCACCACGTAAACGGCGATTAAACTCATCCATACAAAAAAATGTTAGACGTGTTGCAGTTTCTTGTGGAGAAGGGCGGCGACCCTGATCTGATCAGACAGAGCCAGAAGGCTCGTGGAGATAGCGTTGAGCTCGTTGACGAGATTATTGCTTTGTACAAGGAGTGGACGCGTGTGCGCTTTGATCTTGATGAATTGAACAAGGAACAGAATGCAGTTCAAAAGGCTATTGGCCTCAAGTTCAAGGCCAAGGAGGACGCTTCTGAGCTCCTCAAGAAAAAGGATGAGATTACAGCCAAGAAGGCCAAGCTCATTGAGGAGGAGCAGGCACAGGAGAAGACCCTGCGTTCGAAGGTGAACCTCGTGGGTAACATCGTGCACCCGAGCGTTCCTGTGAGCGATGATGAGGAGAATAATGAGATTGTACGCAAGTGGGGTGAGGCTTCTGCCAAGCCTAAGCTTTCGCACGACGAGGTGCTCGCCAGACTCGATGGTTACGACCCTGAGCGTGGATCCAAGGTAGTGGGCCACCGTGGCTACTTCTTGCGCCAATGGGGTGTGTTCCTGAACCAGGCTCTTATTAGCTATGGCCTTGACTTCCTGGCTAAGAATGGTTACACTGCTCTGCAGCCTCCTGTCATGATGAACAAGGATGTGATGGCCCGCACTGCCCAGCTTTCGCAGTTCGATGAGGAGCTCTACAAGGTGCTTGATGGCGATGACGAGAAGTACCTCATTGCCACTAGTGAGCAGCCCATTAGTGCTTTGCACATGAACGAGTGGTTCGAGCAGCCTGCTGAGCAGCTGCCCGTGCGTTATGCTGGTTACTCGTCGTGCTTCCGTCGCGAGGCCGGCAGCGCTGGCCGCGATACCTGGGGTATTTTCCGTGTGCACGAGTTCCAAAAGATTGAGCAGTTCTGCCTTACCGAGCCTGATAAGTCGTGGATCGAGTTCGACCGCATGATTGATCTCGCTGAGAAGTTCTACCAGAGCCTCGAAATCCCCTACCGCGTTGTTGCCATTGTCTCTGGTGAGCTCAATAACGCTGCTGCCAAGAAGTACGATCTTGAGGCATGGTTCCCCTTCCAGCAGGAGTACAAGGAGCTTGTGTCGTGCTCGAACTGCACTGACTACCAGTCACGTAACCTCGAGATCCGATGTGGTATTAAGAAGGCCAGTGACAAGGAGAAGAAGTATGTGCACTGCCTTAACTCGACGCTTTGCGCTACTGAGCGTGCTCTGTGCTGTGTTCTCGAGAACTACCAGACTGAGGATGGTATCAAGGTGCCTGCCGTTCTGCGTAAGTTCATCCCTGGTGAACCGGACTTTTTGCCGTTCACTAAGGACCTTAAGACGACCAAGGACGCTAGCAATAAGAAGAAGTAGATTATTTGATTGTAGTGATGCTTGAAACTATTTGGTTCACTAAGGGCCCTAAGACGATTAAGGACGCTAGCAAAAAGAAAAAGTTAGTTGTTATTTCGATGCTTGAAACTAATTGGTTCACTAAAGATCCGAAGTGTAGGTTGACAAGAAGAAGCAAAATAAATTATTTGGTAGTGATGACTTGCTATTAATTCGTGCTCGAGGATAAAGTTAAGCTCGGGACCTTTTTAGTTTAAGACTGTCACAGATCTCTCACAACTCAGGAATTTTGCTTGAATACTCATCGTTGATCAAGAGGCCACTATCACTACAAGATGCAAGCTGGCCGTTAAATTAAGAAGCAATTACTACAACATCGATAAGATAGTTACATAGATTGACCTTGTTCCTTCAATCCTTCATCACTATAGCAAATGTACTTCACTTCACCAATACGATTCGCATGACTTCACCTCCACCACATCTGAATTTACTCTCCACCTTCTACAAAACCCACATTAATATTAACTAAACCTCCATTAATTTCAACCTCCATACATGGCTCGACATGGCCCCCCCAGGCTCTCGAGATAAGCCTCCATCCGATTATGCAAACGCAATGTCCCAACGGACCTCGTGCTCATTTTGATATGGACGGAAGCTCACCGGGCTCATTCCTCCCACCCGACTAGCACTCTCCGGCGGCGTTATGAACGTGCAGGATAACGAAGGGGGTGCGATACCAGCTGTTACTTCTTTAATTTCTACTGCGGCGGCTGCGGTAGTATCCGTAGCCACGCCCACGGCGATTGCGGCTCTAACGGGTATACCGACTGCTGCCGACCCCGTCGACAATGACCCTCCCAAGATGAGCTATGCCCAAATCTCTCTTATCACATTACAAGCCGTGTTCCAAACGGTGATCATCTGTTTAATTGGGTTCTGGGCTGCTCGGAGTGGCTACCTGAGCCGTGTGGTTCAGAAGAACATCTCCAACCTTAATGTCATGGTATTCACGCCATGCCTGATTTTCTCCAAGATGGCATCGTCCTTGAGCCTTACCGCACTTGTCGATCTGTCCCTCATCCCTATTTTATTCGCTATCGGTGTGGGCGTGAGCTTCTCGTGCGGACAACTATTGTCGAAACGGATGAACCTGACCAAGGCTGAGCGCAACTACGTAACTGCAATGGCTGTGTTTGGCAACTCTAACAGTGTGCCTGTCTCACTCACAGTTGCATTGGCCTATGCTTTGCCTCATTTACGATGGCCAGACATCCCCAATGATACACCGGACAATGTCGCATCGCGAGGCATTTTGTATCTGTTGATTTTCCAGCAATTGGGCCAGATGCTGCGCTGGTCGTGGGGCTACAATACGCTGCTGGCACCATTGTCTCGTGGCGATGACCCTGAGGCCCAGCCACTGACTTCTAGTCAGGACCAAGACAGCGACGCTGGACCATCGCTGACCCCAGGCCCCGAGAGCGACAAACCAACAATGTTGCGCACAGTAACCGAACGTGTTTTGAGCTTCATGAACCCACCGTTGTGGTCAATGCTTGCAGCGCTCGTGGTCGCGTCTGTGCCTGCGCTGAAGAACTCATTGTACGGCCCTGAGGGCGGTTTCCTCGCTGCCACCGTGGGACGTGCTATCCAGCAGGTCGGTGGCACTGCTATCCCGCTCATTCTTATTGTGTTGGGCTCTAACTTGGCCCCGCCAGCCGCTGAAGACCAGCATTTGATGCCACCAAAGTCAGAGAATTACACCAAGATTGTTGTGGCTTCTTTGCTTAGTCGCATGGTATTGCCAGCATTTGTGATGTTACCTCTGATCGCCGTATGCGTGAAATATCTCAATATTTCTATTTTGGATGATCCCATTTTCTTGTTGGCAACGTTCATTTTGACGGTATCTCCACCTGCCATCCAGCTCGCCCAGATTTGCCAATTGAACCAGGTATTCGAGATAGAAATGTCTGGCGTGCTCTTCTGGGGCTATGCCGTGCTGTCACTGCCCTCCTCAGTGTTCATTAGTGTCGCTGCTCTCGAAGTTCTTGAATGGGCAGGCATATCTGAGCGCTAGTTGTTTGTGCTATCATATTTAAGTATTTTTCTAGAAAGTTAAACATCCAAGAGCTGCTCGGCAGTTTCCTCGGAAACTTCCTGAATAAATTGTGTTCGTTGACGCGGAGCAACATAAATCACAACATATCCAATAACGAGCGCAATGGCCACGCCAATGATAATCCAATTCGACTTGATAAACTCTGCCGACGTGATGATCGCGGCTAGAAATAGGCCGATATGATAGGCTTGCCGTGGCACTTTCTGGAGCGCTTGCCCGGAAACCTTTCCTGCTTCAATCGTCTTCTTGCTTGTCCATTTGATTCCCTTGACATGGTGTTCTATTATCTTGTCACCTCGCGTAACTAGGTACCATACAACTCCAGTGAACGCGACCAAGGCAAACGAAATCAGGCACAAGGCAATGATCAATGAACATAAACTTGCCAATCCCACAGCAACAAGCTGTACTTCCATGGGCGCTTCGGTGTCTATGGGGAAGCGGCCAAACAAGCACTCGAAAGCAGAGTAGGACCAATGCAAGATGTTAAGTAGTGCACTCGGAAGCTCAGTTATGTTTGCACATTTGTCTACATCGCCGTTCGTTAGTAGTGTCTGCGCTGTGTTGGGAATCATTTCTATCAAAAAGAAAAAGTCGCGATAACGCGTGCTTATATTATTTTTACGGGGAAGTCATGTGGCTACCCCTGCATTAGACTTTTAAGCATGCAGTATAACAATAAAATAAATAATTTAGGACGATAAAATGGCCAGCATTCGCTCGTCGTCTTTCGTAGGCTCAAAACACAACGATTGTAAGTCGATGTGATTCGCATAGTCGCTTCGTCGTAGGCCCGGAATGAGCCCGCCCACGACGGGAGGATCGCGTTCCAACTCGTCCAAATCCGCTTCCTCGTCATAGTATCCTTCTGGCAGCAGGTCGGGGTCACCTAAAATGTCCAGCATCATGTGAATTTCGCGTATTGGCGGGGTCAAAATCTGAGATTCAAATCGCGTCGACCGGTCAATGGTATAAATGGTAGGCATCTCACAGACAACATCAAACACTTCAGGGGAGAAATGCACAAGGTATTCGAAGTCTGTGAGCCTGTACCAGCCCACGGGCATGATTGGTTCCGGGTCTTTGGGCGTGGTTTCATCGACATACGCCAAAGGATAGAATCCCTTGGCAAAATCAGCGGAGGGATCGATCGCCAAGTCTTCTTTGTCGAGTTTTTTGAGTATTATACAATGCCCTGGTGCAACAAAGCTCGTATCAGCAGCCACAGAGTACTTGTTGCACTTTATATTGCCGCACATGTGCATTGGATCAGTTTCAAGAATATGGTCTGGAGACACCAGAATCACGGGATCGTCTTCACTGGCTCTACAATGAAGAGCAATCGATTCTTTGGATGGCAAGGCAGACCGTGGGATTTGGCCCGTGCGACGTTTAGGATCAAATTCCTTTAGGCCTGACTCGTCGCCCAATTCAACTTGGTGGCTGCCATCTCCAAGGTCTGGTGCAGACCCACCATCACTCGTCTGCCATTCAGCACTATCTTCATGACCCTCATGCTCATTTGCGCTGTCATTTGCACTTTCGTTGGCGCTCTCGTTGGCGCTTTCATTCGCACCCTCGTTTTCCAGCTGAGCCAGAGCAGCCTGGCGACGCTTTTCAGCCTGTTTATCGAGCAATCGTTGAATTTCTGGGTTCACATGCTCGGTATCTTTCTTAAGACTGACTTTTCTAATGACCTTTCTGCGTGGTTTCGCCATGGTGAAGCTGCCACCTTGAGTCGCCGTCTTTAATTAACGTCACGTTTACTAAATTCTAGCCCGAGCCTAGCAGCAGCAGAGAGACGCGGGCAGAAGCAGGCGTGAAAGAATGAAGACGTCATCACGTGGTCTGCGTGCTATTGATCACGTGATGCATTTATGGAGAGGGGAAATTTGATTTGGTAGTGATGATGATGATGATGATGGACTCCTTTGTGATTCGAGTCACCACCAGCAAAATCTTCGATCGATTGACTCACACCATACAAATTAGCTATGACTCTTTAAATCTTGATTGCAGACAATCTCCTATTTGATCTCCACCCAATCAAGCCAAGGATAAAGCCTAGCAAAAGGGCTATTTGAAAAAAGCCGTTAATTCGCTTACCCATTTCGGAAGGACCTTCGTGAGAGGCTAAAGGGGCTGACGAGGGGTGAGGTCAGCACGGCGCCAAACGAAGAACAAGCAATTTGAGCTCGCGATTGTTCGCTTTGGAGTATACCTTCGAGCCAGATACTACCCAGGGAATTTAAGAACTAAAGCACTAGTAAAAAACTATCAATACCACAAAAAAAAGTCTCCAGTTTTGTGCATACAAACACTGTACAAAGTATGCGATCTGATGCCGTCTGATCAATAATCTAACCTAGCCCTCATGCAAAGTTACTCACTCCTCCTGGCGAGCTTGTGATAAATTATTTATAAGTCATCAAATCTGCCATGGGAAGTCTCCTTTTCCAACCTTCATAGTACAAAAAAAATCGACCCTCTGGTTTAATATCAGGCGGTAAAAGGTAGCGTTTAAAGGCACGCAAATACAATCTCCTGCCAAGTACAGTAGAGAGATACCAAAGTTTTTACTCTTATCACTTTAAATCAGTGAAGAGAGCAGAAAGAGCGTTTACTTGAGTTCGCAAGTACCCGTAAACGCCCGACACTTCCCCGCGCTACACGTTCCCTAGCCGTCGCGAAGCGTCTCTGCGAGTTCTTTTTTGAAAACCAAAAGAGAACCACAGAGCTTCCCTCGGCAAAACTAGATCCAAAGGACCTCGTTGTTTCAGGAAACTACCACTTTTAACTTCCCCCACTCAGCTCCTTTAGACAAGGATCTGTTTGACCAGTTTTTAGTGTCCCAGAACACAGAAGACTCCTTTTATCTAGACGAACTCTTTACTTTCGGCACCGAAGCGTCCGAAAGCCCCCACCTAGACTTGAAATGTTTAGACAGTACGAACAGGAAGCCCGTCAGGGCGCCGGACAAACCCGAGCGTGTGGGTTTGTCCGGCTTTAATGCGCCAGGTTCAGGCTGCGACTTGGACCTGCCTGTAACTGCTCCCACACCCACGTCGCCAGTGTCCATCGACTTGAGTGTTTCCAACCAATTGGACCTTTCTCATGACCATGTGTTGCCGACCGAGTCTGGAGATGTTATGCCTGAGCTCGACTTCTCCAAGACCCCGTCGCCGACCATGTCAAGTGTGTCCACGTCCCCTGCCATTGGATCATTAGCTCCCGCGCCGCTGCCCTTTTCCCATGAGAGTTTCGTCACAGCACCCATGTTCCCCTCGGGCTTGCCTGAGATGGTTCCGCTTGCTGATGACGGCCACTCTACTGGGATGATGGCAGAGACTCCGCATCGTTCGCCTGCCATTCCGTCTAGGGTCGCTAAAACCGACCCTAAGGCGCTTGACAGACGTGCGAGGAACACTGAGGCTGCCCGCCGGTCAAGGAACCGGACGAAGCAGCGTATCAGTGAGCTCGAGCGGCTAGTGAACGAATTGTCAAGGGACAATGCCATGCTGAGGAACCAATTGGAGGAGATATCAAGAAGCGGTTGAACACTTGGCCCAAAACCCCAAAAAAAAGAAAAGAAGAAAAAGATTTAGTTATTATTTTGGCGTTTGGGGTGGAGTAGTTATTGCGATTAAGGATTTATACCATAAAATTGTATAAAAAATGAAAAAATTTGAAAATTTAATTACTTTCTTTACTTTCGTAGCGGCTGGCGATATCAGCCAGAAGTGAGAGTACTTTAAATGAGCAAATTATTAGGCGACTTACATGTACTTTCTCATGCATTGGAAGTCTAGACTTGAGAGTCTAGCAAACAATGCGACGCGGTTCTGGCATCTCGAGGTCATAGATCTATCGCTCTGGTCACTTGAGACTCAAAGGCCAGAACTAATAGATCATTTTCTGAGTTTTGTTCAACGTCTCTACTCATCAGAAATTGCTGATTCCAGATACATGTATATCTGCATATACACGGGCACACTATGATGTCACATGATGCGCGCTTATATTTCTGCATGCATCTCAACCATCGTACAACCAGTGCCTAAGCCTCGCACATGGCACGGGCATTTGTCGCCGTGCAATGAGCTGAAGTAACTTCGATTGAGATCTTGCGCCATGTGGGATTCAAGTAAGTCTTCTTCCCACATAAACTAAACATGAAATTGAACGGATTGGTATGGCTCGGCTGCACAGCAGCAGCGCAGTTTAGGGAAACCACAATAAGTGCGACTCATATCCAGCAATTGATGCAGGAATTTCCTGAAGTCGAAATCCAGTACTGGACCAGCGATTCGCGGGAGCCGATGTTGGTGTCTGAATTGCCCAGTCCCGCCATTGAGGAAGCGTTTGAAAAAGCGACGGATAAGATCTTTGATTATTTGATTAAAGAATTCCAAGTGGCGGGCATACATTACAATTTCTACGACAATTCGGACTATTATGATCAACTTTCGCAAATTTATACCCGTGTGTTCCCTGATACAGACGGAATGGTGACTTTGAACTTTACGATCCGTGACGATAAGGACTTTGATGAGACAAATGACAGTGCCAATTGGTTTCCAGAGGGCTGGGCTAATACCATAGTTGATGCATGGAGATCAGTTAAAGTGGCCATGTTCCAATAGACGGTCCCAGGCTTGCTTAAAGTGGCACTGGCCCTGTAAACCAATATTCATGTATCTGTAAACCTTTTTGTTAGTTGAGAATTTCCCGTGAATCATCCCGGGATTGGGGCTGTTCACAACTGCAGAGAGTTTTTTTGGTTCTCACCAGAGACTTTATTGGTGTTGAAATAGCGGCTATCGAGGTATACCGATGGAACCTCTTTGAACGTATCTACAACTGACCGTCACGGGTATGTCCTTACCAGTACAAGCTTTTTGGCCATTGACGATACAGGAACGTGTGACATTGGACAAGTCACTGCCATTAGTTAAGTTAATGGAGATGAGTAGAAAGTATTGGTTAGAGCTGGAATGCAGCCTTTCAATTCTCTGCGCATACGAGCCCTGGGCATTGGTGGCTCCACACCGAGACTCCTTCTTGGTCCATGATAGAAGGCTATCAGTAGGCCTCTTGAGGTTGTGAGTAAAAAATATTGAAGAGCCTTCGTACTCGCCCACGCTCACTGTACTTATCGAAGTTACTCCATGGTAGGGGTGTGTTGGAGCTCGCCCAGATGTAATTCAAAAGGTCAGAAGCGACACCTACCAAACTACAACGACTTGGGTTTACTAAAAGTCAATACTACACAGTTGACGGTTCTCGTAGACTCTTTTGATAAAAACGTCGTTGGAGCACGCCCTGGTGTGTTACAAAATGCCAAATGTGACACCTACCTGGAACCAGCATCTCACAGTTGTTCGCAGATATTAATTGAATCAGCAATCGGTTCGAGACGAACTATACACGACCTAAAAACGAAGACGAGAACAGAACACAGCCCGAAAGAGTGAAGCCCTTGCCAATGTTATGGTCTGACTTTTAATCCATAACAACGCGAAATAACCACAAAACTCAAACAAACAGCCTGACCACACCAGGATTCCACGATAACTTGGCCGTCGATCAACAATGATCACCGTTCGTTTCCCCAACTTGCCAACTATATTCTGTGCATCTTGTCGTAATTAACTCTCTATTTGATACCCCACCAAAATTTGAACTGTCCCGCAACAAAGACTCCATGCAAAAGGATGCCACGTCCACGGAGCAATTTCCGAAAAGCGTCCATGCTTCCTAAACCGAATTGAACCTTACGCGGATATCCGACGACGTTCTCGGGCTCTGAGCTCTTATTCCGAGGCCTTACAATATCGGGTTTCACCCCATCAGGATGATCAACTTGCCAAGCGTCAAACTGAAACCTGGGGAACCCTGGTCAACCCCTAGCGAGCCCATGCTGCATGCGACTACGTTGCGGATCTAAATTAATTGAAGAAAGAGACGTCACCGCTAGCAAGAAAACTAACTAGTACAATTGAGGCACTAGCCTCACAAGGTTCTTTTAGTCTTGAGGATCCGAGAACGCGTCTCATGCACACAGATAACGAGGCATAGTTCCCGCCGCAAGCGGGGCAAATACCCGGGAACACTTTGAAAAATAAGCGCTCCAATGAGCGGCTTGGCATCCCGCGTCAATGCCGCCTACACATCTTAGCGGTAATGTCCATAGATACCCCTCCCCTTTTTTTCCTCTTTACTAGCCCCCACTGAGGCTAGTCAGCGACCCTTGCAGAGGACCAACCCCAAAAAGCATAATCGATGACTGGGTCCCATGTCAGGCCATGCCCTGAGGCCCTAGCCTCCACTGGCCTCCACTGCCTCAACTGCCTCAACTGGCCTCAATTCCTCAGCTTGGCTCAGCTTGGCTTGTTTTAGCTTAGCTTAGCCTTCACTGATAGCTTAGCCTTGTGTTACATAAGCCTGCACGTTTCCCCTCAATCTCACTGTGACTTGAGGAGTGATCGACCTGACAGCGGAGTCAAATTTCCCCGCATTGTCTAAACTGAGGAGGGCCCATACCACCTCTACCTAGAGGGCAAGTTCTATTGCAAGCCTCAGCTCGGGCGCCCCACGCTGACAGGGTTCGCCAAATGCGCATTGTGACGATAATTTACCGTAATTGCGGCCAAGCGAACCCAGTTTAATTGTGTTGAGGTGCTTGAGGTTGGGCGAGGTGAGGTGAGGTGAGGTGGTTCCCTCCGCTTAAGCTTAAGCGAGAGCCTCGTGATCCGCCGATTTCATTGAATGAGACTGATTTTTAGGTTACTCTTATTCTGCTACAAAGGTAAATCTCTGGTCCAAGACCCTGTCTAATGCGGGCTTGGCCTCTATCTCTATAGTTAAGCTTTGTTACAGTGTTATGTACATGCAGGCAATTTTTCTAGGCTAGGCAGTTTATAGCTTAGCTTACATTTTGAGGTCCTGGCCTTGCATTTTCGCGCCTATTATGTAAGTGCATAAATATGCCAGAGCCTCATTTTCTAGCGAGCCCCCCCCTCTTTAAGGATGTCTTTCAGCATAATTATATGCGAGAAGAATGAATGGCCAACTTTTTTTAACGGTATTCTCATCGTTTTTTCTTGTCAAAACTATCACAACCTAACTTGTTAGAACGTTTAACGGCTTACCCGAATCTAGTTAAATCAAGTTACCCAACAAGTTATTCGTGAGGCTCCTCTGCCTCAATGTGGATTTTTATTTCCTCACTTGTTTCCTCTGCTGAGGTTTGAGGTTTTCTTCTCGTCCATCTTCTACCCTAGCCCAACAAAAGTGGGGAAACACCCTTCGCGCATATATGCAGTCAGACACAGAATAAGTATAAAAGCGAGTTGACTGCCATAAACCAGTTCAAATTGTACCCCACAAATACTCGGATAATCTGAGAGTTTGTGAACATCTAGTTTGTACGTCTTTTCTGGTCAAGTTTTGACGTGCTCAACAAACTTTTTTATTTTCGTTGGGGCTCCGTTTCTTTTTCTTTGGTGATTTGTTACGTTTTCTTGTACTTGTTTGGACAACAACCTGTTTTTGAACTACTGATAGCAGCTTAACTCAACAACAATGTCTGCTCTTGGTGCTTTGATGGGCGGCGGTAGTACCGGTGGTAGCGGTGGTACCACTGGCCTACTGGCATCGCTCACCCCAATGGCTGCTCAGGCCTCTGGTTTCAATGGCACTGCATACCCCGGAACTGGTATCGGCCCATTCATTGCGTGGGCTCGCGCGCAAAACTTAATTCAGCCTGCAACCATTGGTGCCGTTATTCAAAGTTTGCCTGGCATCTTCGGCGGCTACCCCTTCCCGACGAACACCGGTGCTGAGAAGGGTCCTGCGGCACTGTTTGTAGCCGTGTTCGCCATTCTTGGATTGGCCAATATGTATGTGTTCTTGCGCAACTTAAAACGCGGCCACGGCTTCTTCTTCTCGTTTGGTGTCGCTGTTTTCTGTTTGATGAAGGTTATTGGCTTCGCACTGCGCATTGCCTGGAACAACGACGTGACCCGTATCAACATTGGTATCTGTAATGTTGTGTTCACTCAAGTAGCCCCGCTGATCCTGTTGACGATGAATATGATTCTCGCCCACCGTATCTTCACTTGGCGACACCCCGAAACGGGCATCTCGTGGCCCGTGGTGTGGTTCATCAACCAAGTGTACTTTTTGGTGTTTGTTATTATTTTGATGGCTATCGTGGGTGAGACGCTTCCTTATGTGTATTATCTCAGTGAATACCACTACCACATTTGCCGTAACGTCACGAAGGCGGCCGCGTTCTTCAATATGATCTACACGCTTCTGCCGTTCCAGTTCATTGGCATGGCATATGCCCTCAAGCCCGGCACCATCGTGCCGCACCCCTTCCAGAAGAAGTACCCTAACGGCCTTCCCCCTGTGTTCCAAGCCAGTTGGATCACCAGCGCCAGCCTTGGTTACTTTGTCCCGAAGGGCTCGCAACATATTGTGTACAAGAACGAGCCCGCAGCTGAGGCTGTGCGTATTATGCCCTCGCGTGAGCCTCCGGGCAAGGGCGATCACCGTGTCCATGGCCAGCCCATGCACCCTGATTCGCCGCGGTTGTCGCACGCGCTGATGATTGTTTTGTTCACTAGCTTTGTGTTCTTGCTCAACACGGTGATTCGCATGGCTGCCACCTTCCGCTCATACCCACGTTATGGCACCTTGCGCGCTGATGGCAGTATCGACGTCATTTTCTGGCCCTGGCACCCATATGTGCACTACATCTTCTACGGAGCCACCGAGGCGATTGCGATTGTGGCCTTCCTGGTGGGCCGCGTGGATCTGCGCTTCTACTTGCCAGACATGCCCAAGGCGGCGAAGAAGAACCCGAATGGATCTGCCCCGATCACTGAAACTTACGAAGATTTGGGCAAGTACGATGAGGCCAAGCAGGTCGATACTGAGAGTGCTTCAGTTGAGCGATACTGAACTATTGTGCTGAACGACTGTGAGAGGGATATTAGAGAGCTCGCCATAATTTGAATCCTGGTAGCTTATTATTATTATTATTTTCTTTTCCACTTCCTTTAATCGAAGTCATATATATAGTGCAATTGCAACTACTTGGCAGTCGTACACCTCTGTTTAATTCCTTTGCCCTCGACTTGACAGCCTCTGGACTGATCTAAAATAGTAGATTTCCTGTGATGCAAACCCTATTCTCAGCTCTCTGCTTCGAAAGTCGACCAAAATAAAGTCTCTCAAAAATATCATCAGTGTTACTAGTGTTGTAGTCTGGTGTGGTTGCAGGCAACAGGACAACCGCGCACCGGTGGTCTCCATACGTATGTTCATCATCGTCCAGCCAATTTCAAGCTAATCAAGTACCCAATGGCTTGCCAATTATCATGACTATCTCAAGTACAATATATATATATACAGCAGATAGCTAGTCCTCTTGCTACAGATCAAGATCAAACTCATTTGGCATCCGCCATAGCTATACATCATCACTAAATGTAATTGAGTATAATTTGTGGTCAACAATTCGTTCCTTCAACTCACTTCACAACCAGCCAAGAACTCGCCAATCCCCTCAACATATGTTAAACCAATCACGTGATCTGGTTGACAGAACAACCTCTCTAGTCACGTGTTTCTACAACAGAATTGCTAGAGCACGTGATCAAGCGCGATCCCCGAGATAAGCCCATATATATACCCCCCCCCCTAATTGAAAATCCCTGGTAGCCCCGCACATTGCCACTGAAACATATCCAAACATGCCTCGCAAGGTTGTTTTTAACGAATACGGACCTCCCAGCGTTCTGCAGGTTGTCGAAGAAGACTTGACTGCTCCGGCACCTGGACAGATTCAGGTCGAAAACAAAGCCATCGGGCTCAACCTTATTGAAACGTACTTTAGGCGTGGCGTGTACCAAGTCAAGAGTTTCCCATCTACACTCGGTTCTGAAGCGGCTGGAATTGTGCATGCAGTTGGCGAGGGTGTCACTGAATTCAAAAAGGGTGATCGCGTTGCCTACTACGCTCTTGGTGGACCAAACTCGTATGCGGACTACTCGACAATTGGCGAGAACCAGGCCGTTCATCTTCCTGACTCTGTAGAGTTTGAGGTTGCAGCGGCAATTCTTGTCAAGGGACTCACGGTGAACTTTTTGTTACAGCGATTGTTGATCAAGCCAGCTAAGGACGAGGTCATTTTGTACCATGCTGCTGCAGGCGGCGTGGGACTTTTGTTTTTGCAATGGGCCAAACACCTTGGAATCAAGGTAATTGGTACAGTTGGATCTGATGAGAAGGCCAAGACCGCTAAAGAATTTGGTGCCTGGGAAACAATCAATTATCGCACCGAAGACTTTGCCAAGCGCGTCGAAGAGCTCACTGACGGCCGCAAGGTGCGCATTGTCTACGACTCTGTTGGCAGGGATACATGGGAAGGGTCATTGCATTCGCTTCAGAAGCGTGGACTCATGGTAAGTTTCGGCAATGCATCGGGCAAGGTGCCGCCGTTTGACATCAACGTTTTGAATCAATTAGGCTCGCTCTCGGTTACGCGGCCAAGCGTGGGAGGATTCTTTGACACACCACAAGCCCTTCGCGAGGGAGCGGCAGAGGTGTTTGAGCTCGTGGCCAAGGGGGCCATCAAAGTGTCAATTCAGCAACGGTTTGCACTTTCTAAGGTATCCCAGGCCCATGAAGCGATTGAAGCCCGCACCACGAGCGGGTCCTCGGTGATCATCCCTGATAAAGTCTAGGATGACCGAAAAGGTTTATATTTCCGATCGCCCTAGATAGATTCTTTTTCAAACGAACTAGGACAACTTAACATTTGGTACAACCATACAAGAACATAAACAAGAACAAGAAATAAAAAATGGACTGGTACTACTGAGAGGCACTATGGATACCAAAGTGGTCAACCTGACAACCATTCGGTGGTTACTTGCCCGCCGCTCGCTGCCAGACTGCATAGTGACGTAGGCATGGGCTTGTACTTATCTAAACTAATTGGTATGCGAATTAATTCGGTTGGCATGCAAAAAAATAACCAGGTGAGCATGCGATCTCAATTAAGTTGAAGGCTGAAATTAGTTTCTTGAAGTCACATTTACAGGCTGTAATTTAGGTCGTTTTATGCTAGCAATACAGCCACCTGCCCTCCACCAACTCTGTATTGGCGAAACTATAAACTTATGAGTGGTTACCCCGAAACATACAGTGCAGGTTTGAAACCTTGTCGATTCGGTTGTCCATTGAACCCGTTGACCATGGGATAGAACCCGTTGGCTTCAGAACCATGTTTCAGACTTTACTGCCCCAATACATCATACTGAACTGTAACTAAGTTAATTAAGGTTGCCCCCTCTGAGGTGAGACATCACTTGCAGAATCTAAACTATCACTGCTAAGGCACCTGGGCGTGCAGGCAGCCGCAAGTGGGGACAAGTCAAGCTGGGCTATTTTTAATGTTGGGAGCCAAATTTAGCTTGGGCCTAGTTAGGTCTGGCATTCAAACGCCGGCATATTCGCACAACTCACGATTTGTAACATTGCAAGATCTACCGATCAAAAGCGTCCACCTGCTGCTGTGTCTTGGCACCGTACTAAAATCATAACCAGAATCAAAAGAGGGGGGGCCGCGCGAGTTATTATGGCCAGGCCCTTGCCCGGTCCCCGAAGCAGGCACCGCCAGCGATTTATTCACCTGCATTGTCAGCCTTATTAGCGTGGAATTTGCTCAGCGCAGATGACGCAGCGTAATGACAGGCAGAATATTAGATCCAACATCTGTGTAGAGGGGGGGGGGGGGGGGGGGGGGGGGGGGGGGGGGGGGGGGGGGGGGGGGGGGGG
>JAJMCK010000031.1:0-105717 GCA_030572965.1 Wickerhamiella kurtzmanii | reverse complement strand
CAGCCAGGGTTCCTCGTCCTGGCCCCCCCCCCCCCCCCCCAGTTAGCAGCACCGCAGCGATTTTTGGCAGGCTGACTTTTTTTCTTTTCTAATCTGGTATGATGATCACGGCTAGTGTGTCGTCGGGCGTGGCCCCCACATGACTTTTTAAATTGGACCGAGAAAACCCCTCACGCACGGCCCGAGGCGCACATGGGCTACCACGACTTGGTTCTTGGCCGACAACAACCAACAGTTGCCTGGACGAGCTCGTCTCAAGCTCATCGGTCCTAGGCTGGCTTAAAACAGTTAAATGGCTTGAGTCCTATTTTACTTGCAGTTTGACAGGGTCCCCCCTTCCCCCTTCTACGTTTGCCAGCCCTTACCTTTCTGGGTTATGTGCTCTTACCCCCCTCCCCCTTCCCTTCTTCTTCCTTTTCTTCTTCTTTCCTCCCCCCCACTGCCATTAGGGTGTCCCAAATGCTGACCCGATGACTGGGCGACCCTAGGTGCATGCTGTCAAGCGGCTAATTCCACCGTCGCCTTTGATCCTGCTGCTGCATCTGGCAGCAGGGCACGTCGCCGATGATGCTGCGGCAGTATGGCCTTTTCATTCTACCTGGGAAAGGTGTAGGTGGTGGGTGGGATAGGTTACGTCAAGCTGCATCATGCAAATTCCAGTCCAGTCCAGTCCAGTCAGTCATGCATCGTGTATCACTTTGCCCTCCGGTCCCCGCCTTTTTTTTTTTAACCCTGTTGATTTTTGGATGTCAAGCCCATGCGGTCTCCTTCCTTAAAAACCCTCTCGCCAGCCCTTTGCTTTTTTTCGTTTTCGTTTTCGTTTTGGTTCTAGTGTTTGTTCTACGATTCCTACTACCTTCGGCCCGGCTCTATAGAAGTGGTACGTTATAATGAAGCGTGCCTTCCACGACGATGTCCGCCGAGACTTTGACTTGCAATGGCCTAAACGTGTCGCCCGTATGACTCCTGGCAGCGACAATGAGGCATTCCCGACCCCGCCGCCCTCGGCAGGTGCTATGTTTTTGAGTGGACCTTCCCGAAATGGACATCAACGCTCGTCCACCGGTTCAATTGGCCCCGTGAGATCATCTTCTTGTTTGTCGCAGCCTGACGCGTATGCCACTACTACTACCACCACCACTGCCAGTACCAACTACAACTATGCAAGCACCATTCCTGCGCTCAATGCTTCCCTTATTCCTGCTGGCCGGGGAAACTTGGCCCAATTCTGTGGCTCCATTTGCATGATCTGGCTTAACCCTTGGAATCATGCCAAGTCTGTACTCGACAATCAACACACGCCAGCATCTCTTAGCCCGCTCTCACACCCGAGCCGGCTATTTGTTGCCTACGTTAAACGTATTCTTCAAGAATCCGATCTGTCGCCACAAGTATCTGACCTCGCTTTACTGCTCATTTGCCGGTTTAGACAATTGTCACCGCAGCGTCCCAGCGTTGGCAAGCCCGGCTCTGAGCTGCGTATTGTCGTGTCGGCACTTATGGTCGCCAATAAAATGCTCGATGACACGAGCTACAGCACCGCTGCCTGGGTGCAATTCAGTCGTCTTCCGGCCAAGGAACTAAAACGCATGGAGATGGAGTTCCTTAATGGCCTCCAGTATCGCACGCACGTGTCAAGAGCCCAATGGACGTCGTGGTCGCAGGCGGTCCGCGTCCTTTACAGGGCTTCTGATTCGATCAACTACTCGATTTGATCGTCTCGTTTGTATTTATTTTTTATTTATTTGTATAATATGTTGCATTATGGCGTTTTGCCTTCTAAACCACAAACGAAAAAAAAGGGCCAAGCGGGGAAGGAAAACAACCTGTCTGACATTTTTACCTAATAGCTCATATTCTGGTCAGGCGAGGTGGAGACCATCTACACAAGCGTGAAACTTGCAGAATGAGTTTCATTGGTAGAGTGGTGAACGTAGTTACCGCTGACGGCAAAGTCAATGGCCGCGTGTCGAAAATTGAGCAAGGCAAACTCAGTATTGACACTGACGCTGGTCTCAAGGTGATTGACGCTGCCACCATCCGTGACCTGACAGTTGCCCCAGAAACCACCCCCGAGCCAGAGGTCAAAGAAAAGAAAGAGCCCACAGCTCCGGCGGCTAAAGAGTCTCCGCATCCCCGGCCACAGAGCTCTCGCACGCCCGAGTCGATGGCCCAGACTCCCAAGGGCTCGAGATCACGGACAAGTCCCCGCCCGAGCCGAAGCCCAAGCTCCAGTTCTAACAGTTCTAACACAACCCGCGGCTCGAATCGAAACTCAAATGCACAGCCAACTTCGGGTGCCAATGCAGTTCCGCTTGGAAAGTCACGAGGAAGTCCGGCCCCAGCGACCACTGCAAACCGTAAACGGTCGACAAAGCCAGCGAACAACTCTGGACCATGGTCGCAAACGCAGTCTGGGGCTGATGAGTTCGACTTTGCCGAAAACCTTAAACATTTCGACAAGGCCAAAGTGTTTGCCGAGCTCAAACTTCATGATTCCACGGACGACAGCGTGCGGTTGGTTGCACACAACCTGAAACAACCACACCAGCAATCGTCCTCCACCAAAACAAAATACGGACACAACGAGATGGTCGTGTCCACGGCCACAGCGTCTGCTCTCCAGATTGTGCAAATTGAAAGCTATTTACTTGGCAGCGGCTGGCCGCTTTCAATTCTGTCCGAGACGGCAGCCCATGGCATTGCCCAAGCAGCTCTCACAACATTAGGTGGTCTTAATGTCACAGAGTCTCACCCGCTCGTCGTGGCTCTCATTGGCAACAGTGCCCGTACTGGCAGTCGAGTGGTTGCCGCTGCACGTATCTTGGCCACACGTGGATGCAAGGTTGTGCTTGTGGTGCTGCCAGACTCGGCCCGTTTGCTCGAGGCAGACCTTGGACCGTTCCGCCTGGCGGGCGGGCATGTAGCAGGCACTCGCAAGCAGTTACTCCAGGCTGTAGAGGAGAATGGTGGCCGCATTGAACTTGTAATTGATGGTATCCAAGGCATTGAGAGCCCTACCCTTGCCGAGAGCGTGCGACAAAACGAGGATCTCGTCAAGGCTTTGAGCTACCTTGTTAGCTGGGCGAATGACCTCCCCGAATCTCCGCATCGCTTGTCCATAGACCGTCCTACCGACAACTTCAAGAGTAGCGTGGTTGTAAGCTGCGGCTGGCCCCTTGATAATATTAAAACCCCCGAGGGATGCCGGCGCTATGTCGCCGATGAGGGCGTACCGCCAACTGTCCTTGACACTCTTGGCCTCGCCCAGCTCAAAATTGAATACGGAGCTTCGAACCTCCGTAACTGGTAGTTCTACCAGCTAATAAGACTAATTTAGATACTAGCTTTTATCAACATCGCAATCAATAGCTACCAATGTTACAACTAGCTACCAACTAGCTACCAACTAGCTACAAAACAATGGTTCTACCAAATGAAACTACGCAGAGTTCAGAGCGATATATCGCTACCCTTGCCCCTCTCGCTCTATTAATTTTATCTTCTCAAACTCAAAAGCTCAAAGGCTACTTGAGTTCACGCCAAGCTGCCAATTACGACAGCAGGCACGGCAGGCACGGCAGCCATTTTTAAGTGGTACGACGACGGCCCAGCCTAAATTAACAGCTTAGACGATAAGCTCCCAAAAGGCCCAACTGACTCATCCCTCTCTACAAACAATCGCCTCCTCTCCTCCTGCCTTTGGGACCTTAAGCTGAGCTGATCTCATAGGCACCTCCTCGCCCCCACTGCTTGGAACTGCTTGGAACTGCACAGTCAGATGGTCCAAGGCTGGACTGGGAAGGGAGACAATAAAACTCAAGTCTCAAAGGCACATAACCATACTCTTCCCTTTAGCAAGACACGAGAGATCACATACGCGTGTCCAATCGCTGCAGGACACTGGGGTGAGCAGGAGCGGACCGTTGATTTTAGAACCCGCTGTTGCCGTAAGTTGGCCATCAAAGGAGTCGCCTAGAGTACACCAGTCGCACCTACCGTTTACCGCGCACCAATCGCACGCACGCACCCCCATTCGCCCAAGGGCCATAATCCGCAGACTCGTAAGGTTCAATGAGCTGCTGCTTCCCTTGTTTCACCGATCGCAAGAATAACTCGCCGGGATCCGGCGGGGATAGCGCGGATGCCGACTCACAGGCCCCTCTTCTTGGCGACCAAGAACGCCAGGCCGTTGAAACGCTACTCCAATACCTCGATAACCGTGAGGATTATGATCTGTTCAGTGACAACAGCCTCAAGGCGCTCAAGACGTTGGTACAGAGCGAAAATATCGACCTCCAGCGCAGCGCCGCCCTCGCGTTCGCTGAGATCACTGAGAAGTACATTTCTGCCGTTGATGCCAAGGTGCTAGAGCCGATTCTTGTGTTGCTCCAAAGCCCTGATCCTGAGGTCCAGCGTGCTGCTGGCGCCGCACTCGGCAACCTGGCCGTCAACAACGATAACAAACGCCTCATTGTAGAGATGGGTGGCCTGGGCCCGCTAATGAAACAGATGATGAGTCCCAACGTTGAGGTCCAGTGCAACGCCGTTGGCTGCATGACGAACCTGGCTACTTATGAAGATAACAAGGCCAAGATCGCCCGTAGCGGCGCTCTGCTACCTCTCACAAAGCTGGCCAAGTCACGCGACATGCGCGTCCAGCGTAATGCCACCGGTGCGCTGCTCAATATGACCCACTCGGACGAGAACCGCCGCGAGCTCGTGAATGCTGATGCGATCCCAGTTCTCGTATCGCTACTGAGCAGTACTGACCCTGATGTGCAGTATTACTCCACCACGGCCATCTCTAACATTGCCGTGGAGGAAGAAAATAGGCAGCGTCTTGCCCAGACCGAGCTCCACCTCGTACACCACCTTGTGCATCTCATGGGCTCGACAAGCCCCCGGATCCAGTGCCAGGCTGCGCTTGCTCTGCGTAATCTTGCCAGCGACACAAACTACCAAATAGAGATTGTGCGGGCCAATGGGCTCCCCTTGTTGCTTAAGCTGCTCCAGTCCAACCAGACCCCGCTCGTGCTCGCTGCTGTGGCCTGCATCCGCAATGTGTCAATACATGCTCTGAATGAGGGCCCAATTGTCGACGCCGGATTCCTTGGTCCTCTGATTGACCTGCTGGGCAAGACTGACAATGAAGAGATTCTCTGTCACGCTGTGTCGTCGCTTCGCAACATGGCTGCTTCCTCAGAGCGCACCAAGATGAATATTGTTGAGACTGGTGCGGTGCAAAAGTGCTTTGACCTGCTCCAACGAGTACCCGCATCGGTGCAGTCTGAGATCACTGCGTGTCTCGCTGTGCTGGCGTTGGGTGATGAGCTCAAGAGCACAATGCTTGAAATGGGTATCGTCAAGGTATTGGTCCCCCTGACCAGAGTCGACAACGTTGAAGTGCAAGGCAATTCTGCTGCTGCGCTGGGCAACCTCAGCTCAAAGGTGAGCAATTATGATCCGTTTGTAGAAGCATGGTCAGAGCCAGATGGTGGCATTCACGGCTTCTTGCAAGCATTCTTGTCGTCCAAGGATGTGACATTTGAGCATATTGGTGTATGGACTATACTCCAGCTTCTTGAGAGCGATGACCAGCGTCTCAAGGACTTGTTTGCAAATGCTAGTGATATCCGGGCTATTGTCCAGGCTCTCGCTGCACAAGAGGCAGAGATGACCGATGGTGACGAACGCACCCACACGAGCGAGGTCGCAGTGCCAGCGCTCGCCAAGCGCGTCGTTAACTTCATTGAGGGGTCTTCATCCGAAAAGTAGGCGCCAACGATAGCATACCACAAAAAAAACAAAAACAACGAAAGAAAAAAACTTTGCTTGGGCCACGCTTTGTCGGATTTTGACCTCTGCCACCGAATAATATGTCCTTGCTTCATCCGTGGCCATCACGACCTTCTACACCTATTTAAATCTATCCCGAGCTAAGCCAAATCAATGTATTATTATTATCCTTCAAGATAGCTTTAGTTCAGTTTTCTGGTGAACAGCTTAGTGATATCCTCGACCAAGCTGGATGAGTTTCGACGCGTGGAAACAGCGGCTGGACAAGCTTGAGGCGGCTGTGACTGCTGCTCAAACGCCTCAAGAAGAGCAAGCAGCACTAAAGGAGCTTCTGGTCGCGTTTCCTCTGTTGTTTGGCTACTGGTCACGCCTCGCCAAGATTGATGAGTCTGTCTGGCCACAAGCATTAGAATCTGCGCCCTGTGTCCAGTTATGGACCGAATATTTAGCCACAAAATCTCCAGAGACGGCTGAACCTACCGCAAAATTGGCCGTTGCGAAAATTGGCCGCGATTTCAATGCTGATCCCGTATGGAGTGCATACTTCGATTTGTTACCAGCGGGTAGTGCTCAACGCAGCGACGCATTGAACGAAGTTATCCAAATACCCCTCTATGAATATGCAAAATATGCCGAGATGGCTCGTGCAGAACTCCCGAGTATTATCGAGGTTGTCATGGAGGATACAAGTCGAGGTGTAGGAGAGAGATGGCAGTTTGAGTCGCGGATCCAGCGCAATTACTTCCATGTATTCCCCATAGACCACGAAGAGCTCGTTGCATGGGACGAATATCTCGACTATGAGGAAGACCAAGGCAATCCAAGCCAAATTTATGCATTATACGAGCGCTGTCTCACTGCCACAGCATTATACGAAGGCTTCTGGATGCGATACCTGCGATGGCTATCAGTAGAACTTAGCCTCAATTGGGATCGAATAACTAAAGCTTTTACGTCCGCATTGCTCTATCATCCTGAAAGCTCTAGGTTGTTAACATACAAGGCGCAGCTTCTCGAGCTCCATGGCGATTTACCAGAAGCAGGCGAATTGTACAGGCGCCTGGGTACATTTGGTTATTTTGAAGCCCGAACACAAAATAAGCCTGTGGTTAAAGAGCAAGATTGGGATCCTCGTGGCGAGCTTGAGTTGTGGAGGCAAGGTAAATGTGAGAATCCTGGCCAATTGGCCGATCAACTACGAAAGTTTGGGTATCTAAAGGAATTCTTTGAGGTTGATGCGGCCCAAAAAATAGTTTAATTTATTACATGGTTCCCACAACAGTAAGACCGGTTGGAAGCGGCATATCGCTCAGTCTAATATTGCCAAACGCTAATACCTGCTTTAATGTCTTGCTTGTCGCGAGCTGATAGATGTTGACGGGATCCACAGAGCCCACAAATCCCATATCTAGTCTTGTCAATTGCGGCAGCAATGAAAGCACTTCCAAGGTTTTACTGGTCACTTTCTTGAGGGCATTGATGTTGAGGTCCACAAGCGTAAGGCGGGAGTGTGCCAGTGCGGCTGCGAGCGCTCGGTCGCCAAGCTGGATGCACCGTTCTAGACAAAGAGAGGTGAGACCTTCGTTGGACTCGATGCTAATCCACTGCTCAAACAAGTGCACAATTGCCTCTTCAGAAATTTGGGTAAGATTCTGAAGATCAAGGCGGGTGAGAGAGCCGCAGCTCGCAGCCACAGCATCAACAAATGTGTCTCCAAGTTTATCTTCTGCACCGCGGATAACGAGCTCTTTAAGTTGGGAGCCTATCATGTTGAGAGTCGTTTGCAGGCCAACATCACTCCATGCGCCGGGCTCAAGCTCGACTAGCTCCAAGTGCTCTAGCTTGGCCAATCCCCCCAACATAAATATTGGCGCATCATCCGTCATTTGGGATAATCGGTGCAGACTCAAAAACTTGAGATTGGTACAAGTTTCGACCATTAGTGCCAGGACCTCGGAATCCACGCGGTACACAGATTTGATGGTGAGTGCTTCAAGCCGCGGGCCAGCGATATCGATAAAGTCCAGCCATGCACTTTTGCGGACCAAAAAAGCACCATCCAAGTGAATTTCTTTGAGGTTTGGGAGCTGCTGGGCGAATCTAATTAGGTTTTCACCAGTCAATTGACCGCACATTTCCAGGTTCAATTGCTTGACATTAGGACACATTGCTGGAATTAGATTGTATGCTTCGGCAGTGAGCTCTGAGCAATCAGACAATTCCAGCGAGGTGATGTCGCGTCTAAGTAGCAATAGCAGTGTTCGCGGGTTCAGGCGCCTGTTTTTACAGATAATACGGCCTAGGCGTGCCACGCTTGTTGCAGTAAGGTCACCGAGCTCATCAACATCATCTATATAGTTTGCAATGAGTGAAATGCAATAGTCCTGTAGGCTTGGCGCGGTGCTGTTGCGCAATTCGAGTAAATCTGCCGCGAGCTTCTTACGCTGGCGCTTTGCCGCTTTCGCCTTTGCTGCCTTGGGAGCCGATTTACCTGCTGCTGCACAGTTACGGCACAAGTATCCTTTCTGGTCAGGAGATTCTCGGGTGTAAACAGTCAATGTGAATCGCGAATGGCACGATGCACATAGATCTGTGCCTTCATTTGCAGCTTCTGACTCGTCTGCGCGTCGTTTACGAGCTGCCGCCGCAGCAATCGCCTCTACTTCAGGATCCTGGCTCACATCACGAGCAGGCGTCGAATTGACCTCGGAAGTTTCTTCGGTTTGGGAATTTTCACTATCAGATTCATTGTCGCCACTAACATCGTCATCACCACCCTCGTCACCATTGCCGGTGCCACGGCTACCACGCCGGCGTCTGCTTCTTCGCTGTCGTCGCTCGTGTCTCAATCTGATTTCATTCGCATTGATTCCTTGTGACCTCAAGAACTCGGTCAAGGCTGAATTCGGACCTCTCACACCAGACATTTTGTCAAGTCGTAAATTGGATCTAATGAAATTAATAATCTAACGTTTTTACTGTTGAGATGAGCCAGATCCAGGCACCAATTTTTATGTTGTTTTCAATAAAAGTAATAACGAAAAGATTGTTGTGCAGCCACTAAATTGTTACTCTGAGTTGACTTGTAGTACTGAGGCAACTGAGTACTTAGTGAAATATCACTCGCAAGTGACAAATGTCATTAGTGTTCGTGCGCATCCAGCAACTGCTAGCAACTGCTCGTGCGTTGTTACTGAGTTCTGAATAAGTGGCCCACCCTGACCTGGTCTTGGCAAAGGCTGAGCACATGCAACCGTTAGATACAGACTTAGGTAGGCTGAGTTTTCTCGGGTAATCTAAAACTTGTCCCACGCCAGCGGCGATCATTAGGCCAGCCAGGCTCGTCTGACGTTATCGTGCCGCACCGCGAATTTCGTGATCGACGCTGCACCCGAGAAAAAAAAATTAGTCCTTGTCGTTGCGGAATGGATCTGCGCTCGGGACTCGGCCGGAAATTTTCTTTGGTATTCATGAGCATTAACTCAAAAATGAAACTAATTAGAGAGAATTGGATGGTTTATCTACAAAATTTATAGCCATAGAAGAATGGAGCTCTAGAAAAAAGGTCAAACGTCTTCCGTGAGATTGGCAATAGACACTCGTTGTAGCGACGCCGGTTTGGAGTAGGTCACAGACCCGCTGGATGAAGGTGCGTATAGAGTGTTGGTATTGGCAAAATGCGGAGCCGGGGCTGGCTGTGAAGGTGGGAAATCAACTGCTGAACCCCGCCTTGATCCTGGGCTCGTAGTTAGACTCGTATTTAGAGAGTATTGCGACAGGTCAGTATGAATAGACTCAACACTTGAACGCCGGAACGACAATTGCTCACCAGGCCCAGCACTAAGACTGCCTGCGCGAGACCCAATGTAGTTTGTAGGCTGGAGCGGCATCTGCTGGTTAGCTGGGTTGGATGAAGACTCCTGGAGGTTCGGCTGAGCCGAGTGATCAAAAACGGTATACGAGACTCCATTAGGGGCCGAGACTTGTACAGGGATAGGCACGGGCTTTTGGCTCGCATCTTGCGGGAGGAAAGCAATGCTACCAACCGAGAGGTGTCGCGGGCTTGCTGGGGGTTCAAGATATGCTTGCTTGAACAACGCATGGCCAACAGGGATGCCACCGGCAAGCATTGAACCATTTGGCTGCGTGGGCAACGATACTGCGGATGAATGCTGGGGCGGCGGCGGCGGTGGTGGTGGTGGCGTATGCCACTGGTGTTGAGCAATGGTACCATCGACGCTTGTATTTGGCACTGGAATTAGACCTTGGGAAAGTTGCCTGCCCCGTGAGGGCTCGGGCAGTACTGGTGGAGTTATTAGCGAGCCGGCAGTGTCTACAGAGGAAATAACAGGGCCACCAGAACTACTGGTGCTGCCATGACCAGAGACGCTACCATGCGCGCTGGAATTAGCCATGATGGAGGCGGCAGTGGTGGTGGCGGAACTATGGCCACTGCTACTACCGCTGCTGCTGTGCCGTTGCGTGTGATATACAGACGGTCGCGTATGATCGCTTGGTTGCGACTGAGCGTACTGTTGCCGCTCCATGTGTTGCGGGCTCATATGTGGGGAGAGGGTTGAAGGCAAAATAGAAATTTCAGCCGAGGTTCTACGACGTTGTGCACTAGCGTTCCACCAGTTCTTGATGGCATTGTCACTTCTACCAGGCAAGTGGCGGGAGATTTCCGCCCACCGTTTGCCATACTTGCGGACGAGTTCTTCTAGTTTGCGGCCCTCCTCGGGAGTGATTGGAGTGCGACTGAGGCTTGGTTTGAGGTAGTTGTGATATCGTTCACGGCATTGCTTTGATGTGCGGCTGCCCATTTGTGCAGCGACGTTCACCCACTTGAGGGGCTGCATGCTATCAATTAGTTCCAAAAGCCGCTGGTCCTCTTCGGCGGACCATGTTCCCCGCTTGAGCACGCTCATTGGTGTGTGGACGTGACTGGGGGTGGTTGAAAGAAAGCAAAAAGCAAAAAAAAAAGGTGTCCCTTGGATCTTGGGCCTTTTGGTTTTTTTTGGTTTTGGTTTTGTGTGGTGGTTGTGGTGGTGGTAGTGGTGGTGGTGGTGGTTGTAGAATAGAAAAACAACCGAGAACCAAATAAAGGGGGAAATCCAAATTCAAATCCAGGTTCAGGACCAAGTTTGAATGTCTATATCAAGAACAATCAAGCCTGAGCCAAAACCCTCCGCACTACTCGGGAGAGTGTCGCTAGATTAGAAAAGGAGCGTTTATTTGACTCAACGACTCCACCTTTCTGACTATATAAGTGCCCCTTGGCAAGCGTGCCTCCCACATCCGCTCCCGCTTGTCTAGGCGAGGCAAGGCTGAATCAGCAATGATCCGGGTCCATCCCCCTGCGAGCCTGTAGCTGTAGTTGATGCGTGCATGATTCCCCACTTTCGCATTGTACTACTGCGCATAGTCTACAGAAAAAAAAAAAACCTAAGCTAAGCCAAGCTGAGAGAAAAAATGCTGGTACTATAATGGGCTAGGGATCACACCATGGCAACAGCAAATTGTCGACATAGAAAAAGACACAAGGGGGGGCGTGGTACACGGCGATGGTTACAGTTGAGCTCAATTTCTTCTGAACTTCTTTCTTAGTCTTTGCCTTCTCGCAATCATCGATGCCCATGTTACAATTTCCATCTCCCACTTGTCGCACCCACCCGCCTCGTGTACCCCCCCCCTTTTCCTGCTCCTCCATTTTCAGCACATCCCCTTGCAGGAAGGGGGACCTCGGACAACAACGACGTCTACCTCCACAAAAAAACCATGCACCTGCACTGATGAGCCCAGCATATGCAAGAGAAAAAACAACTACAGGGAGCCGTGTATGGCAATTCTGATCTGATATTTGGGCGTGGTAGTTGTGGCTCGGCACTTTTTTTTGATCATGCATTCGGATGCATTTTTGGCGTTGCATCTCATTGCATTTTCCGTGGTGCAGCATCAAGCTTTGCATTAAACCATCTGATCCCAGTTAGCTTAGCTTAAGAAATCACAGAAGAAAAAAAAAGTCATAACCCTGAAGAGCACATAACCGCCGCAGTATTTCGCTTATGTAACCAGAGGCTGTGCTGCTAATTTGATCTGCTAAATTTGCCCTGCTAAATTTGATCTTGTTAACGGGGAAAAGAAAAGATCGACATTTGACTATAGCACGGTTGAACGGCAATAAACGTCATTCCAAAATAGAATTAAAATGGTGGGCAGGCCTGGATTTCCTTCCAGCATGGCCTAGGAATTAGCTCAAACCGTTTTATGTTGTTGTTGTCTCAATATTTCCCTCAGCTAGCACGGCATATCCAAACGCCCTGGGTAGAGCTGGGTTTAGATTGGTCGTCTATGGGCTAGGGACCCTCAATGGCTCGCACGAGCGTTTGGCTTTGGGCCCGGGTCTGGGTCTGGGTCGTGTGCGCGTGACTCAGGCGTATCTGTCGTTTCACCGTCCCACCAAGCGGCTGAGGAGGAGGGGTCTGAAAAGTGGCATTTACTGTTGTTGTGAGCTGGGCTTGATACAAACTAATGGGCAGACTCCGCCTCCTACACAATTCGTGGAGAACAGACATATCATACGCCAGATGACAATTCAAAAGTGCGGAGACTGTCAAACTTGAATTCTGTTCGACAGCTGTCCCTCCTCGTATTAACCGTTTACCACCCACTACTTACAGGTGGTGCAGTCAACAGATCAAAAGCTAGCGGTACCGCTGAGCACCGCTGAGTACTGCTCGTTACCGGCGACTGCAGTCATACCGAAACCGAACCGAGGAACCAAAAATCGATCCGCGACGATGACAGCTCCCGACATTTGGTTACATACGGAGACGATCATACTCAGGGCAGGCCCATGATCTGTAAATCGTTCCTGCATGTGCTCCGCATTTATGCTGTTAGTCATTATCATTCTTCCGGATCAAGAAAATTTAACAAGTGTGCCACAGTGAAGTTTCTGTCAAATGTGGGATGTACTATTTTAGTTTTTTTTTTAGTTTTGGTTGTGTGTTTGTGTCGGTGTTACTCGCTGCGTGTGCTGATATCCGAGTTTGCGACATCTTTAAGGGCCATCTGCACCGCGCTATGCACTGTGCCCTGCATCTCATCAAATGCGCCCGAGTATTCACTGGATGTACACTTCATGGCAACCGTTTGAAATATATATTTATGTCCTGTAGCCTCATGCGCAAAACGTCAACTTGTTCTCCATCTTCGTTTTTTCCTGTTCCTCCACCCCATGTAGCTAAGCCCACGACGCGTCAGTGTCAGTGCGGGGTACACGGCGCTGATGGTTTCGTATCTAGCGGATGTTTGTTGCCACGGTCGTCATGAGTGACGCAATGCATCTACTGATACTTGAATTTGACCTTGGCCATCATCACATGAAATTTTTGTGTGCTGGGCGATGCGGCGTGCAGCATGCGTCGTAAAATGCGATCTGCCGAGGCACGTCGGTTTTGTCTAAAGCTTAACATTGTAACAGACGTGATTATTCCGGAAAATGCAATGCCAATCGTATTCACCAGCAAAATTTCAAAATCTACTACAACGTCTACTACAAAATCCAAAATTGGTCGGTAACATTATTAAGGGTCAACTTGACGATTAATCCCGGTTTCTTGAGACCCCTGGTCTATGGTAGTCGTTCATTTTGTTGAGTGAGCTATATTATCTTTTGTTGTAGCTCACGTTGCTAGGTTATTATCTCTTTGGCCCCCTAGATCTAGATCGACTGTGTGGAGATGGTTGAGATTGTGTCGCACACTAAGCATCCGTAACTGGGTCACGCCATCACCATCTACACAATGGGCTCATATGAGAAAGCTGTCGTGCTCGACATCGAGGGCACTGTGTGTCCCATCTCGTTCGTACACGATGTTCTGTTTCCATACGCTCTCAAACGTGCGCACGAGCTGATCCCGGCCCTGAGCTTCCCTCTGGTGGCATCACGCTCACAATTGGAAGAGCACCTGTGCACGTTTCCTGCTGAATACCTGAAATCAAGCACCACTTTGCTCGATCACATTGACGATTTGACAAAAAGAGATGTCAAAGCAAAGTATCTAAAGTCACTCCAAGGTTATCTTTGGAAAGATGGCTATAAATCAGGTCAAATCAAAGTCCAATTGTTCGACGATGTCAAGCCCGCTCTCGACACGTGGTACACCAACACCAAAATCATTATCTACTCATCGGGAAGTGTGCCTGCGCAAAAGCTTCTGTTTGCACACACGACCCAAGGCGATTTGACGGGGCTCTTGACGAACTACTTTGACACTGTCAATGCAGGCCCAAAAGTAGAAAAGGCTTCGTACGACAAGATCGCAGCTGCAATTGGGCTCGCACCAAAACAAATTACTTTTTACAGTGACAATGTTCTTGAAATTCAGGCAGCAGACCTTGCGGGCTGGTCAACCGTCTGGATCACGCGACCAGGAAACCCTGCGCCTGCCCCTGGTGCCTATAAGCCGCACATCACGGCCTCAACGCTCGAAACTAATTAAGAAAAAAAAATACTAGACTTATTATTTTGTTACTTTTTTGGCTAGAATTAATCTTCGTCTCCATGCTCGAAAAGATAGTTGGCGGCAAGCTGCTCGTTTTTGTCGCACGCAAAGTACGCCGTGATGGCTGTCCGTTGATCGAACCCAAGCTCCATCAATCGTTGTATAGCTTCGTTCTCTTCAGGGGTCACCTCAATTTGGTACGCGTTGCCCATGTTGAGCTCATCATCATCATCGCCATCTTCTCCATCTTCTCCAAGCATGTAATCGTCCTCCCCAGTAACAATCTCAAGCCCGTCAGCGTTGAGCAAAAATCGCAAAAATGGGTCCAAGTGGGTCGTGAGTAGCTCGCTAAGTTCAGGCCTGCTGCGCACAAACGGAGCAATAATCTGGGGAATGCTGTCGGGGTTTTGCTGCACCGCCTGGCGCAAGTGTGCCACCTGGTTATCGTCCAGGCCAAGAAGCTGCTGGAAGTCGGGACCTGCGTCCTCCAGCTGCTGCTGCTGTTGTTGCTGTTGCTCAGATGCATCAAACAAGTTCACGTCGCGGGTATCAGGAGCTGCGGCATCAGGAGCTGCACTAGTTCCTTCGCCCTGCGCTGTTGGTTGCCGCTGGTGCTGCTGCTGCTGCTGCTGCTGCTGCTCGCTATTAGAAGTCTGGCGTATAACACCACCAGATGCACCTTCGTCCTCAGACGCGGTCTCTGCAATCTCGGGAATCTGGCCAGTGACCAGGTACTCAACGGCGCGGTCAGGATTATTGAATGCCCGGCGCATAGCCTGAACCACCTGTGGCCGGCTATAGCCCATCTCCATAATACTGGCAACATGTGCGTTGAGTTGCTCGCCAGTGGCAAACACGCTCGGGTTGGAGAAGCCGTTCTCCACTACTGGGGCCGGTGTGGACTCCTCTGTCTGCCCTGGTGCATCACCACGCGAGGGAGTCTCGCTACCAACTCTAGAGCTTGGGTTCGGCGACGCCGTCGAGGTCGCTGCAGGAACTGCGGCAGGAGCCTTGGCTGCCTCCGCGGCAGGCTTCTTGGCGCGCGCCTTACTGACCATACACACAATATAGTCCTTCTCTTCTGTGAAATTCAGGCTTTTAACAAGGTCGCTGTCCTTGAGAATCTTGCCAGAGTAAACGAGCTTTTGGGTCATGTCTTCACCCAGCGAGCGTGCAGCAGCATTCTTTTCTTTCACCTGTGCGATTGTGTCTTCATCGGCCGCTTCCACAATCCACTTTTCGCGTTTCAGATCTCGAAACTCGAGCTTCATTTTATTTTTTTTTTCTATCCACGTAGGCTTGTAGTTCCTAGTCTAAGGAATCGTGACAAAATCCAGACGGGATTATCTAGTAGGTGTGGGTATGAAACGGAGGGCGAGCGATATCAAGCACTTCTCTTGGGAGCGAAAGGAGAGGAGGCTTACTTATGGCACTGCTGGGTAAGGCTTGCCTAATAGTTCTGAAGTCTTCTCATGGGCGCGCACCTTAATTAGCTGAGATTACACAGCGGTGCGCACAAACAGCTCATTGTGGAGAGATATCACGTGAAAATAGAATATATGTGCATTCAAATAATAAATTAAAAGTGTATGTTGTCTAAATTTTCTTGGGGGTTGGTGCTGGTGGCTCATTAGAAACCGAAAGACCGCTGGCTACAGCCCGTTCCAATGTCACAAAGCTACGGATCATTTCAATTTTCGGGTACATGCTCCTTTCGCCTGCCTGCATGATAATAGTTAGTTGAGATGCATCCGGATCGGATAAGATGCGGTAAAAGTCAATTAGTCTGATCTTGGGCCATACAGTTACTGTGCCCTCAAAGCGTTGAAGGAACACGTTCGACCAGTCCTGGCTCATAAACTGCGGCATTATATCGAGATTGCGCACAAGCTTCAGACACTTTTTGATCTCCAACTTTACAAACGTCTCAGCAGCTGCAAACATAAACCCACCGCGCCAGCGTGAGTGCGAGAACTTGTGAATGATGGGCCGGCCCACTTGTCCCTTGGGTAAATAAGCAAATAGCTTGATATGAGGATTGACCTGTGAGCAAATAGAGAAATTGACGCCGAAAAACGAATTGAGCGATGTCAATGGAATATCGGTGCGGAGACTTCCGTCTTTCCATTTCGACCCAAAATTATAAGGCATAAACTTGCCTGTCTTGCGCGATTTCATTATCAACGACACAGGATTCAGAATGCCTGGAACTGCCGCAGACGCGAGGACAGCCGACCAGATCACACAGTCTGGGCTCGTGACATGGTTGCACAGAATTGCCGGACTATGAGGATCAGCTGGAATAGTTGAGATGTTCAGTACTTTTCCTGTGCGTTCATAGGCCTCTCTAAATGTGAGGTCGCCGCGAGTCATCCATCGACACCGCCTTGCCCAGTCCACGGCATCGAATCTGGCTCCAGTTCTCCACCATCGTTCTATCCAGGCTGGGAATGGCTCCCAGCACGCTGTGAGGTGGCTAGCGAGAATTGCTGGTTCAAGCGCACCACCCCGGAGCTCTTCATTTGTTCGCGTGCAAACAAACGCTGCGACGAGGCCGCCGCCGCTCGTGCCACTGACAATATTCGGCAACATATCCTGTTCAAGCAATGCACGAACCACCCCGAAATGTCGATACGAAAATGAAGCACCTCCACTTAAAACCAGTGCTGATCGGCCAAGATTCTTGTCGAACGACCTAAACAAGGCCAACTTTGTTTTGGGATTCAGCTTAGAGTTCCGGAGCACGTGAAGCTTTTCGACAAGTAACCCATTAAATTCTTTGATCAAATCCTTCGTTCCTGCATAGCACTGTGAGTACAATTGCGAGTTTTGCACACCAGCAAAATTATATCGCACACATGCCTCGAGCAGTACCGCCAGTTCCTCGGGGTCTTTAGTCTTTTGGAGCTCGTCAACCAATTTTAGCACCGTCCGGTAGTCATAGTATGCCGAACGAGGATCGCTTTTCCACACTGAAATGCCAAGGTAATTGTCGAGCATTTGAGCCCAATTCTGCCAATCAGTATAGTTGTCTGATGCACGCAAGAACGACCTCAACTCTCGACGGCGACCACGCCACACAAACAGCGACTCATTCAGTGCAACATAGGTCCGGATCAATGTATAAATCGCTAATAAGAACGTGATCCACAAGTAGAGACCAACCAAAATTGGCCAGCGAAGAATTGTATATGCGAGACCATAATCATCGTCACGGTGACTTCGCCTGCCTCGAGGAATATCTGAAGAGTTCAACGGGGCCCAGTCGTTTATACTTGTGAGCTTTTGGGCTCTGCTCGAGCTCGACATTGCCTCGCTAAACACATCCAGGGCCTCGTGGCCGTCCCCAATGTCCTCCTCCATCTCAGCTAACTAGCCAGACTCAACGGCAATGTACAAGAACCCGTTCTTTTCAGTAAAAGTGGCACAAGCCCGTTCGAAATGCGGCTAGGTTCCGTCTGCAACTAGGCAAGTAGACGGCTCAATAGAGTTAACTTGCTCCTGCAGCAGCAGGGGTAGACGCCAGAACCCCGGGTTGGGACTGAAGCTGATTACAAGGCTAAGCCTTGGCGGCCGTTTCACAGCTTTGTCCGTGCGAAGCCCGAGAACGCAGCTAAAAAGTAGGCAGAATCTAATAACTAGCAATATCGAATAGAACTACAGTGATTGGTTGTCCTTGAACATTTTGAAAATCATAGACCAACCGCTATATCAATGTTGATCATGTATTGTAGTGCTGAGTGAGATTAGATCGATAGTGCCGCATGAAGATTGAGATTGAGATTAAGATGATGATGATAAGTGAGAATAAGTCATTATAATAGGTACAGTACAGCATAAGGCCGATTATCTTTTTCTCTAACTCCATAGCCAGTATCGTGTTCTTGTAGTCACAGAGATGATCATAAATTATAGGCGAGTCTCAAGCTTTTTGGGCATTGAACTCGGTCCCGGGGTAGTACACCGATAGTAGCTTGGCAAGTTCGTATATTTGGGAGCCAGGATTCGACTCCCAGTCGTCCCAAAGATCCTTGATGTCCTCGTGCGCACTAGTCATGGCCATGGTCCGGCTATGCTCCTTGATAGTGAGCCGGTCACATGTATCATAGATTTCTCGCGAATGGGAAGACTCGCATTCCTCGTCGGTCATTAGGTCCTGCGGGATACAATAAACCATAGTTCTTCGTCCATAGCTCAGAAGATAGTCGTCGCAAGTCTGCTCCAACTCCCACAATTTAACATGGTCATTAAATCGCCATTTACCAAAGTCTGGGCGATCATAGAAGTGGTACTCACTTCTCAAGATGTCATTGTATTTGTTCGGTACATAAGACGCGGCGCCCTCGTACAAGATGCGCTTGGGCGGTGTCAATGTAGAGATATCGTACATGTGCCAGTTCTTACAGTTTACTTCTGTCCTGCCGTCAGTTTGGGCGAGACCAGTAATGTCAATGTAGGCACCCGTGTGCACATCGATGAAGCGAGCATCGATAACATTGTTGCCATTGCCCTTGACACGATCAACGTACCAAGGTCCGACATCAATGTAGAAAGAGCGGTTACCATCTTTGGTGTTTTGAACCACCAAGGTTCCATTAAAGTCTCTGGCGAGGCGGTCAAGCTCTTGCACTGGCATTTGCAAGTCACTGTCAAAGTCCCATGGCATTGACATGCTATTCCACCACCAGCCTAACAAACTACCGTGGGCGAACCAATAATTAATACCGAATAAATCGGCAAAATGAGCCCACGCTTGCACCAGGGCACTGATGGACCGCCGGTGGTCTTCATGGGTAACAACACCATGGAAGAAGCGCCAATCGTAGTGCGTACCATACCCGAGAGGGTCCTTGGCGAGCATGACCTCATGAAAGTACTTGCCGCTGTCCTGAACAGCCTCTGCGGCCATCTGAAGACTGACGCCGTGGTCGTGCCTAAACAATTCTTGGTCCGATGCCGAGTCCAGCTCGTCGTCGTTAATTAAATAGGATTTGATCTGTTTGCTGATTTTCCATGCAAATAGTTCATCGCGGGTGATTGGTGCAATTCGTTGTTCCAATGAAACATTCCAATGGAGGTCGGGGGACAAGGGTTCGTGCTCAGGTATAATGTACACGGGGTCTGATTGGCCATGTTGATGGTGGCTGCGGTCGTCGCCTTCTTTGTGGAATACCTTGAATTCTTCATATGGTTTGTCTGATTCTAGTAGATGTGGAAGCTCAGAGATGGGTACCCGGGGGTCGGGTAGCGGCACAATGCTTCGGGGGGCAGGCATTTTGTATTGGAGGTATAACCGGCCAATCAAAGCGATTTCGTGTTGTGAAGTATGTTGATTCAAAGGCATAGGGATGTCATTGACCGACTTAATATCGCGGAGAACCGGGAACAATTTGGGGTCGAAGTCTCGGCTGTTCCAGATATCTAGCCGACGCATGTCGACCCAGTCAGCCCACTCGAATTCGTCGGTTTCATTTCGACGGAGAGCATCTATTAATGCCGCCGGGTTCGGGATATCGTCATAACCTACTGCTTGTTCTTTTTCTGTCTCTGCAATGAGAGCTCTGGAAGCGGTTGGGCCGAGGTGGGGCCAAAACAGCAGCAACACCCAATACACCACAACAAGCGCCAAAAGGGCCCGAAGTAGGTGTATTCGAATGAAATACCTCCTCAAGTAAGTCTTCATGCTAGATAACGAGTTCAGGACTCTATTAAGGGGCAGTCGGGGTAACTGCTCACGAGAAACTGTTCCTGCTAGAGCACCCCCAATCCAGCTATTCACAAGATTCCGAAAAATAATGTGGTGATGATGGTGGTGGTGGTGGCGAGGAGAGGAGAGGAGAAAAAAGGTAGTAAGACAGATGTACAGATTCTTATGCGAACGGGGACAACAGTCAAAGGGGGGGCTCGTTCTGTGATCTTCAGTGCTTTTGCTATCTGATCGACCCCGAAATAACGTCGCGGTGAGGATGGATGCATTTAATAATTAAAGCTTTGCAGATCTCTCTTACACTGCGATAGTGCGCCTCGCTGGCTGACCCCTGACAGTAAGGGTGGGAAGATTCAGTTGCGTTTGGGCAAACTCCCATGTAACGACTAATACGCTCAAAAAAAGAGTCTACGCTTATTGGTTTGTAGCCGTTTTAGTTGTAGCCTCGCGGACGTCAAAGATGGGCTTGAGCATGGGAGGAGGGGGGGCAGTTAGCAACCTAAACCTAACTAAATACAAAGCTGTTTCATGACAGTCAAACTTTGCTACACTTTGCAGTGGTTTAACTGGGGTAGATCAAAAGCCCATGGACACTAGTTATTTGGCACGGATCTCAGGTCTGACATCATTCTAACAAAGTAGGACCCCTGGCCCCTTCCTCGCCCCGCATGCAGGAATGAATTCGACGCCTGCAGAATTGCGCAGGCGAAAATGCTCAGGGCCTAGGCAGTTGAATAGCCGAGTTATATAGTGTCCTGTAGAAATACGTACGAATGTCGTATTCCTGCATCAGGGTTGTCAACGTCCTTGGGAGAGTTATTGGCGTGATTGGTATGACGATTTTGGAGTCTTCCTTAGTCCCACAGCCGTGTTATAGGAGCACAGGCTACCTTGTAGTAACACTGGCTACCTTGTAACTTTGTTCGGTACCATGTTCACCCCCCAGTGAGTCCTTTCTTTTTGGTAGATAAATAGCTAGCTATCTATCTATCTAATTAAACAAAAACACAAGCGCCAAGACTACCACATCTAAAATCTTGACCAACAAAGTTAGTAGATCAGATCACTGATTTTACTGATGCTTAGGGCTTTGAGCAGATTCTTCAACCACCCTGGAATGCATAATAACCCCTTCCCTGACTGCTGACGTGACTTCAACGCACGATTTAAATGGACCGCAGGTTAAGAGGGATAATAGCTCTGCATTCGATTTCACAAAGCTTGACTACTAAAGGCGAAGATCTCTGGTACCGAGACCCATACTCAGGTTCCCCACAACTCTTTTTTTGGTGGTGTGGTGACCGGGCTGTTAGGGAGGCCCTTGGAACCTAAGCTGAGCCGCCCTCGAATTGGTTCCGTCGTTTTTCCAACCTCTCTCTCCTTCTTATTAACCTTCCCGATCCGAAGCGATTCCCTGGCTTAACTGGGAATGTTCACGTAACTCACGTGGCCCCCTTTCCCTTCCCCCTTGGTGGGCTCACGCACTGCACCGTGAATCTCTGCAGCTGACATACGGGACAATATGGAAGAAGCCGGTTTATTTACCAATATGAGCCAGCTCTGAACTACAAAATGCATCTAAGTTAAACGTGTATACGTATCCATTGAGGCTTTACAACTTATTTCGTTATCAAAAGGCTTGGCATGGCTCTTTCCAACCTCAATCTGAATACTTAGGCGGGGGTGTGGTATCATGTGACTCTCGCTAAAGCTTATCTTCGATAGTCTGTCCGATTTTGTGACAGGAAGATTATCGCTATCTCTCTTCGCAGTTTACAAGCCATACCCACCTAACTAAGTTATATCGACCATGCGGCACTACCAACGGTGTGCAAAGGCCCCTGTACACAATGCATCCAGTTCTACCTACTCATGACCCCATGGATTGATCGTCCTAACAAGCCCCTCGCAGCAAACGAGGCTTAGATTGAGATTGGGCGTCCCCCCCCCCCCCCGCTTGTCTTATTAGTACAACTGAGAATCCTGAGTTTGTATGTGCATACATCTGAGCGTGTCAGCGATCGGCTCGCGTGACCTGGTCCGGAGGCCCGTTAACATTAATGGCTAAAGCATCGCGATCAATCGCGATCTCAGGTACATTGGTGGGATTCTCGAGGCTTATCAGAGGGAATGGATGGATGCTCGGTGGTTCTCGGTGAAGTTTGCTCAAAACCAGGCGACATGGATTGACCCATGCTATTGTTTATATCTGCCGGATTGCTACCTTGATACTGCCCATGCTCTTGACGGAATCATCTCCCCCGTCGCCCCGCCCTGCGCAGTGCGTAGTGCGCACATCTAGTCACGTGTTTTGTTTTTTCTTCACAGTGTGAGGGGAAATTTTATTTTGTACGGTATTTGTATTGACAACAAACACGAGCCTAATTGTAAGCTGGCTAAGCTGGATAAGCTGGCTCAACTGGTGTAAGCTGGCTAAACTGGCTAAGCTAAGCATCATATCTACGCGGCAACTTTGGCTAGAGGGGTTTTAGTGATCAGTCACGAGTGAGTACCGTCAGGGTTATCAACCTTCAAGTTATCCAAAATTTCACCGTGTCCTCGTTTAAACCTCAACGCTCACCGAGTCCAAGCTAGCTGAACAATGGCCGATAACTCAAAACCATTGTACTGCCACTGGGACTCGCATCTCGAGGATGTCCCCTTCATGAGCGAAGGAGAATTGGACATGCACATCAAGGCACACTTTGCCCTCCATGATGAGGACACGGTTGCTTGCCACTGGGATGCCTGCCATGAACTCATAGAGATAGACAAGATCATGGATCACTTCAAAGAAACTCACCAGAATAATGCTGGCCATCCTCATTATGGTGATGATCCTTGTAGCCATGATTCCCATCACATTCCCTCGCCGCCGGACTTTGTTGGTATGAACCAGCACACACCTCAATTCAGTACTGAATCCACAAAACAACTTGTGACTGACTCTCAATTGGCAACCTCACAAGGTATGGGGAGTTCATTGCAGTCTCCACCACAATGCCCTGATCACCTTGTCAATCCTTGTATTCCGTACGGCATTCCCCAGACTGGTGATGTCACAATTCACCGCCTCCCCATTGGCTCAATTCCAGGAAAGATTGATTTGACAGAACCGTACGGATTTGTTCGCATCCATGGCTCGCCAGCACAACCACCTCCTGTTTGTAGTAGTGACACCCCGGCGCTTGCTTCTATCCATAGCCATGACTGCCATGGAAACTGTGGACAAACAAGTTTTACTTGTGAATGGTTGTTGTCTTCAAACGGCTCTGATGGATCAAGCGACCACGTGTGTGGCCTGGAGTTTTCTTCTTCAAGCGACCTGTTCCAGCACGTGCTCGAGGACCACGTTGGCCACGGCAAGAAATTGTATACTTGCAAGTGGAAGGGCTGCGACAGGTGTGACCGTCCGTTCCCGCAACGACAGAAAATCATGCGCCATATGCAGCTCCACGCTCCATCGCGTACGCTGAAATGTCATGTTTGTGGTGCCCGATTTGCCGAGGACTCTCTGCTTAAGGCGCACATGAGAAGTCATACCACCACGCGTCCATACACATGTCCTTATTGTGACCGATCCTTCAAAAGCAACAGAGCTCGTACAATTCATGTCCGAACTCATACTGGTGATAAGCCATTGGTGTGCAAGTTCCCTGGCTGCGGCAAGCGGTTCGCTGATACTTCCAATTTGACAAAACACATGCAGACCCATGGCGAGAAGCGCTTTGAATGTGATTCATGCCATCGTAAGTTTGCGAGAAAAGATCATTTGATCCGCCATATGCGCACACACGCTCCCGTGTCCCCGGTAGAGTCTGTGTCCTCAATGAGCGGAGAAATGGAAAACCCAGCCTTCACGGCTCAGCTTGAGCGAACGGCCGTCAACATTCCCGGCGCTATTGCCAATTGAAAGCCAACTAAAATAACTTATTTCTAAATATTTATTATCATTTAATTTTTGTTTTTGTACGAAATTCCCAAGCAGCCATTACTACAGCTGAGCTAACTTACTTTGACGTTTTTACATAGCTTCATCCGTGCTAGTAGCCAGAGCAGAACCCAAAGCTCAAACAATAATGGGAAAGAAGAAATCAAAATCAAAAGCGGAACTTCCGCCTGCACCTCTTCCCGACGTCGATGACGACCAAGATCAATCAGACCTGGCTGCTGCCCTGCTCGCTGAAATGGGCCTCGAAGACGAAAGCTCTGCACAAGTCGAAGCACAAACAACCACCACTAAAATAGACGAACCTGCTCAGGCACCAAAGAAAAGAAACCGACGAAAAGAAAAACTCGCTCAACGTGAACAAGAACGATCTAAACTCATTGCGGAGACTGAAGAAGAAATGAAGAACCAGCCTAATAAACGTGAGATCGAGCTCGCTGCTTTGAAATCTGCAGTGGCTGCTCAGGGCTTGGTTGAGCACGATATCACCGCTGATGGCCACTGTCTTTTCAGCTCTATAGCTGATCAATTGCAAACACGCTATCAAATTGAAACTTCAATTGCTGAGCTCCGCAACAAGGCTGCCGATCATATCCGTGCCAATGCTGACGACTTTGCACCTTATCTCCTTGACGAAGAAACTGGTGAGATTGCAGATGTGGACGAGTACACTGACAAAATCGCTAATACAGCTCTATGGGGTGGAGACCTCGAGATTATTGCTCTGTCCAGGGTATTCCAATGTCCAGTCAGAGTATTCATTGCCTCGCAGCCAATTCTTGTTGTTGACCAAGACAATTTCAAGGACCGAACCCCATTATCCATTGCATACTACAAAAACATTTACGGCCTCGGAGCCCATTACAATTCGTTAAGGGACGTTTAATTTTTGTGAGGTTTCACGTTTGTCCTCGCACTCCACGGTCACCAAACCCGCGCTGCCGCTCACAGCTGCATCCTAAAAATTTAAATCACGTGGTTTCGCTGGCCCGCCCTGCACGGTTACATTTGTAGTGTAACGCTACGCACTAACGCTCATATTTTCCCTGCATAATATTTGTAGTCTCTGCTGCAAGTGACAAAGGAACTCAGCTAACGACATCACGTCATTTCCCTCTTGTATGGGGACACCATTGAGCCGTGCAGCCCTGGAAGCCAATCTTGTAGTCAGATTGCAACGTTCAGGATTAACTACCCCGTGTCTCTCGTAAGGCATCTTCATACATCCACACTTTAAGCTGGCGGGGTTTGTAGTCATTAACTACCAGTGGTGACTATAACTCTCTACAACATCCTATTTTGACAAGAATCTCGACAATGGAGAAACTTGCTGTGGGGTACATCCCCGAGCACTTCAGCACTCCGATCATGCTTGCAATGAAGCACCACTTCTTTGCCAAACACGATGTTGAGGTCACACTCAAGCCATACCCTTCTGGATCTGGCCATCTCATTCAGAGCTTGCAGGACGGTACCATCAACTTTGCCGTGGGACTCACCGAGGCATTTGTCAAGTCAATTGCCTCTGGCGCCTCAGAGTTCAAGATTGTGGGAACTTATGTCGAGAGCCCTCTCCAGTGGGCCGTGAGCACTGGCGGCAAGCGAACGGACCTCAGTGGCATTGCAGACTTGGAGGCAACTAAGTGCGGCATCAGTAGGTTTGGATCCGGATCAGATGTCATGTCAAAGGTGCTGAGAGCTGAACACGAGTTTGCAGACCCTTTTGAGTATGTGGTCAAGCACGATTTCAAGGGCTTGCGAGACGCTGTAAACAGTAAGGAGTGTGACTTCTTCATGTGGGAGCATTTCACGTCCAAAAAGTATTACGACAATGGCGAGATCAAGCGTTTAGGCGATATCTATACCCCATGGCCATCTTGGGTTCTTGTCACCGCTACGTCAAATAAGCCTGCTGCCATCGACGGGTTCGTGGCAAGTGTTAACGAAGGCATTGCATATTTCTTGTCCCATGTTGACGAGGGAATTGAGTGGATCTACACGAATCTCGACTACACCGAGGACGACGCAAAGGCATGGTTCCAGACCGTACGCTTCAGTACAAATGTTGGCGAGATCGACCCCGAGATGATCGAGAACACCGTTGTGATCTTGCAAGATGCTGCGGGACTTCCAGCAAACTCTCTCGACAAGGTTTACACCATTGCCGGCTAACGAGTTTTTAAGATGTTTTTTTTTTTATTTTTTTGCTGTGTGTATGTATTTTGTAGTTTTATTTCGCGAACAGTGTCCCACTCATTAATCTGATGAAATTGCATGATTCAGACCTTACTTTGCAACAAATGTTCACGCGGGCCCGGACGAACTTGTCCGGCGGTATCGTTGGCTTGGCGAATGTAGGCAAGTCCACGTTTTTCCAGGCTTTGACAAAGTCAGAACTAGGAAACCCGGCAAACTACCCGTTTGCGACTATAGATCCTGAGGAGGGCCGGGTCGTCGTGCCATCGTCTCGACTTCATCAGCTGACTCAATTGTATGATCCGCGATCAGTAGTGCCGGCGACATTTAAGGTTGTAGACATTGCTGGCCTGGTTAAAGGGGCCGCCTCGGGCCAAGGACTTGGAAATGCCTTCCTCAGTCATATTCGGGCGGTTGATGGATTGTTCCAAGTGGTGCGGTGCTTCGACGATGCCGATGTGATTCATGTTGAGAATAGTGTTGACCCAATTCGAGATGCTCAAACCATTCATGATGAACTTGTACTTAAAGATATGGAGTTCACTACCAATGCTCTGACATCGGCATCAAAACGGCAAAAGAAAGACGAGGCTGCTTTGTATGCCGAGGTTCTTAATGTGCTTGAAGAGGGTAAGCGTGTCGATACAAAACTCGACTGGACAGACAACGAAATTGCCCTAATTAAGCAATTGACTCTCCTCACAACCAAACCAAGTGTTTTCATTGCCAATATAAGTGAAGAAGATTATTGTTTTGGAGACCCTGCCGAGGTCACACGCGAAGTCCAGAAATGGGTTGCGTCGCACTCGCGTCCAGATGATATTGTGATCCCACTTAGTGTTAATTTCGAGCACCGTCTGGCCACTGCATCTGACGAGGACCAATTGGCCGAGCTCAAGGAGCTTCAAGTGCAGAGTGCAGTACCATCTGCAATTCACGGCCTGCGTTCTGCACTAGGCCTACACAGTTTCTTTACTGCAGGCAAAGACGAAGTCCGCGAATGGACGATTGCCAAGGGGTTCACAGCGCCTCAAGCCGCGGGTGCTATCCACACTGATTTCGAAAAAACGTTTATAACTGCCCATGTGTCCCGATTGGAAGATCTCGTAGCTGCTGGCGGAGATGAGAGTGTCCTTAAACGATCGGGCAAGCTGCTTTCAAAAGGCAAGGACTACACCATTGTTGATGGAGACGTGCTGAACATAAAAGCTGGCGCTGCTAGCAAATAACCATGATGATGCAAGGCGAATCCTTATTTGTAAATAGACTTAAAGCTCTGACTATACGTAACTTTGGTTGGTTGTTTGTTATTCTGCGTTAGTCTCAGTTGTTTTTTCTTCTCACGTTTGCATCGACGAGCTGGGTTTATATATATGGAGCGTTCAACGCTCGTGATCGTCACCGACTTACCTTTTGAGAGCCTAGACATGTATTCGACTAGACATATCACGTATCAAAAACACCCTGTCGAAAGATCTGCTGAAATATCGGGACCAGCCCCCACAAACCATATCTTTAGTTAGGCTGGACCTGGATTTTTCACCAGCGTTGTGTAGTGCAAGAAAAAAGCTTTGAATTTAGGCATAGCTTTTGGGCCATTTATGTACGCCAGTGTAGACGCCAGGCTCGCGCCTTACGTACAACCGACGCATGTGCCGTAATGACTTCACCTGCCAGACTTAACCTCAGGCTGCAAAAAAAACTTGTTCCCAGTGGTTATCTCAGCGATCTCTCTCCTCCCGATCGATCTTCGTTCTTTCCTGCACTTAAAACAGCCTGGGCGCTAAACGCACAAGGCAACACAACTTATACGTGCGTGCCTTGCACACATCGCCTCCTCTCACACCACCCATTTGTCGCACCAGTTGGGGCCGAACTATTGTGTTTGTTCGCAGACGAGCCTGTAATTGTAATCGGTACAACCTTTGGAGCGGTGCCGTCTCAATCCAAAGTCTGGCGTGAATTCTTTTTTGCTTTTTGGATCCCCTTTGGCCCTGCCCGCGCGTCGAGGATCTGGCATAACTTCCATACACCCACCCCTTTTTCTGCTGCTCCTCGCGCCGTGAAACCCTTCTCTATTGTTGGGCACTCTACGAGATAAAACCTTGCATTGATCAAGTCACATTACAATGGCAGATGTTGCACTAGGATCCTCTCAAAATCACCCGCAAAGCCAAAACGATGCCCCCGGCGACCCCGCTGAGGGTGCGTATGACATGAACCTGGGAACTCGTGAGTCTTTGATCGAGTGCGGAGATGAAATTAGCACGACCATTGGTGCCGTTCGTTCGACTTCTCCTTCTTCCTCCGTCCTCTCTACATCCCATCCCATCTCACGCGGTATAAGCCCAGCAGGGGTGCCGCCCAGTCACGGAGGACCGACAGGTCCGACGACATCGGTGCCTCGTGACACGGGTGCAACGACGCCAAATGTCAAAGAGCGACAGCGCGCCATCCGCCTCATTCCGATTCCCGATCACAATCACCCAAACTCGACCATTGACATCACTGAGCGGCGCCTAAGTGGGGGTGCCGGAGTTATCCGCGTAGGGCGCTCAGAGTCATCTTCTGATGCTGCCGCAATACGAAACGGTGCAGAACCTATCGTTTACAAGTCGAAGGTTGTGAGCCGAAATCACGCCGAGATCTTGCTGGAGAATAGCACATGGTATGTTCGCGACGTAGCATCGTCCTCAGGTACGTTCTTGAACGGCGTGCGACTCTCGGAGCCTGGAAAGCAATCAGATAAACGCCCTCTCAAGCATGGCGATGTGCTCCAGTTCGGTGTTCATTTCCGTGGTGGTGTCCAGCAATTGTTTCGCGCTGTGAAGCTACTGGTGAGTATCGACGGTGGTAGTAGCCGTACCCTGTCAAACTACAACACCGAATCGTTCAAAGACCTGCGAAATTCATTCCAAAAAGTGGTTGATGCTGTTGCTGTGCAAGACGAGGTCAAACGCGAAGAGCCTGAGGTGGCATTGCAAGAATGCTGCATCTGCCTCCAGGCGCTCAAACCGGGTGAGCCAATGTTCATTTCACCCTGCATGCATGGCTGGCATTACCAGTGCATCCGCCCCGTATTGATACAGTCGTACCCATTATTTGACTGTCCAAATTGTCGGCGGATGTTTGACGTAGAGGAAGCTTCCGACAGCGACAGAGAAGCGCCGTGTTGATGGGCCCCCCGTCTTACCCCTGTGATTCCGGCGAATGGTCTTAACTCACCTTAATGCATGTAGACACGCGGAGCAGGCTCCGCACGTATTCGTCCGTTCATATTAAAGTTATTCGATAGTTTATGATTTATTGTCTTAAGAAGCTCGTGACTACAAAACAGCCTGCTTTGATCCAGGCTGCTGCTCCATCGCAATGCTTTGTTCTGCTTCATCTTTTGTACTTCCTTCAGCAGCCAGCGCGGGTGTGGTGGACTTTGCTGTCACGTCTGGCAAGTACTGGATGAAAGCAGACAGCTGTCGGGTCAGATCCTTAGCCGCGCGTGGGTTCCTCCATAGCTCATGTGGACCCTCCATAATCTTCCAAGCAAATGCATTATCGGTGAGCTCAACAAGCAACCGCTGGAATCTCGACCACTCTCTATTCTTGCACATCTTCTCAGACGAAACAATTAGCAAGGGCATGTCCGATGGCAGAGCACCCGTGGCGAGGCCAATGTCGAGTCGCGAACGACGATTAGCAGAAACCTGCTCCTGGAGTAGGGCCTTGTGGAATCGAGCTTGAGAGGGTTCCAGCAACCCAAACACGCGGTCCTCTGATTTACCCTGACCAGTGATTAGTCCCTTGAGCTTCTTCAGACCCAAAGGAGCTTGGAGGCCCTCAATCCAGTGGGTCAGGCCCCTCCAGGCAGTTTCTTTGTTATAAAATAATTGTTCATGAAGTCCATCTACAAACATGAGACCAGCAACCTGGTTCATGTTTTTGGCTGCAAACACTCTCGAGTATAAGCTGCCCACTCCATGGCTCACGAGAACCAAGGATTCGTTTTTGTATGAAGGAAGAACATTCTCAATACTCGCAGCAAGGTAGCTTGCAATTGCACCCATTCCCACGGGGCTTGGGGCATTGTCACTAAAGCCAAGGCCAGGGCGATCCCAATAACACACTGCCTTGACGCCGTCGACCTTCTGCACCCAGCCGACCATCTCTTCGCCACTAGTTTCACCAGCCTCAATAATTACTACAGGACCATGCTTTCCTCCGGGAGTACAAGCAACGTGGATGAGGGTCGCATCCTCCACAGCAGTGTCTGGAGTTCCACCAACAGCGACAAGTGTGCCCATTGGAGCCAAATGGCTATCGGATGCATCAATCACCAAGTTAATCGAGAACAGAACCACGCCGATAAGATAAATAGACCTCAGCAAATTCGCAGTGATGAGCTTTGCCCATTCGACGACACGCTTCGTCCATGGAACCTCGAACAAGTGCTCGTGGCCCTCACCACCTTCAGCTTGCTCTTCTGCGGCGAGCTCCTCACGCACCTCGGCTTCTTTTCCAATTTGGACAATAGTGTCTGCCAGGGAGGCGAGCACAAACACACCGCCAGTGCCACCTACGGCCAGAATAGTGGTTATGACGCCGAACCGATGTCTCAATTGCTCGACCGTCACGATAATTATAAAGTCAAAGATGAGCAGCACCACCACTAACAAGTTTAGGATCCGGTCACTTGGGCTCGGTGTCAGGTAGAACGTGAGACTGGTTGCAAGATTCAACATGCCAATGATACTGATAGCAAGCACTTCGAATCCGGATCCATAAGTGTTGGGGAAGCCTAAAGATATCAGGCTATCAATACTTAGGCCCACAGTCCATAACAAAGATGCGGCAAGAAAGGCGTACAGCACCACGCGATAGTAGCGCACATAGTTCTTATTGAGAGGATCTACGCTGAGTAGCAATGGCGTTGCCTCGGTCGGCGCTGGCGCTGTACCTCCAAGTTCTCGAGAATGGTCAGGCCCAGAGCTCTCACTCCGAGCGTGGCTCTCCTCATCATTCGACGGCATTGCTCTTGTGAAGGTGTCGTTGACCTTCAAACTTTCTCCCACCCCGCGATGTTGTATGCACTCCAAGGGCAAAGTTAAAAGTGCCCTTGCCCATTATTTTTCGAGGTAACCATGTGAATTGGCTTGCTTGGATAATCGGCACGACTTCGCGAGCATCTACGCGAATGCAATTGCTGGAGGAGACAGAAGAGTTAAGATGTTGTCGAATTTAGTTTGTTATTGTGTTTCTGGTGATCTGATACATTCATAAATGTACTAGTAGACTTGGCTCAGTTGGAAAGCAAAAGTGGCGGGTTGAATAGACACCATTTTGATTTTTTTAGACTCTATTCATATCTATAAAAAGTATTCAACCAATTTCTATCTCTCTATGCCTACTTTTATGCCTCGTCTCTTCGCCATTGCGTATCTTTCTAACTCTTCTTTTCATAAGGAGGCCCTGACTAGCACGCCCATGTAAAATGCTACATGGTGCTAGCGACATGAAAGAACCAAGACTAAATACGTAAATAACATTCAAGAAGCCTACAGTTATTTCCCGAATCTACCTGAATTCAACTCAGCAGTTCATGCCCATTCATAACAACCCTTTTATAACCCCATGAATTGGAGCCCTGCTCATACAATTGTAATCGACCTCGTGCTGTTTATCAGCCCTCCGCTTCCGCTGATAGTGCTGCCTCCTGCTATTACAGGGCCAGCTGAAGCCTAATCTTTCCGCTTATCCTCCCGGCTATGCATGACATGCCTTCTCGCCGCATGCCATTTAGGCTGACCTTCGGGAGTTTCGGGAGACACACACAGATCACATTCACAACAATAACACTCACTCCTTTGTCTAAAGGAACGGATCAATTGAGACTTTAGAGGCACTTTATTGTGCTTGTGTCATACCACTAGTGTGCAGCCGTATCTACTGGCCAGCTCTAGTCCGCACAAACCTCCAAAGCTCCTACGCGAGACCACGCCTTTTGGTTTGGACCTGAATTGAACTTCACTGGCGTTAAGTCTTGAGCCTCACACCTTCTAATTCCTGTTAGTCCTTACGGCATAAAGACTTTGGCTATGCATTGGAGCATACTCGCTAGTCTGGCGTCCGTAGCGCTCAGCGGAAAGCTGCACCCCTACCCCCAGCATAAACAGGGTACAATTATTCCTGGCCAGTCGAGTACTTCACGCATTTTCGAAATGCTGAATGACCTTGACCTTCCGACGTCCCCTTGTGATGGCTGTAAACACATTTTGAACCTGCTCAAGCGCGCGGCAATTTCCGAGAGCGATGTCATGCCCCGTCTCTTGAGTCGCATGTGCTCCACACTAAAAGATTTCACCGGCCACACTTATCTGTGTGATTCAATTGCCATGTATGACAATGGCCGCTCCAATGAGTTCTTCTCATTTTTGCCCGACCTGGCTGCTACGCTTCGGGAGATGGATCCCGATGGCTTGGATGGCGACTACTTCTGTCACTATATGTTCGGTGGTGCGTGTGAGCGTCCTCCTACTCCTCATATTGACTTTGACAGTTACTGGCCGCCAAAAGATGTAGCTAAACTGTCACTGTTGCCAAAATCAAAGGGCCGCACCTTTAAAGCCCTGCACATTTCCGATATTCACCTTTCGATCAACTATACTGAGCACGCTCCAGCCAATTGCCTTGGAGCCATGTGCTGCGATAACTTGTCGTTCCAGAGCCCGTTCCAGCCTGCGGTGGAGGCACCCAAGTGGGGCCATTTCCGATGCGACGCGCCATATCAGCTGCTCGAGGATACCCTAAGAAATGCTACTGGTTTCACCGACTACGAGTTCGCGATATTCACGGGTGACATGGTTGATCACAATCCCGCATTCATCAATAAACACGACACACTTCTTGAGGAGGAGGTGACGCTTCGGTCCCTGAAAAGTGCTTTGGGTGACATCCCCGTCTACCCAGTTATGGGTAACCACGATACCTATCCATATGGCCAAGAGCCACCTCCAAATGGGGTGGACTCTCAACGGACTGCATTCAACATTGATCTCATGCAGGACCTGTGGTCTCCATGGCTTGATGATTCTGCACTTGAGCAGGTCAAGACTACGCATGGCGGCTATGCGATTATGGCACGGCCTGGTCTCAAAGTGATTTCCCTCAACTCAAACTATTGGTACCGCTGGAATTTCTATAATTATGATGACACTGAGAATGCTGATTCTGGTGGAATTATCCAATTCATGATTGATGAGCTCGTTGACTGTGAGCAGCGCGGCATCAAGGCATGGGTGCAGGCTCATGTTCCCACTGGCGGTGTCGAAGAGGAAGCGATTCCAACCACGTCTGCTCTATTCACTGCGGCCATCGAGCGCTTCTCGGACACTGTCGCAGCGGTCTTCTTCGGCCATACTCATTACGACGAGTTCACCCTTTTGTATGCAGACGGTGCGAAGTCGAGAGTTATGGACCGGGCAATTAATATGGCTTGGATTGCTCCAAGCGTGACGCCATTCACTGATTTGAATCCCTCATGGCGGTACTATGAGGTGGATGCTGATACATTTGAAATCATGGATGCCGTTACCTTCTACGCGTCCATCGAGCCGGCGTTTGGCGTTGAATGGGATGAGGCTCCAGATCTAGACTGGCGCGTCGAATACTCGGTACGTGACACGTATGGTGCCAGGCTAAACTGGCCCGTGACAGAGCCACTGAATGCCAAGTTTTGGCACCTTGTGGCTGCGGAAATTCTTGAGGACCCCAAGATGGCCCAAGAGTTCGTGCGTAAAAAGTACCGCAACACGTCGGTTGCACCTCAGTGCACTTCAGACACCTGCAGGGCTCAGTTGTACTGCTATGCAACCTCATTTTCAGTAGACCAAGTCAAAGAGTGTCGCAAGGAGTTTAATTTGATCGGGCTGAGTGAACGCTCCGCACTTGCAGGCGTTCCGACCTTCCCCATGCCCCGCATGGACCGTAGCGGCCACTACGATTTTGCCAGTCTTTAGATAAGAACTATAATTAAGGTAAACGAAAAAAAGCATTCTATTCGAAATTACGAGCGAACTAACTCTACCATTCCCTTACCGAGACGCTCAATCTCGCTGAGAACAGCCTTTTTGTCGACAGCGTAAAGGCCATCTTTGCCAATTTTGGTTGTTGGATAGGCTGTGCCAACCTTGAATTTGTGTGGCTCCAAAGCCTGCTTTGTCCACACACCAACAATCTCTTGGTCGCTTCCCCGGTCATCAAGACTACCCGTATAGAAGAGCACAAGGCAGTCGCGATAAGCTTCCTGTATAGTCTTGAAGAACTCGAAGCCGGGGTTGAAGGTTCCATCAATAATGGCTTTGCCAGGATCACTTACAGCTAAATTCTTTGCAATTGAGCCAGGGATCACGGCCGCACTATTGTCGACAGAAAACTCGACATCAAAGTCGGACAAAGATGGGACAAACATCACCTTGAGCTTGTCGTTATTTTTAGTAGCAACTCGAGCTAGGGCAGTAACACGCGATGCAAGAAGGAGGGCAGTGCGGCCACCGGTCTTGCTAGATGTCCACGCAGTGCCAGTTGGATCGGCCTGCGTGAAAATGACCCAAGGTGCATGAGTCAAGACGGGATCGAGTTTCCGCTGCTTTTCGAACGCGGCAGAGTACCCATTGATCAACTTTGCAGAGGACTCTGTGCCCTCAACTGTGGAATGGTGCGCATTGGTCGTTTCATCCCTCGTAGCATCAAGAATGATAGGCTCAAGCTTCCAGTTCCATGTTGACAACAGGTCCATGGCTCTCAGGAAAGCGGTAGTCACACTCGCAGGGGCACCCCACGGAGCTGAATCTAAGAACGGCTTCAATGCAAGCAACTCAATCGCCTCCTCGGTGATATGGGATGCCAGAAGGTGTCGCTGGAACCAAATTTTAAGAATTCTCATCGAGGCCGATGCATTAGAGAAGCGTTGAGCCGCAGTAGACACAAAGCGGGTATGGTCAGCAAGAGCCTTGAAAGAAGCATTGTTGTTCAGAATGTAGAGCTTGAAGTAATGGCCTGTCGGCGTTTGCACCATCAAGAAACCACGTTCCGCCTCTCCGGCAGCTTCAACGCCGATGATGGGATGATATTTAGGTGCTTGCTTTCTTACGAGCTCGGCAATCCGAACCAAAAACGCCGTCATTGTTTTTTCGAGGGCCACTGGATCCTTGGGCCATCGACCACTAGATTCAAACTCTATTGCACCAGCACCTACAGGTGATGCAGGATCGTAGGCCATTGGTGGCTCAACGCTGGCGTATCTCATTGACGGTGAAAGCCCAAACACAGCCGAAATTCGCAGAGGCAAATCACGAAGCTCTTGCAGAGTTTGACTGAGCTGCTGGAAAGCTTGGTTATGTTGCTGGAATTGAGCGGTCGAGGATACACTGACCTCTAGAGCTGGAGATGGTGCCGGGAGGAACCGATCAACGAGAGGACAAGAGTCAACAGACGCTTGGAGGTGTCGTTCAAGAATGCACTCGGTAATCTCCTGAACAATGGGTCTGACCCCGTGTTTCCACACCACTGCCTCGCGGATATTACCGTCTTGGAATCGCCTCACCGAGGCACGGCTACCCCAAAAGTCCTTAAAGTCGGTCTGACCCGGCTCTGCAAAAGTGACGCGCTTCTCGGCTTCGTCGGGATTGATCCAAGCGCCCACATGGTAGGATCCCTGAAGTTCAGCAGTCGCAGGAGGGGCGCTCGACAACGACCAAGACTCAGAAGTGGGTGCTGCTACTACGAGCCCGCGGCAACGTGCTTGCCAGGCGGTTTGCAGCACCGTGCAAATCTCGTCAGCTACAAAGTCGTGGTAACGGGGCCATTGTGCACGTCTATACTCCTCCTCACGGGGCGGCACAACAATTTCGCATGACCAGTCGAATCTCAGGCGAGGCTGGCTCGAGTTTTTGAGGAATAATGCCGCAAAGCGGTCGCGAGCGGCATCGCCAAGCAGGTCGACGGCGATAGCGGCTTGGTATTTTAAGGCTTGGATTCCCCATTGAGGAGTATGAGCCAGAATATCAAGGCCGAGATCTTTATATACAAGGCGACCACTTGAAGTGGCCACAGTGTGATCACTAGAAGAAAACTCGAGGTCAACATCCTCCTCAGCGACGAGCCAAAGGAGAAGAGCCCGGAGTATCTGGTAGCTGGAGAAACCATGGAGCAGAACGCGCTTACCACCCTTACGTCCACCTTTCAACAAGGCAGCAATCAGCACAGCGAGCTCAAAATTGCCGAATCCACCTTGCCCCGGACGAGATCCAAATCCCACCTGGCGCAGCCACAAGCTACCAAGCTTGACGGCGTCGAGGTATGCTGGACAGGCACGCTTAGCCTTCCATAGGTATGCTAGCAGGCTATCATGGGCCATGTCAGACAATACGCTGGCATTGTAGCGAGGGGTAGCCTTGTCCTGCGCAATTCGCACCGAGTTTCTATCGGGGGCCAACTTGCGCACATTAAAAGTATCTGCGGGAACACCGAGGTGGATAACAAGGTGGAAGCGCTTGGCAAGATGGCTCTGGGCGAAATCTATCTTTAAGACTGGTTTGAGAGGGTCGTCGTTAAGCCACTTGTAGCGGACCTGGCCCAGCCCAACGCTCGGTCCCTTGCTGGCAATGATATCAGCGACCGCAGCGAGATAGAATGCACGCTTGTGGAAGTAGCGGTAATTGACATAGTCTTTTTCTTCGAACAGCGAAGGGGGCATGACCAAGAGCATATCAATGCCGCATCCTTCAGGACGTTTTGTATGAGTATTCAAGCCATAGCTGCCAATAATATTAATCTCTTGAGGAGGGTCGTAGGCAAACTTGTAGTTGGTTGCCTTGGGGTCTGGCGCAGGGTCCGAAAAAGGAATCCTGCTCTGCACAAGCGACCGAGCCTTTCCAATGGCTACGGGCTTGATGCTCTTAGAGTCTGTAAACACTTGTCGCAGCGTGAACAGCGCTTTTTTAGCCGCTTGGCTATATTTTTCTTCAACAGCAATTTCTTTAAGAACTTCCTCAACTTGAAGTTTGAATACATTCGATCTGAAAAGCTCGCTCGCTTCACGTGCTACGCGAACTTGCTCGGCGCTTGCACCGTGCTTTTTGGAGGACGCCTTTGGTTTGGCTGTATCATTGGTTTCGACGTCATTTTCCGGGCCATTTTCTGATTCTGAGGCCGATTCGGCTTCCAAGTCAGACTCGAGCTCAGAGTTGGCATCGCCCTCTTCGCTATCATGTTCAATCTCTGAACCGCTGGACGATTCCTCGGAAGGAAGGTCTGCAAAACTCAACGCAGGCTTGTCTGAACCATTAGACTTTTGAGAGGCTTCTGGCTTCTTAATTCTACCCCGACTCATGATTTTTGTCCGTGGGTTGTAGTGTGGATGAAGCTCAAGCTGATCACCACCCTAACTCGTGTGCCCGTCTAAACCCTAGCGCCTGCTATTTTCTCACCTAACACAGGCTTGACGAGAGACGCTGGCCAAAATTTTTTTTTTCCTCTTCAACAGCGCCCCAGAGAATATCATCATCTGTGTTGAATCACGTGATCAATTGGGAGAAAGAAAATCTTCTGGTAATTTGATCACGTGATACATACTGCTCCTCCATGGGGGGTGGTGGACAAGGGAGGAGGAGGTCCGACTTGGGAGAAAAGGTTTGGGCAAATTATAGCAAATTATTGCTGCTCCTCCGGCCACTTAACACCGGTCTTACCTAGCATAAGGCTGAGCGAATTGGGGCAAAGGCATAAGCAGTGGACCAGCCAGAGAAGTCGTTATTCCCCCGGGGCAGTAAGAAAAGCATGTAAGGCAAGGGCAAGGGGGAAGGCGAAGAACGGCGACCCAATAGCACCCACAATTAGCGGCGTTCTCTAAACAGCAGTAGTAGCAGCAGGGTAGTTTAGTAGCCTACGTTTTTCCACTCACCTTACTTTCACCCTCCCCCTCACCACAACTGCACAACTTGAACTTGAACTTGTCTTGTTAGTGTTTTCTGGTCGGGAGTATCTACCGTTTTTTTTGGCCGGTTTTCCTCTTTTTATTTTTTTATTGTCCGCTCGACGGCTTTGAGTTTTTAGAGAGATCGTGTGAAAGAAACCAAGATTGAGCTAAGAAACGTTGACACTTGTTGATTAATTGCTCTGTCCGTTTGCTACGCTTTAATCGATCATACCGATCCCAACTCTGTCACTTACGACCCATTTGTCTTATTCTCAGATAAAAAGAGACTCCAATGAGGTCAATAATTAGTCGCGAGATCAACCCATTGAGGAGGGACCTGCGTTCCCGTATGCTCATGGGCGTATCTCGCCTCCGCATCAGCCAGACTTCTGTCACGGCTGTGGGCTTGAACCTTCCTTTAGCGTGGAGAAGGAGCTTCAGCGCTATGCCTGCTCTTGGTATGCCTGAAACCCAGACCACCACCAAGTCTTCCACGAAACCTACGCCTACTGATGCCATTAACAAGCTCAAGGATATCGCTCTCGAGGAGAAGGCCTCTTCCGAGGTCAAATCCGCCGTTGATGCGGCTGAGAAGGTCGCTGAGAAGGGAACCGATGCTGTAAAGGCCACCGCAGACGCTGGCAAGGCTGCTGCTGCCACTGGAACTGACGCTGCTACTCCGGCTCCCGAAGAGAAGAAGAAGATCACAATCTGGGAGAAGGTCAAGCACGAGGCTAACCACTACTGGAACGGAACTAAGCTTCTTGGCTACGAGATCAAGGTTTCCACCAAGCTTGCTTTGAAGCTTGCGTCGGGCCGTGAGCTCACTCGTCGCGAGGATCGTCAGCTGCGCCGTACGTTCAGCGATGTGATCCGCTTGGTGCCGTTTGGTATGTTTGTGGTTATTCCCTTCGCCGAGCTTTTGCTTCCAGTTGCCCTCAAGATTTTCCCCAACTTGCTTCCGTCGACTTACGAGTCCTCCAGCAGTAAGGAGAAGAAACAGAAGACCCTCAGTGCCGCAAGATTGAACCTTTCCGAGTATATCCAGAAGGACTTGACCAAGATGAACTTCACCATGCCCAAGCTTCAGAGCGAGGCCCAGCAGAAGGATTTCGAACAGTTTTTCAAGAGCGTTTACAACGGTGAGCGTCCTAGCCGTGACCTCATACTGCGTGTCGCGAGAATGTTCAAGGATGACTCCATCCTTGATAACCTCGAGCGTCCCCAGCTTGTCACACTCGCCAAGTACATGAACATGCAGCCCTTCGGCACTAACATCATGCTCCGTTACTCTATTCGTCACCGCATGCGTATCATCAAGCAGGATGATCGCATCATTGAGTACGAGGGTACTGAGTCGCTCAACACTCTTGAGTTGCAGAATGCCTGCCAGAGCAGAGGTTTCCACACCGTTGGCGTGTCCACTGGTCGTATGCGTGAGGATCTTAAGCACTGGTTGCAGCTCCGTCTTCACGACCGTGTCCCTTCGACCCTTCTTATTCTCGGTGCTGCCTTCTCTTACGGCAAGCATGACATCGATAGCCTGTACGATGGTGTGCTCGATGTACTGAGTGCATTGCCCGACGAGGTGTACCATGAGGCCAAGCTTGAGGTCCACAAGGACAATGCCACTAACGCTCAGCGTCTCGAGTTCATCAAGGAACAGCAGGAACTTATCCAGGATGAACAGAAGGAGGAGGAGCACTCTGGCCAGGTCATTCCTGTCCGCGATAATTTGAATGTGGACGATGAGCCTCACAGCCACGAGCCTGGTGCTCCTGAGCCCACCGTCTCTGAGGAGGCATCCAAGGCTGACCAGGGCTTCTACGAAGACAAGCCTGGCCCCGAGCCCACCCCTTCAGAAGGTGACGCAAAGGCCGACGAGTCATACTACAAGCAGAAGCCTAAGCCTCAGCCCACTGAGTCTGAGGAGGACGCTAAGGCTGACGAGGCTTTCTACACTGAGAAGCCCAAGCCCCAGCCTACTGAATCTGAAGCGGATGCCAAGGCCGACGAGGCTTTCTATGACACGACGCCAAAACCGGAGCCGACCGTGTCCGAGCAGGATGCCAAGGCCGATCAGAGCTTCGACAATCAAAAGCCAAAACCGGAGCCCACGACATCTGAGATGGACAGCAAGGCCGACGAGCGCGCATTCGAGAAGCAGAAATAATTCTACATTACATCGATGCACAATAGCACTAACATAATTTGCAATTATGGTAAATTAAATTAAGCCAACACTCACGTAAATAATATGCTGTCGGACTCACGCAATAATGGACACCGTTGAAGTGCCCTCTTGGAACCTCGCCTGATAGATACGGTTGGCGTTGGTGAACATGTCGTCCTTGAGGCTCACTACGATGAACTGCGAGTTCTTGAAACGCGTCTTGATAATGTGGCCAATGTTTCGCGTGTGGTGAACATCTAATGCTGCATCGACTTCGTCCAGAATATACATGGGCGCAGGGTGGTAGTTGAGAAGTGCAAGAATGAGCGAGAGTGCAACGAGGGAGCGCTGTCCACCGCTCAACTCAGTCAGGCCCTCCTTCCATTGATTTCCAAGCCTGACTCTTATGGTGAATCCATTTTCTATTGGCGAACCCATCGGCACGAGTTCTGCGGATGCTTGGGGAAGCAAGTCTCCTAGTATGAGGCCAAAGTTATCACTGACTTCTCGCCAAACACGATTGATGGTATCCTGGCGGCGTGTATCTAGAAGAGCAATACTCTCTTCCAGTTTACGTTTGTCCTCAATGATTGTGTGCAGCTTCGCAGTGACATCGGCTTCATTGCGTTCGAGTCTCTCAATCATGCTCACCACTGCGGGGTTGACTTTAGATTCAAGAGTGGCCAAGCGTTTCTGCTCAGCAGTCAACGTGTGACGGAGCTGGTTCATTTCCTGCTCGGAGTCCATTCCTTCCATATAATAAGCGCCACCGGGTACTCCAAGCATGTTGCGATCCGTTACGAGCCATGGGTATTCTTTCTTCAGCTCGGAGATAGCGGTCACGATACCGCTCAAGTGCTCAGCTTCACGGCCGCGATCGTTCCTGAGTTGCTGAGATTCGAGCTTCGCCTCCTGGAGGTCCTTCTGACAAGCAGCTAGCATTGTTTCTGCCTGTTGGAGTTCGACGGAAACAGCCGAGAGGCGGGCTCTTTCAGCAGATATTTGCTCCTCGAGCTTCGCCTCCTTGGCCTCGAGGTCTTCAAGCTCTTTAGAGACCTCTTTCAACTCGGCAGTCAGGCTTACAATCGTACTAGCAAGTGTGGCCAACTGTGCCGTTTCAGATTCTTCGGCTATTCGAAGTCTCGAGAGCTGACCTTCAACTGCACGGCGGCGGACTTCATTCTCATCAAGAGTAGCTTGGAGCTGGGTCTGTCTAGCAACAGCCTCTGCGAGCTGGCCCTGGAGTTCACGAAGCTTTTGGTCACGATTTTGAGAGAATTCCGCGGCATCGCGTTCCACTTGAGCGAGTTCTCGCCTTGCATCCTCGATTTGGCTGTCAAGAGATGCTAGTGTTTGCTCGAGCTGCTTAATATCAGTCTGTGCTGTGTCAATCTCTTTGGCGCGCTCCTGAGCGCTCGCAAGTTTCTGAGACACTATCTTGGCCTCATGGTTGGCAAGCTCAAGTTCCGTCTGAGCCTGTTGCACAGCGTCCGAAGCGTCTTGGAGCTCGGCTGCCTCTGCGCTGATCCTCTGTGCCTCGGCTTCGGTGGTCTGGGTCTGAGACCATAGATTATTATGTTTCGCAGCCAGGGCAAATTTGGATGCACCGCGATTATTATTCTGGAAACCACCAGAGATGGTTCCACGGGGATCATACAGGTCTCCTGCTACGGTCACAGCGCGGAAGCCCTGTTTAAATGCAACATGCTGGGCGACAGCATCCGAGCTGCAGAGGAGTGTAGAGCCAAACACATAGTTAGCGACAACTTGAAGGTCAGGGTTCTCATAGGTTACGAGGTCGACGGCAAGCCAGACACTGTTTGCACCGCCTCCCGCCTTGCGCTCAATGTCTCTAACCTGATCGGGGCCCAACCGATGAGACCTCAGCTTGTTGAGGGGCAGAACCACCATGCGGCGGCGAACACCCTTGAGTAGCCTTGAACTCGTCTCATCATTGTCCACAACGACATTCCACATCTGCGATCCGGCAACGACTTCGAGTGCTGTGGTTTTGTCCGTGTGTTCAGGAGGCACAACCATGAGGTGAGCCACGCGTCCAAACACTCCAGCCATTTCGGGCACCTCAAGCTGAGGATTGTCGGCAACGAATCGCTCCATTTCACGTCGTATTCCTGCTGCAACATCTCGTAGTCTTATTTCTTCTTTTCGCAGCTCCGCTTGTTTAGCGGCTGATTCGCCAGCAGTCGCAAGCACATTCTCTAGGTTCTGGATCTGCTCGTGTAGAATTCCTTGATCGCTGTTGCACTTGGCCAATTGCTCACCGATCTCAGCTGTATCATTCAAGCTACCCTGTTTGCGGTTTAGGTCTGCGACTGTGTTTGCACGTTGCTCTTCTAGGTTCGCCACAGCGACTCGGGCGTGTTTAATCGCGCCAGCATAACCTGTTTCTCGTTCGCCAGATGCAGAAATACCAGTTTCAAGACCGCTGAGCAATTCGCGCTTCGCTTTGACAAGGGACGATACCTGGTCGAAATCAGCCTTGTGCTTCATGACCTCATTTCTGAAGTCACCAATCTCTGCTTGGTAGGCTGCGTGCTCCCGTTTCGCGTTCTCTAACAGCTGCTCGTGTTCTAGTCTCTGAGCCTCCTTTTCTGAAACTTCTTCTAAGGCTTGTTCCTTGAACACTTGCTTTCTAGCCCGTTCCTCCTGTTGGATAACGAGGTTACGTTCCATCTGGGGCAGGACATCGCCTGTACCGAGACCGTCGCGCAAAGATTGAAGAGTATCTCCGATGGCGTCAATGTCGCGTTCTTTTGTCGACCTCAGCTCCTCGAGCTCGGTAATACGAGCCTCGCGGCGGTCATTAACTGAGGAAACATCATTCAGCTCGGCTTCGAGGCCGAGGAACTCGCTCGCAGCGGCCAGACGAATCATTTTCTCAACATTGGCAGAACACTGCTGGAACTCGAGGAACTCGCGCTTCTTGTGACGCAGGTCCTCAAGTTTAGGAGCGATCTCCTCACTGAGTAGTGCCTGGGTACTAGCCATGGGAGCGTCACGTTCCTGGATTTCTTTGAGAGCCTTGAGACGCTCTTTTTCATACATTCCAGTACCAGCTGCTTCCTCAATCAGGGCTAAGATTTCGCGGGGCCGCATATTTACAACCTTGGTGATCTGGCCCTGCATAATAAGGAAATTAGGATTGTTGATGTTCAACTGGACACTCTGGAAAAGCTGCTGAACCTGATTCTGCTGGGCTCGGTGTCCATTAACAAGGTACTTTGAGGTGCCTCCGAGGACAACTTGGCGCGTGACGGTGATTGTGTCGACATTTTTGAAGTCGAGCGGTGTATTAGACTTGTCGCTATTATCGAACACAATACTGACGCTGGCCTTGGTCACGCCTGCTTGGCCACGTTTGTAAATTAAATCCTGTTGATTCTGCGCACGCACTGCAGATAAGGTCGTGATACCCAGCACAAAGCAAATTGCGTCGAGAATATTAGATTTACCACTGCCATTGAGACCAGTGATGCAGTTAAACTGAGGATCCCAATCCGTAATCACCGTCCTGGTCGCGTAGCTCTTGAAGCCATCGATGACGATTTCCTTGACGCGCATGGTCACGCTTTTTACGGCGCACCTTTTACGGAATGATGATAATTTGTGTAAACTTTGAGAACGAGGTTGTAACAGTTATTTACACACTGTTTGTGTTTAGGCTTCACTGCTGATCAACGCGCGCGTTAGTCATCGAACAACAAATACAGGGCCCTTCGTTACTACCCGCGTTTGCCGCATTGGTCCAGGTTAATTAAGATCACCTGATCTCTTATTTTGTTGTACAGTGTACATGACGTTGGTTTCAAAATAAAATAAAATAGTTAAAATATTCGTACTGCATTAATATTTAGTGGCGGCCTGTAGAGCCGTAGCCGCCAGCTCCACGGTCAGTCTCATCTAGGCTCTGTACGACCTCAACGGCACCTGTCCAAATCCTCTCAATGACAAGCTGAGCGATTCTCTCGCCCTCAGCCACGTGATAGTCTTCATCGGAGTCGTTGAACAGCACAACGCCCACCTCGCCTCTGTAGTCGGCGTCAATGACACCGGCGCCAGTCTGGAGACCGTGCTTAACAGCGAGACCACTGCGGGGAGCCACACGGCCGTAAGTTCCTTCGGGAAGAGCGATAGAAATGCCAGTCTTGACGACACCGCGTTGACGAGCTTTGAGAACGACCTCCTCAGAGCTGTATAGATCATGGCCCGCAGCCAGAGCAGATCCTCTAGTGGGAGCCTTGGCTTTAGCGTTAAGTAGAAGAACCCGGAAAGATGCGGACATTTTTTTTGTTGATGTCAAGATACAAAAATCAGGACGCGTCGTTCAGAGCTATGCTGATATTAGAAAGCGCGTGACGCGAGTTTACTTACAATTCAATATAGCCAGCCATGATGGATTCCTAATAAAGAAAATCCTAAAAGTTTGTAAATGTACGTGCCATTGACCTGTATTTAAAAATTTATTCTTCTAGAATTGGTTGTTCGTAGCAGGAGCAGTCGGGGCAGGGTCGCTCGCAGCAGCCAGGACTTTGTCAAGGGTGCCGAACAATGACCGGTGGAAGCTCTTGACTTCCTCAGATCCGGCAGAAACCTGGTCGAAGCCGTGGTAGCCGCCATCGGAAACGTCTAGGACACACTCGACACCGCTCTTGCGGAGGCGGTCGGCGTAGTCAACGTCCTCGTGGTAGAAGAGGTCCAAAGTACCAACGCCAATCCATGCTGGAGGCAAACCAGAGAGGTCCTCGCAACGTCCAGGCACACACCAAGGACGGTTCTCGTCCTCACTAGCGTCCTTGCACCGGTAGGAGGTCCAGCCCTCCTTATTGTCGTGGGGAGTCCAGAGCAATTGACCACGGTCACCATGGTCGCTCTTGAGATTGGTTCTGTCGTCAAGCATAGGGTAGATGAGGATCTGGAAAATCGGCTCAACAATCTTCTCATCGCGAGCACGCTGTGCCAGGGCAGCCGTCAAGCCACCTCCAGCACTCTCACCACCGAGAATGATCTTTGTAGGGTCAACACCGAGGACATGAGCATTACTGACCACCCAACGGAGGGCAGCCGCACAGTCGTCGATCGCTGCAGGATAAGGATACTCAGGAGCGAGTCTGTACTCGACGCTGAAAACAATCGCGTCAATGTGCTCGAGGATCTTGCCAATGGTGATCGCATCGAATGCTGCATCGCCCTTGACAAGTCCACCACCGTGCATCCATACAATGGCAGGCTTGTTAGGAATCAAGACTGATTCTTTACGCTCGAAGACAATAAGTGGAACGTCCTTAGCCTCCTGGTGAGAGACAGCGATATTCTTTGGCAGGCTTCTCAAAGCCAAGCGGCTCAGAAATCGAGTAACGATACGTCCAATAGGGATAGGCGCAGCACGCTCCCACGCAATAAGGAATAGAACAATCTTCTGAGACAGAGTCTTCCGCATACTAGTGGGGACTTTGGCCACTTTAGAACATCTCCTGTAGAGTCCAAGACCGAGGTACACCGTACCCGCGGCGCCTATAGCCGGTACGACCCAGTTAGCCATAATTTAAACACAAACAGGGCTTTCCGTGTCGTGGCTACAGATGATGAAGAAGGAGGAAGGTTTGGCGGGGTTGGTGGTGCCAGTATTAAGCCAGTTGCTTTTGGCGTTCACCCTGGGCTAGTGATCCGCAGGCGATTGCTATAGATTCTGCATATCATTTTAAGGTGTGAAGAAACCCTACATTTGCAGGAGATTTGATCGCGACAGGGCCACCCAAGACAGATCCCACGTCACATATATCTGTCAAAAATAGCTCCTTTATTTTCTTGTGCTTTACTTCGCGGCACCAGGACAAGTCTTGAGGCGCATATTATAGCCTGGTAACTGGCCCCTCATTTGCTCGGCCAATCTTCAGGGCAAGGTTACCTACTGCAGCCTAAGTCGTCTCTTTAATCATGGGTGGGTTAACGTGCACAGAGCTTTAGAAAAAGATTATGTCACTCCCCCCGAGCCTAATTTAAGAATCGTGCTTAACCTGCATTTGGTGGTTGTTCACTTTGTTCTGTTTCGACTTGTTTCATGTTGTTATTATTTTAAAATTTAAGGTTGTACTAGTACTAGTTTCTTGATTGCCTTGATTGCTTTTGAGTTTTAAAGCCATGTTCATGAGTGTACTTGCCAATCTCTTGAAGTTTGTTTAGAACGAAAACGCTCTGGATCGTCTATTGACAAGAACTTTTTTTGTAAATAAGCTCAATCCTGGAATTGAACCTGCATATGAAGAATACATAGGAACTAAAGACGTTGTTACCATCACGTGCAAGTTAATCGAGCTGAGTATGGGTGGAAAACAACATACGTAGTGAATAGCACAGTAAAAGACCAAAGCTATTATGTTGAGTTAATGCTAGGATAATTTTTGCTTAGTTTCAAGTAGCATCCACTTAAAGTGCCTTCAACTTGAGCTGAAGCACGGACTCCAGTCTTCTCATGTAAAGCCTGATCTCGCGCTGAGTTTTGCAGCCCCAGCCAGCAGCAGCCCCAGAGAGGGAGAGGCGTTAAAAGTATGGGGCTATCATGGTCCACGTGACAATTGACATCGATTAGACAATATATGACCAATACTAAGCGGACGCCAGCCGTTTAGCTCTCCCAAAGAGAAAAGTGAAATTTTTTTTTGTTATATTTTCCAACTGGTATAGAGTAAACCCCTTTTCCTCACACAACCTCCCTTTTTTTCACAACCATGGCCACTGCTGGAGAGGGAACCTACGCCGGTGCGATCGGTATCGATCTCGGTACCACGTACTCGTGCGTTGCCACTTACGAGAACGCCGTTGAGATCATTGCCAACGAGCAGGGTAACCGTACTACCCCCTCGTTCGTTGCCTTCAACGAGAAGGAGCGTCTCATTGGTGATGCCGCCAAGAACCAGGCCGCCATGAACCCTACCAACACTGTGTTCGATGCCAAGCGTCTTATTGGCCGTCGTTACGACGAGCCCAGCGTGCAGAGCGACATCAAGTCTTGGCCCTTCAAGATCGTCGACAAGAACGGCAACCCCTTCATCGAGGTCCAGTACCTTGGTGAGACCAAGGAGTTCTCTCCCCAGGAGATCTCTTCCATGGTCCTTACCAAGATGAAGGAGATCGCTGAGGCCAAGCTCGGCCAGAAGGTCGACAAGGCTGTCATCACTGTCCCCGCCTACTTCAACGACTCCCAGCGTCAGGCTACCAAGGATGCCGGTGCCATTGCTGGCCTCAACGTGCTCCGTATCATCAACGAGCCCACCGCTGCCGCCATTGCCTACGGTCTTGGTGCCGGCAAGACCGAGGACGAGAAGCACGTTCTCATCTTCGATCTTGGTGGTGGTACTTTCGATGTGTCCCTCCTCGCCATTCAGGGTGGTGTGTTCACCGTGAAGGCCACCGCTGGTGACACTCACTTGGGTGGTCAGGACTTCGACACCAACCTCCTCACCTTCTTCCAGGAGGAGTTCAAGAAGAAGACCGGCCAGGACATCTCCGGTGATGCCCGTGCCCTCCGTCGTCTTCGTACCGCCGCTGAGCGTGCCAAGCGCACCCTCTCCAACGGTAGCCAGACCAACGTTGAGGTTGACTCCCTCTCTGCTGGTGAGGACTTCGCTATCAACCTCACCCGTGCCCGTTTCGAGGCCCTCAACGACAAGCTCTTCAAGTCCACCCTCGACCCTGTTTCCCAGGTGCTCAAGGATGCCGGTATTGACAAGTCCAAGGTCGACGAGGTTGTGCTCGTTGGTGGTTCCACCCGTATTCCCAAGATCCAGAAGCTCCTCAGCGACTTCTTCGACGGCAAGAAGCTCGAGAAGAGCATCAACCCCGACGAGGCTGTTGCCTACGGTGCCGCCGTGCAGGGTGCTATCCTCACCGGCCAGGCCACCGACGAGGCCCAGGACATTCTCCTCCTCGACGTTGTGCCCCTGTCCCTTGGTGTGGCCATGGAGGGCAACATCTTCGCTCCCGTTGTGCCCCGTAACACTACCGTGCCCACCCTCAAGCGCCGTACTTTCACCACCGTGGCTGACCACCAGACCACCGTGCAGTTCCCCGTCTACCAGGGTGAGCGCACCAACTGCACTGAGAACTCCCTTCTTGGTGAGTTCGACCTTAACGGCATTCCTCCTCTCCGTGCTGGTGAGCCTGTTCTTGAGGCCATCTTCGAGGTCGATGCCAACGGTATCCTCAAGGTCACCGCCGTCGAGAAGTCCACTGGCCGTTCTGCCAACATCACCATCTCTAACGCCGTCGGTAAGCTCACTTCTGACGACATTGACAAGATGATCAACGATGCTGAGAAGTTCAAGGCCCAGGATGAGGCCTTCGCTAAGCGCCACGAGGCCAAGCAGCACCTCGAGTCCTACGTGCAGAGCATTGAGGCTTCCGTCACCGACCCTGCCGTCGCTACTAAGCTTAAGCGCTCCTCCCAGGAGAAGGTTGAGGCCGCTCTTGCCGATGCCATGGCCGCCCTCGAGGTTAAGGATGCCAGCGCTGACGACCTCCGCAAGGCTGAGGTTAACCTCAAGCGCGTGGTCACCAAGGCCTTCGCCACCCGTCGCCAGTAATTTGCTCCTAAACTTATTGTAGCCTCCACATTTGCACTTTACCTAGCAAAACAAAAGATATTAAACTGTACCTAACTAATACACAGTTTTGATTTTTTTTATGACTTACTCTTAGCCAAAGTTCATAGCATTGTCAAGGGCAGCAAGGTCCATTGGCTGCTGATCGATGTCAAGCCCGTATCCAAAATCGTCAAGCATGTCACTATCAACGCCAGTGACCAGTGCAGAGGCAACAGTGTTCGAGGGAGGTGGGAACGCGGTGGCATCGTCTAGCTGTCCTCCGAGTTGGAGACTGGCCTCATCGGTTCCATCCAATCCAAGATCAGGCAGCTCAGACAAGCCAGTCATATCGAGTTGGTCCATTGGGGACGTGCCAAGGCTCGGGTTAGCATTCGTATCATCTGGCTTGACCTTAATCTCAGCGACGTCAGTAGGTATTACGATATCGGGCTCAGGTTTGGCGACAAGGAGCGCTGTCATTTCGGTATATTCAATGGCAGCCTCTTCAGTAATCTCTGTAATCTTGCTCGAAAACTCGACAGCCAACCGCGTTGCGGCTTCATCTCCTTTCACGCTTACCAGCTTCTCAGTTCCAGGTGCGCTTTGAAGACTGTCAATGGCAAGAACAGCTACAGTCACATCATTACCTGCCTTCTCAAGGAGGCTTCTCGTTTTGAGTCCGCCAAGGGTGCGCTTTGCTGCCGTCACAAGTGCCATAGGGATAGTGGGTATGCCTGCAGGACGGGCTTGCCAGGACGAAACTTGGTCTAGAGCCTGGGTCAGCGCTTCGGTTGCGCTGCCGGAAAATTCAATCGGCGAAGGGGCCACTGCCTGATTCTCTTGTTTAGACAGCTTTTCCTTAAGAGCTTTAAGCTCTTTCGCTACACTTGCAGTTGAGGCATTGGAATTGTTCTCCTTTTCGAGTTCTGCAGCGTGCTCAAGCAAAGACTCAACTTGGGGCAGAATCGCAATGGCGGCAATGGCGTAGGGTTCTTGATCTAGGCGTTGAACCACGTGCTGGGTGAGAATTCGCGCAATTTCCAGCATGGCCCGAGTATGGACGCGGCCACACACGGCGTCGCTGATACTTTTCATCAAAGAACCAAGTAATGGCACAAAGAAAGGCTGGACAAAATAGTCGAGGCCACCCTCGAGCGCTTCGGCGTCGATCACGCCAAAACTAAATGCTGCCGCGCTTTGATGAAGCAGGCTGGGCAGAATCGATATAACTTGCCTTGTAGGAGCCAGCAACTCGTCGGATAAGCCTCCTCCAGTACCTCCATATAAGTCAAGGATCCAGCGGCCGAGAAGCTGTTTTTGCTGGTCATCAAGATCGTCACCATACGCTCCCTTCATAGAGTAAAACCTTGTCTTGTAATGCTTCCACATCCATGAGGATGACTCGACAATTTCTAGGGACGCATAACGGGGCACAAACACGATCAAGAACGTTAGGAACTTTCCAATGTCTGCATAGGTGCTACCTGAGCCCACTTCCTCATTTTCTGAAGTACGGTCGGCGTGGCTAAGAAGATTCTGAACGAATGACACCGCCGGCACGTGAATAAATAATTGGTCTCCAAGGCCAGGAGATCTGATCATCGCTGCACACAGTTCAGCAATTTTGTGACTATCTGTTGTGAGTCCAGATGACTTGAGGATGTGATATGCTAGCTTCTGGTGGGAACGCGGGCCAAGGGAGGGAAGCTTTTGTAAATTTTCTGCGAGAGACGCGCTTGGATCGATCACCAACTCTGGTTCAGGGACTGGAGTATATGATATATGTAGTGCATGTAGCACTGTGGGGTCACAGACGCCCATGTCTGAACATGCTTGGCCGAGCTTGACTCTCAAGCTATTACTGTCGGCCACAGCCGCAAGATTCTTGTCCATAGTAGTGAACACGCGAGACAGGGCGCCATCCAAGCGTTCATCCTCGCCATACTTGGTAAGCTCCTCAAGCAATAGGGGAAGCTTTTTAGTGATGAAAGTTTCCCACAACTCTTTGCGGAACTCTGGTGCAGTCGCGTAACAATCAAACGCAGTAACGGTCGCTTCATAGGCCACGACTAATGTTCGGTCTTGAGGCCAGTTTACGTCCAATTGGCGTTTGAAGAATTTGAGGGGAGGGGCCATTGCGCTACGCACAAGCCAGTCAAGCCACAGTAGTCGTAGTGTCCGGCTAGGTAAATATGACAATGCGGTGACAGACTTGCCAATGGCACTCAGACCTGATGCAGTGCCGGAATCACCGCCCTCCGTCTTGACAGAGCTATTTCCGACCATTATTTTTGATGCAAGATCCTTAGATCCTTTTTGCAGGCAGACATCTTTCAATTCCTGTTTCCATTGAGGGTTGTGGGTGAACAACACTTGTAAAGAGCCGTTGCGGGCCAGCTCACTCACCAGGAACTCAGTTGTATCACAGCCGGCAGTTGCCTGTTCAACTATTTCACGCACTGCGCTATAAGTTTCAGTCAAGTCGTCAGTTGGAACTGAGTCCTGACTCCAGGTAGGCCAACTCCGAGCTACGTAGCAAATCAGGCCATGAAGCCTCGGATCTCGACCCTTCCAGAGATCTTCTTTACCATCCTCGGCCCATTTTCGGATCCAAAGCGGTGCAGGCAGTAATGCACTCATGTCAGGCGTATCAGCACTCAGGTTATAGATATATTCCAGCAGCAGAGGGTCCACTGTTGACGACTGTGGACTACACACGAAGTCGATGAGTACACGGATTGCTTCATCTGCCTTTACATTGGCAAAGTCGCGTAGTTGGTTCACGAGTCGGCAGTATAGAGCTGGCGACCAGCGTCTACTCAAGGCCACATTCGTGAGCGCTTCCATGATTGAGGAGGGGGACCCGCTTAGCTTAGTTAGGCACTGGATATGGCCCCAGATTTTGGACATGTGAATTTTCGAAACAATTTACAAAACTCGTGATAGCAATACGAATGAAAACCAAATCAATGTTGGATACTTAGCCCGTGCTTGAGCTTTTAAAGCCTTTAAAGTTCGAAGAGTCTGTAGAGGCACAACAAATCGACTCCAAAACACTCTATTAGCTATTGCACAAACCAATACACACGCACTCACAAGTACTACAAAACTAACCCAAATATGAAAGCCTGCGCTAATACTAACAACCTCAATGTTCTAATTGATTAAAGTCAGGACCGTATATCTGTGAAAAACTACATATAGAGGCACGTATGGGCTAGGGTCCAATCGCTCTGCGAGGAAACTCGTGCCATTAAAGTGGGTGTGCGATGCTCCAGTGCTGACCGAGCCATTACCAAGGAACGTGCTAAGGTCGCAGGGACGAAATTTTTCCAAAAAAGAAAAAAAAAAAAATTGTCAGGAGGAAAATATAAATCACCACATCATCACACGCTAATCACACCCCCCTAAAACATACCTGGAAATGTTGGTGTACAAGGATATTATTTCTGGCGACGAGGTTCTTTCCTCTGCTTTCGACATCACCGAGGTCGATAATGCTGTTCTTGAGGTCGACTCTGCCATGATCTCTATCAGGGAGGGCGCTGACATCGACATTGGTGCCAACCCCAGTGCTGAGGATGGTGACGAGGGCACTGACGACCAGGCCGTGCAGGTTAACAACGTCGTGTACAACTCCCGTCTTCAGGAGACTGCCTTCGACAAGAAGTCTTACATGACTTACATCAAGGGCTACATGAAGAAGGTCAAGGCTCACCTCCAGGAGACTGACCCTGAGCAGGTTGCCGTTTTCGAGAAGGGTGCCACTGCCTACATCAAGAAGGTTCTTGCCAACTTCAAGGACTACGAGTTCTTCGTTGGTGAGTCCATGGACCCTGATGCCATGGTTATCATGCTTAACTGGCGCGAGGATGGCACCACTCCTTACCTTGTGTACTGGAAGCACGGCCTTAAGACCGAGAAGGTCTAAAAGAAAGTCTTTAAATTAACTAAATAATATTCATTGCTTTTTTTTTTGTTTTGTTTTCTTTTCTTAAAAGGGTTGACGATATTCAATCATACAAACATATCTAATATACACAAAAAAAGGGCGACGGCAGTCTCAAGGACAGCACATGCTAATGATATAAATGGGGGGAGGTGGTCGAAGGGGATTTTAGTTCGACACTGAGTGGATTTTGGAATCAAAAATTTTCGTCAAAACATGAGAGTCGAGTGCCATTAAAAGCTCTTAAATGAGCTCAGACACTCGGATGCGCTTGGCAGCGGGCACGTCGGTCTCGGGCTGGGGAGCCAGCAAGGGTGTCCGCTGCTCGGGCTCAATCGAAGCCATAGGCATGGCCTTCACGGGCACTTGTGCAGGGGCGGCTTGAACAGCGACAGGAGGCTGCTGTATCTGCTGAACCTGGGCAACCTGGGGAAGCTGCACCGGAGTCGAAGCTTGGCTCACAGAGGCCTCAGAAGCCTGAGCGACAGGAGTCTCGGTTGCGCTGGGCATAGGTGTCGACGCCTGGGAAGCATGGGCCTGAGCCTGTGCGGCCTGCGCGACCTGCGCAACCTGAGCTTGCACTTGGGCTTGAACAACCTGTGCTACCTGGGCTTGAACCTGGGCTTGCACCTGGGCCTGAACCTGAGCTTGAACCTGAGCCTGTACTTGAGCCTGTACTTGAGCCTGCTGCTGTTGCTGTTGGGAGACCTGGCGCTTGAGCTGGTCCAACTGCTCCCACAGTGCACGTGCAGTGCCCTGGGCCTCTACAGCCACCTTGCGAGCCTGGATTTCAGCGTACTCAAGATCGGCGATGCGGCGTCTAAGCAAATCGTTCACCAGCTCGAGCTCACTGGCCTTTGTGGCAAGCTCCTGCTGCTGCGAGTGCTGGGCGCTGGCGTGCTGCACACCTGAGAGCTGAGGCATTGACTGCGTAGCTGACGGGTGCTGGGGAGGTTGGGGCTGGAACTGAATTGAGCTCCTTTGCAAATCTGTCAAAGCAGGGATCCGTTCAAGTCCACCAGGAGGTGACCTTGGCAGCAGCTGCTCACTCATAGGACCCCGCACGAGCCGGACATCTGGAGGGCTGATAGGGCGACCTCTGATCCGAGGGCTGTGAGGAGCCGTGGTGGGTACCTGTGACTGCTGAGCCTGTGACTGCGGCTGTGACTGCTTCATATCCTCAGTGAGCGGAGACTGCGTGATCACCGTGGACGTCCGCGATGGTACTGCGCCAGGCTGAGACGACGGCCTTTGCGGGGGTAATGCCAAGGGGGATGCCATAGGAAGGTTACCTTGTGGTGTGGAGATGAATGGACTTAGTGCTGGGCTGGATGGGTATCCTGGAAGCGTCGCAACATGAACCACGTGCACGGGCTGTTGAACCATGGAGCCCTGTGCATTCACAGTCACTCCTGGCATCTGTCCCACTTGCTGTGCTACCTGCGGAGGCAATTGCTGGTGCATTGAGGCCTTTTGCTGCTGCTGTTGAGCATGCTGGGCTTGAGCTTGAGCTTGAGCCTGAGCCTGAGCTTGGGCCTGAGCCTGGGCCTGAGCTTGGCCTTGGGCCTGAGCCTGGGCCTGAGCCTGAGCCTGTTGGGCTTGAACGGCCTGGGCCTGTTGTGTCTGCTGCAAAGGATCCTTGCCGGCGGTGGGAGGCGACGACCCGCGTTTACGAGACCCACTGTTGCCAGTCTTCCTTTGGCCAGCAGACGGATGCTGCGAGCTGCGATTGCGATTTCGTGATTTGATCACGTCTGTCTTCAACGAGATAGGCCTTCGTCTACCATGGAGTTTTAGAAATAGACCACATGCATTGCACATAATGTGACCACATTCATCACGACGCCATAGAGGAGTCTTACTCGTCAGACAATTGTGGCAGACAGTCACGCCAGACCGCGCGATAATCGGGACGCGCTCACGCTCGTCCTTGACTTCATTCGTGGTACTTGGAGTAGCAGACACTGTCGCAGAAGATGCTGAGCCCCGCTCATTGGGACCGGATGCAGTAGCCTGAGGGCTATCAGACTCCTTGGCACCAGGAATGGTGGAAGTTGGTGGAACGGCAGCATTAAGCTCGACTGGTTCGGGTTTTGTATTTGGAGCTGCGGACTCAGAAGGGGAATCTACAGGAGTTTGGACTGAGCTCTGCATTGCAGGAACTGGTTCCGGCTGCACTGGCGCAGCGGCCTGCATTGACGCTTGCGGGGCAGCAGAGGCAGGAGCCGGAACAGGAGCAGGAGCAGGCACTGGCGCGGACGCGGGCCCTGACAGTGACACTGGACCCGACACTGACACTGGCACAGCGACAGACACGGGTGCAGGCGAGTCGAGCTGGGCCCGAGGCTGTGCAGAGGGATCTTGGCTTGCCATCGAGTCTCCAGTAGCTTGTGCTAAAGGCGCGGGCTCGTTGACGCCATTGATGCCAGCACCAGTGGCCATAGCCTGTGACTCGGGTTTGACGGACCCTGGATCTTGTTGGATTTGTTCAGACCTTGATGTGGCGGGTGTTGAATCTGAAGTGGCCCCACCCGACGGCGTTTCGGCTGAAAGCGTCTGCGGCGTCGAAGGACCCGTATATTGATCGCTCATGATTCGGAGGACCCGTTATAAAAGTGGAAATTGACAACGACAAGTCAAGAGTCAATATAGACACTGCTTGTCAGTTTTTTTGTTGCAAAAAAAAAAAGTCGACGACGTTTGGAAAGCCCGAGAATCTCGATAAAAAGTGAGGCGGGGGGGTGAAATAATCAGTACGCTTCACTGAGATCACGGAAAAGAACGGTCGAAAAGGAGGCGATGTCGCGAGGATAAAATAACCGAGACTAGGAGGACTCCCAAAAAGTCAGGTGTAAAAATGACAGCTTCGATGCTAGCACTAGAACGAGAACGAAACAAGAGTCTTGAGACTACAAAGACTCGAAATTGACCACGAGACAACTGTGCCGAACGTAATAGAGCGACAAGAGCGATGAAAAACTAGCCGAGGACTGTGATGTCGCCGTAAATTATGGGGGATGATGATGATGATGGGTCACCACACACACGAAACACGGTCAGATACGCCCACGTAAAGTGATCTTCGTTGACTGCAATCTGATTTCTGGGCTTGTAATGTTTAGAGACACTACTTGGTTGCAAGGGAATAAAATCAATCCAGCTTGGGAATGACTCGATAGTTGATGGTTGGAACCGGTACGTATTATTTGCTTGCAGTCCCTTGATAGGATAAGGCGTGAAAAATTAAACACCCTTTTCGAAGGGACGTTTAGGTGGTCTTTGTGGTTACCGCAGCACTTAGCTTGCCCTTTCCTTTCCTAATTTTTTTCGACTAGCTTATCCGTGCGCTTATTCAGTGTAACCTTCAAGGGTTCCCTAAGGGTTCCCTCCCACTGGGTTTCACTAAGATAAAAAAAAAAATCTACATATCAGCTGCGTTAGCCCCGATTTCGCCTAATCAGCAAACGCTGCCACCAACGGAGATTACCGAAGATATGACATATGCGATACCTGGTCTATGACATCTTCTGCCGCCTATCCGCATATCCCCACCTTAGACTCGGCAGTAGGGCTCTCCTAGTAACCGCACGCGATACGATCTGTAACTAAAGGTGTTGGGTAGGGTCAGGTCGTTAGGGAGTCGGGAAAAAACTTCTAGACAGCAACGACAACTACCATCATAGAAAAGAAATTAAAAAATAAAAATAATAAACTCGTCAAACGCCGAACCTTTTTTTTTTTTTAGTGTGTTTGATTTGCTCTGCGGCGTCAGTCTCGATATATTTTCCCGCCGTATCTTTCAAACAAATCTTTTTCCAGTTGAGCCAGCACGGACCCCTTCTGATCAGCATCGCTGCCGATCGAGCCCAGCGCCTTGGGATGCGCTCGTGGCTTCATGGGCTAGTTTTCAGGTTCAGGCTTAGGTGCCTGCCTTTTCAGGGTAGACATTTCCGAGCATGGGTGGAACGCATGTCGTGATGTTCCCTCCCTTTCCCCAAAGGATAAGGCACGAGGCCCCAAAGCATAGATAATCCATCGCAATCAATCACGCAATATTGCCTATTCTATACTGATACGGCTTTCGACTATCGAGGATAACGATGCTCCGCCTTATCGCATACGTCATCATTGTGTCGCCTGCATACTGATCGACCCCTTATCACTACTCTCGGGTATACTACATGTACAATAGTTAAACCCGGTCAATAAAGAAAGCCCTATCAGCGCGAAGAATTTCGAATCGGCTATCAGCGGCGTCCTGCAACTTCCCTTTTTCGCGACATATCCGCTTCGGCTCTGTCCAACGGCGCTGACCGCCCAGGGTTTATATCTGTTCATACCAATCGCGCTAATCGGCCTCGAGCCGTGCGTAGATAGTGGGGCACGACATCGCTTAACGGACATAGCCAACCTCGCTTGATAAGCCGCATATGCACAGATATCAAATCTCGGACTTATCTCCCGCCATCAAAGGAGTCGCTGACTCAGCACGACCGTTGTAGTCCCCAGGCTTGGAATGGCAGGTTGAGCGTATCAGTTTCCAAGACTGTGGGGCAACGCAAGGTATGCACGGACTTTTTGTAGAGGTCATTGCTCATTCACTCGATCTTATTCCCCAGAATTTAATCCCAAACTTGGCATTATTGCCATTATCTCATCATGGGCACCACGACCAACCATCACATGTTAAACACGTGAAACGTGACACTAGACCATACACAATGAGTACACAATGTTTATTATAACACTCTAAACTTTTTTTTTTTACAATTAAAACAGATAAAAACATAAGGGACCCGACGCTGGAAATTAATGGTGGGTTAGCTGGCTCTTCTTTTTTTTAAAAGGCGTCGCTTTTACTTGGGTGCCGTCACAGCAGCGGCTTCAGCAGCAGGCTTGGCACGGTTGTGGGCCATGTGACTTCTCACGAGATGGCCAGCAGCCAGTGCCGCGTTGAGTGAAAGCTCACCAGCAAGTACACCAGTAGCCACCACACGCGCAAGGTTGCGGGCGTTCTCACCAGGGCTCGTGGGGTGAGGGCCCTTAACGCCAAGCATATCCAGCATAGCCGCCTGCGGCTCGAGGATGGTGCCACCGCCGATTGTGCCGACCTCGATCGAGGGCATCGACACGGAAATCTGGAGATCGCCGTCGACGTTGCTCATAAGGGTAATGCAGTTCGAACCTTCCACCACCTGGGCGGGGTCCTGGCCAGTGGCAAGGAAGATGGCAGCAACAAGGTTTGCAGCCTGGGCATTGTAGCCGCCAATGGTGCCAGCCATGGCAGATCCAACCAAGTTCTTCGCCATGTTAAGCTCGACCAACGCATCAACGGTGGTCTTAAGAATGCTCTCCACAAGGTGGCCAGGAACAACGGCCTCAGCGACCACGGATTTGCCACGGCCATCAATCCAGTTGAGGGCCGTGGCCTTTTTGTCAGTACAGAAATTGCCAGACACAGACACAATCGACATATCGTCAAAGTCGCACTCGGTGGCCATCACCTGGAGCGCACGTTCGACACCCTTGGAGATCATGTTCATGCCCATAGCATCGCCCGTCTGAGCACGGAAACGAATGTACAGGAACACGCCAGCTTGGGCAGTCTTGATGGACTTGAGGCGAGCAAAGCGCGACGTAGAGTCAAACGCTTTCTGCATCGTGGTCCAGCCCTCGTTACCGTCGAGCCAGCGCTTCGCATCACTAGCACGAGCAGCAGACGCGAACGTCACACAGGGGCCGCGTGTCATGCCATCGCCGAGAATCTGGGTGGTGACACCACCGCCGCCATTGAGAGCCTTGCATCCACGCATGGTCGATGCAACCAAGACACCTTCCGTGGTGGCCATAGGAATATAAGTCTCCCGACCATCAATCACCACAGGGCCAGCAATACCCAGGGGAAGCGGAAGGTAGCCAACGACATTCTCGCAACAGGCACCAAGAACACGGTCGTAATCGTACTCCTTCCAGGGAAGAAGGCTCGACTCCAATGTCTTGGAGCTGCTCAGCCGCGAAATGATGGAACGACGCACGGCAACAGCCCGCGTCGTATCCTTCAAAGTCTTCTCCAAAGCATACAGCGGGATGTGGCCACCGACACCAAGCGAAACAAGCTCCTCATTGCTAAGCTCTGCGGCAAGTCCTGCCTTGATGATAGCACGGCAGTCATCGACGCTGCGGATTTTGACAATAGTCTCCGTCTTGATGGATCCGTCGGCCTCTTGCTCGGTGGTGGTCACCTCGCTGCCTTCGACCATGCGACGTTCGACAACAACAGGGACCTTGTGCTCGACCACCTCGACATGCGAAGAGTTCTTGCGGCTCAAGGAAACAAGGTAGCCGTTCAAGATCAGACTGAACAACAACGCAAGGAAAGTTGTGCGAGTAGCGATATCAGTGTGGGTCGCAGCGCTAATGGTAGCGAAAAGGCCACGAATACCGCTGTGAGGACGGAAGAAAGTATTGTTCGCCGATGGGGTGAATCGCAAGGGCGGCAATACAGTGAGCACGCACGGGTAAGTCAGGTACTCGACATAGTTGCCAACAGTGGGGCTGCTCTTCCAGTCATAGCTATGGACAAACGGTGAAATGGGGAAATCAGTGATTTGGAGGTAGTTGTAGGCCATAATCATGAGCAACACCACCAAACGCAAAGATCCAAATCCACGGTGCGGGTTACCAGCGACAATAGATGCAGCAGAGTGCAGAAGCTGGGCGTCAGCAGACTTGGCATAACGCTCAGCCGCGGACAACGACACGCCGTCCTCGAGCAGAGCGCGGTGGATCTCGTGATTCCGCTCAATTTTAATCATCGTGAGCTTCAACGACAAAGTAGCCGCGTAGAAGGTGATGAGGAAGCCAAAGTCCATGAGCAGCACCAGGGCGCTAAGCACGGAGAACTCCCACAAGCCGGGAATTTTAGTGGCATAGGCGGCCAACAACAAGAACACAATCTCAATGGTGCTGTCACGGAGAATTTGGGTGCTGTTCGCCTCGAGGGCTTTACGAACTGCCGCGGCGGAGTAGTCGACCTCCTCGGGGTCGCCGGTAACCTCAGTGCCAGACTCAAAAAGATATTTGACACTCTCGCGTGCAAGAACGACCTTGGAGTCGAATCCGACCACGAGCACAAAGAAGGGCAAACCCTGCACAAGGGCGCGCTTGGGCACAACGAGGCCGGCGAGGTCGGCAATGGCGTACGCGCCCAAGAATGCAAAAGTCGAGCTCACGAGAGCAGCAGCAAACAGGTAGGTACGCGAACCGAGCTTGCGCATGCTCTGGAATAGGCGGTAGAACGTGTAATACATACCAATCCAGCCGGCACCCACAACGATGCGGTCGAACCACGGTGCCTCGTGGACCACGTCAACCAGACGCGCCCAGTACCATTTAAGCCACACCAGCCACGAGTACGACATGTCCAGATGCCATGTGTTGCCCTTGGACACTTCGAAACTTTTCAGTTCGTTGATAGCACGGTAATATTTCTCAGCCGGAAGCAGAAGCACGGGCGACTCGCCGGGGCTTAGAACCTGAGGGAGCGGAATCTCAAGGGTATCCAAGATGCGCGTATACGCCTCATCTTCAGCGTGGAGCGAAAGTTCAGCGTCTGCGGAGTTTTCAGAATGAGTTGATGCAAAGTATGGCGAGGACGGGTCGACGACGATGGGCGCACCCACAAACCGGGTATCAACGCCTTGAGGGAGGAAACGCGTCGAGGGCTCGTAGCTGTTCTCGTCCCACATGGCGAAAGTACGCGACAAAGGACCGTATGGTGTTTGAGGAGCCACGTCAACAAATAGCACATACGCGACAAACACTGCGGCCGATATAAATGCTATAGTCTGGATCGGCCATCTCGCGGCACTGAACGCGATGCCGCCCTGAAGAGCGAAAGGATTCATCACGACAAAAAACCTCTCTCCAAATTTCTTTTCTATTGGCGAGGGTACTCTGAGGCAACGAGTGGAGGGTCGGCGGTTGAACGACTACGACGTCTTTTCAAAAGTAACCTGCTCGACGTCTAGAGATTTTGAGGTTTCGTCGAGGGTGAAGGCGTAAGTAAGTTTAAAATGTGTGCACCCGTCATCCATTAGCAGAGTGCTTACTCGTGAGGCCAGCTGGGAGAAAAGACGTGCGCGTATGTATCGCACGCCTTTTTTTTTTTTCCTAAGGAAAAAGGTTAGGAAGGTGAAATTTAGCATAGACGCGACTGTTGCTGACTAATTGTGTTCTCCATGGAGAGACCCCAGAAAAAAATTCAGGCTGGGCTGCACCAAATTGGAACGAGGAGGAGTTGGAAAAAAAGTTTAGAATCAAGGAAATAAGAAAGGAACTAATATGAAAAGGTCTGGAGCCATCACAAACTCTTAAATAATGCGTCAATATGCGATAATTGTACACGCTCAGTCATCATTGCAGCCATTTAGTCTGCTGCAGTTATCAGGAGCACGCATACAAGTTTAGTGCTTAATTCACCTGCTATGCGAGTTGAAATGAGGTAAATAAGAAGTAGTTATCAATCCCAGGTGTTGTTTGAAGGTTATAGTACGATACTCTTCACCTTAGCATGGTATGCGAGCCAAGACTTGCACATGCCACTGCATATCTACCCTTGCCCAGTATGAGATCTCGTTTCACAATTTACCAGATTTTCTGCCCAATAAAAAACCAATAAAAACACAACATTCTTGGAAATGTTCGTCACCTTTCATTTCATAAAACAGCTTTTTCTGTTTGGCCATCTGTATCGCTCACACCTCCAATGTCAGATCCATGGCTCAGCTCTTGCATAGCCATATAAGGTAATTCACGTTGCCGTGGTTATGACGCTATGTTATGCATATAAAAAGAGTGCTTAAAACGCATATCCCCCAGGTTCGACAGGGTTTGTTGCCTTCACAAAATCGCGGCTAAAAAGGCGAGCTGATCCCCACACTCTTTTCGACAAGTTTTTTGACTCGACAACGAAATCAATTTTTGGTTAAACAATGCCGTTTGCTACCAAATGTACGGTGGAAATAGATGTCGTGGACAGGAAGCCATTATACACCAATGGCGATGTAATTGAAGGCACTGTTAGGGTGACCGTGCACGAGGAGATCGACATCGAGGCCATAGACATTAAGTTGAGATGCAACGAGGTTGCTCGTGTCCGCTATTCAACCGGGCAAACAACCGCAATTGATGAACGAAAGATCAAGCGGCTCAATGAATGCGAAAGACTGTTTCCTACCTATGAATTGCAAGCCAGTCGGGCCAAGAGCCATCAGATCCGCAGGGGAACCCACAAGTTTATATTTAGGTTCGTGATTCCACACGGACCCGAGGCAGCATTGGGAACTTTTAATACAAACAGCTGCAATTCTCGTGTGGAGTGGTATCTCAAGGTGACCATGAGACGACCTGAAGTACTGAAGCGAAACGTCCGTCAGGTCGACGACATATTCTTCCAGCCATTGCATCTAATCCCGGACAATGTGCTAAATGCTGTCAGTCAAGACCGGTATATTTTCCCTTTCCGGGCTCATTTGCCGGGATGCAAGCGGGGATTGAGCCGCATGTTCGGTGACTCTGATCACCGGAAAGAAACCTCAATAAAGATCGTTCCCTGTTATTCATTGGCGGGAATTGCTCAAAGTCCCCGACCTATCGGCCTCCGCCTGCTGCTTGAATGCTCTGACCCCGAACTAGTGCTTGTCAGGGATGTCACCGTAACCCTAAAAGCAGTGACATGGATCAATGCCAACCACCATACATCCCGTGCCAAGTTCAACGTTGTTCTGTTTTCTGTCGCTGGTGCTATTCTCAATCTCTCCAATCCTAAAGATATGCTATCTCTTGACCAACGACTTGCGGACGTCAAGCTTGAACATGTCTTGCCCCCCAATTTCACCTCAGAGTGTTTCAACTTGAGCTACACATTGGCAATTGACATTGTCTTTGCATCCGAACATCTCCATGATCACAAGCGCAAGCACTCGCTCAAATTCCCCGTTAGGGTTCAATCTTCGAGCATCACACTGCCGCAAGCTGCTCGACGGCCACAGTTCGCTCCAGCAGAGGAGCCACTTCCTCTGTACAATGAGACCGAAGCACCACCTTTTGAGCAAGGCGTTCCAAAGAAGACTTTGCAGCCTATCTCGTGAATTAATTTATTTTGTATTTTGTTTTAATATTAGGGTCTATGTATATCTAAAGCTAAGCAGTCGGCCGACTGAACTCAGGCTTCCTCAATGCTGCCGCGCTCCAGGGCTTCGAGTCAGAGGCTCCGCGTTCTATGTTCATTTTCTCCTTCTCGTCGTCCGCTGAGACCTTGATCACACCGTCCTCGAGTGCAACGTAGGCATCTGTGGAGTCCTCAGGCAACGAGACGTCAGTGACAGGGCTGTCAAATTCAATCGTTTTGATAATTTCGAGCTTGGGAATACTAACAACAACAATTTTTGATGATTCCTCGCGACAAATCCAGGCCTGGTCACCCTTGGTCTTGATACTAAGTACATGCGAGCCGTCCAATTCCAGACGAGCCACCTCTTCACCAGTCTTCCAGTTCCAACAAATAACAAAGTTGTCACCGCCACCACTAACCAAGAAATCGTTCACGACAGCTAGACGTGACACGTACTCTTGGTGTCCGAACAAGAACTTGTCGATTATGAACGCGTGTGGGTACTTGCTAATGCGAATGTGTTCGTCACGATCAGCCGTGAACAAGTGTCCATCAGACACAGCAAGGTCCAACAACACAGAAATGTGGCCCAAAATAGGAGGCGAAAGTGAGTGGCCCTCTTCGTCAACAAGCTTGTCGTTAGACAAGAGTGGAGCTGAGTAGACGTCGCCAAGCTTATCAGCCACGACCAAAGTTTCAGCGGAGCTAGCATCGCCATTGGATGCGATTGCCCAAGCCGAAGGACGCTTAGAAAATTTTCGCCTAGAAACGACCTCAAGTTTATCCACCGATAGAATTACAATGGCCTTCTCGAGGGGAAGGATGCCCAAAATATACTTGGCACAAGGTGAAATACCTATCCTCTCTACAAGGTTAGGCGAGGCGTCGAAACGGGCCGAAGGCTCCGTGGATTTAAAGTCAGGATATTTCCGAACTTCATTGCCCTCGGCAACAATAATTCCTCCGCCAGGGAGTGCCACAACGCCGTGGACCATAATAACTTCGATCCGGTGCTGTGTGTCTGCTTAGATTGACACTTTTTTTTCTTTCCCTCTCTCTGCTAATGTTATGCAGCACTGGGATCTACTGTTATAAACACCAACTACAGAAAACGCTTCTCGACCAACCTGTGAGGCCATTGAACTTTTGGTCTATCTAATTTTGGCTCGCAGCCTACAACAAAAAATAGACACAAGCCTGAACTTAAGTGAACCCAATTTCATGTTCGATGATAGCGGCTAAACTAACTGGATCGTGCAGCCAGAGATAGGGGGCCACGTCTCCAGCGTTTAGTCATGGCTAAGCGAATGCCATCTGGATTTGACAAAAGAGACAATCAGAACACAGACTGACTCCATCCAATTTCGATTCTAAGGGCTTAGAATTATAGTGCATGGATTCAGAATGATTAGGGATGGTTGGTTTCGCGAAGAGAGCAGCTTATGGGAGGGCCAAGCATTTGCCTTGAAAGTAAACAAAGTCCTTCACGAAGGAAAGACAATGTTCCAAGATGTTCTCGTTTTTGAAAGTGAATCGTACGGAAACGTCCTTGTTCTTGATGGTGTCATCCAGGTCGCAGAGCGTGACGAATTTGCCTATCAAGAGATGATATCCCATATCCCCCTTATGGCTCACCCGAACCCAAAAAAGGTATTGGTAGTGGGCGGCGGTGACGGCGGCTGTGTGAGAGAGGTCCTGAAACATCCTGGTGTCGAGGAGGTACACTTGGTTGAGATCGATCAATCGGTTATTGATCTTTCTATCAAGTATCTACCCAATATGGCTTCGTGCCTGACTGGTAAAGATCCCAGAGTTCATGTTCATATTTGCGATGGGTTCAAGTATTTGGAGGAGCAGAAGAACCAATACGACGTTATAATTAGTGACACTTCCGATCCTGAGGGCCCTGCTGAGGTCCTGTTCCAAAAAGAATACTTCCAGCTCTTGTCCAATGCGCTCACTGATCAAGGGGTTGCATCTTTGCAGGCGAGCGAAAACGTTTGGCTCAAGATTGAGAAACTGCAGCAATTACAACAGACATGCAAATCCGTGTTCCCAGTGGTCAACTATGCCACTACATGTGTTCCTACATACACTTCTGGCCAGCTAGGACTTATGGTGTGCGGCAAGAGCCCGGATGCTCAGCTTCGAGAGCCGCGACGCAAATGGGAAGGAGCGCCAGATGCCAACAAATACTACAGTGCGAAAATACACGCTGTTTCATTCGTACTTCCTACGTTTGCACTTAAATATATTGATAATGAGTAAAGATTCTAGTCTTAAAATCCAAATATGTCGTCGATCGCGTCTTTCTTTTTTCGTTTTTTGGAGGTGTGCCCGTCTTTGTCCCGGTGCTTTTTTTCTTTCTTTGGTTTTTTGGCTATCTTTGGATCAGGCAAAGCTGCAACCTCGGGCTCGGCCATTACGATTTCATCTTCAATTGAGACGCCTATATCATCATCAGCGACGATCAAAGTAGAAGGCGGTTGTTTGGGCCCCTTATTGGCCTTTGATTCAGGGACATATGGTTGTAAGAGTGACCACACTCTTGCGAGAATGGCCACTAATGTAAATCCCAAAGTTATAAACGCTCCTTGGGCGAGCACAGTCTGAAAAGCATGGTAAGCTTTAGGAATCAGCTTTTTACTGAGATAGGACGCGATCTGTACATCTACAGAGCCTCGAGCCACTACTTGCCGGAGCCGGCGATGCAGTATGCTAAAGTATTTCCACCAAACTTGTCCTCTATGTTGATTTTTGTTCTGGACAAAGACAGAATGAATGAGATCACACTCGCTCACCAGCTTCGGGTCCATATGGCGTGATGCTTACAGCAGAGCCTCTGGGAGCAGCGCTCTCTTAGCACGGCAGGGATCTGAAGTCTCGGCGAATGGTGAGTAGCATGCCATTCAGTATCAATAGAGAACATCCACTTCGAGTTGAAAATTAGATTTTATGTTGTTTAGTTTATAGTAGCCATCAAATTTCAACTAAAACTTTTGAGTGGTCGTTGTGCTGATTATTTAGGTCTCATAATCGGCCATAATTATTTTGTTTTGCCAACAATTGCACCAACAAGTGAAAGTGCAGAATTGCGAGCTAGCAAATAGCTCATGTCCGAGACAACTTTAATTAAACCACAAAATCTGAGCATCCAGCTCAAAAGACTGGAGCACGCACTGGGTTTCTTGTAACAGATCGTAATTTAATAAAGTAAGCAGCCGAGGATTGTTCCGCTCCACACTAACTTTCCCTGACATCCAAGAGGAGACGATGGGCGAGTTGGAGGGCCTGTCTCATTCTAGAGACGCGTATTCCACGGATGGAGTACAATTGAGTGCTCATGACCAAAAGGCCGTAGAGCTTTTTCGTGAGGCAAGCGAATTGGAGTCAAAGGGCCAGCTGGACGACGCGATTTCTTTGTATCGGAAGGCTCTACAAATAAACGAGCATGTGGACCTTCTTGTTAGGAAGTTGTACACTGTTTCGCAACCAGCAGAAAAGCTAGCGACTGAAAAAACGATTGAGAGCTCTGAGCGGCCAGACCCTACGAGTGATAGCGTGCTGGCTGTGTTCCCTCGCGAGATTATAACGCTGATACTGAGCCAGTTGGCATTAGTGGGTCCACAAGACTTTTTAAAAACGATGGTCTCGAGTGCATACTGGCAATTTCCTCGAGACTCTGCAATATTTTGGGAGCCACTGTGCCGTCATCAATGGCCATTGGATCACGCATCCAAGCTCAGCATATACGGCAACTCATACTTTCGTCAGTACCATGAACGGCCAGCCGTTAGATTCAATGGAATCTATGTATCTGCCAACAAGTACTGGCGACAGGGAGAGCAGAGAAATGGCGCATGGTCACCGCCAATGCTTGAAGTGATCTACTATCGCTATCTCAGATTTTCTGACGATGGTACCATGTACGCACTACTAGCTAACGAGCCTCCCAAAATCCTGCTCGAACAATTCTTGTCGGGGACTCATAAGCGCATTCAATACGGAACTTGGGAGCTCGATGAGTCCACGAAGGAACTGGCCCTGGAAGTCGAGGGAACCACCCAGGATTACCTGTTCCATATGAGATTGGAGGTAGCCTCTGCAGGCGGAAAGGTCTGTAACAAATTGAAATGGAAAGAGTATAAATGTACTGACAGATGTTCTGGCGACAAGTCAGACTTTGGTACTGCTCAGGAACGGCCGTTCTTTTTCCAAAAATGCAGTCTTGGAAGCCACACATTGACAACTTCGCAACATCAGTAGAATCATGTCTTTCCTGCACAGTTCGACCACCAATACCAACGACGATATAGCAGCTTTAATTTATACGCATATTTATTCATTTCGCAACCGCCTTTAACCACGCGAAATCAACCAAAAACATCTCGGGAACTCGCCCGTTGACAAGCTACCGTGAATTTCATCACTCAAAATCAAAATTTCTGGCGGTGCCCACCCTTCAGATACCTTCACAAAAATTCAAAAGCGAAATCTCCACTCATCATAGCACCAAAATAATCCCTCAATCGAAAACTCGGCCGCGTTCTCACACAACTTCATCACGCACTGTAACCCTCGCCCTTTGCATACAAGCGAGAAACAATGAAAATACCCCCATTCAGCGATGGATCAGCACAGATTAGGATTTGGTTATGATCAGATGCACAAAATGCTATTATTTTTTTCTTGACTGTGTTCACGTCGATTGTAAACTGTTGTTTTTGACGAACTCGCAGACCTTAACACTAGTTAGAGCTGATGCTATAGATGCAGCTATGAGGCTAAGCACTGAACCGGTTCCAGTGCCTTTTGTCCATCTCCGACAATCAACGTTTAAAATACATGCAAGGAGGTCTCAGAGAATGCGCAAATCTCACAGCCATTCCCGGCTCGGGTCACGCCTTTCCGGACCAAGGGGTAGCTTGAGGGGATATTTTCAGGGGTGGATATCCATTTACGCACACAATATTGTATGCTGACTTCCCCAAATTTTCGGTGGTGGTGCTAAACTGGTGACCCCTTACCCTGGTACCTCCCCCGCCCAGAGATCCCCACCGAAAAAGGGACCGATCGTGTGTAAAGCTAAACCTATAAAGGAACAGCTCAATGCTAAAAGTTACGGGAAATAGAGCACGTCACATCAGCAAGATTTGGTGGTGGGGTGCTAGAGAGAATTCTTTGGCTGGTTTACGGGACTTCTTTGAGTTGGTAACATGATTAACCTTGGCAGTTTGATACTTTTGATCCTGGGTGCCATAGTGGCGGTAGTAGGGGCCATAGTAGGGTACGTCGTCCTTTATGTTGTTGGGTGGCCGATCTGGTATAGCTTCAAATGTCGTCGACGGGGACTCGCACCACCGAGCTATTACTGGTCGCCGCCTCTCGGAATTCCAATGGCACGAAACCTGATCAAAATGGCTAAGGCAGATAAACTGATGCAATTTGTCCGTCACCAGCATTTCAATGTGGTCAAGAAAACCACCTTCATCCGCCAGACTCCTCTCGAGTACCAGTTTGTCACTATTGACCCAGACAACATCAAGACAGTGCTCGCAACTAGTTTCAAGGATTATTCCTTGGGGATTCGTTACAACCAAATTGGACCTATCTTTGGGGATGGCATATTTACCCTCAGCGGTGAGGGGTGGAAGCATTCAAGGGCAATGTTACGCCCACAGTTCAGCAGAGACCAGGTTAGTCGTTTAGATCAAGTGTCTCATCATGCCGATGTTCTTATCAGTGCAATCAAAGCAGAACAACAGAAGCACAAGTTCATTGACCTTCAGCGTTACTTCCACATGCTCACGATGGACACGGCCACCGAGTTTTTGTTTGGCTCGTCGATTGGATCGCTAACCACTACTTCAAGTGGACCGATCAAAGTAGTGAACCCTAAGACAGGGGTAGAGGTGTCCAGCGAAGAATTTGTAGAGTCCTACACCTTCCTCAACCGTTATGCTCTTAAGAGGATGCTACTTAACTGGCTCTATTGGACTCAAGAGTCCCCAGAGTATCACAGGCATCGCCAAAGAGCTCGCGAATTCATTGACCATTATGTGTATCGTGCCCTGGATGCGACTCAGCCAGGAAATGTTGAGAAGCTCGATGACTCTTCGTATGTGTTCTCGTATGAGCTTGCCAAAGCTACGCGGGATCCAATCGTCATTCGGGATCAAATCTTCAATATTCTCATTGCCGGCCGCGACACCACTGCGTCGACACTCAGCTTTGTGATTTATTATCTTGCCCACAACTCTCGCGTTTTAGACAAGCTCAAAGCAGAATTGTTAGAAAACTTCGGTACTCTGGAGGAGAAGCGATCTATCACCTACGAGATGCTTCGTCAGTCCAAGTACCTCAACCAGGTGATTAACGAAACTCTGCGCATCGCCCCGATTGTCCCTCTCAATTCTCGACGAGCGATTCGCGACACTGTAATCCCTCACGGTGGTGGCCCCAACGGTGACCAGCCAGTGCTGATCCCAAAGAACTCGGCAGTATTCTACTCTGCATTCAATTTGCACCGCAATCCTCAGTATTGGGGTGACGATGTTGAAACGTTTTTGCCTGAGCGGTGGGATCGGCCAAAGTATCCTTCGAATCCTTGGACTTATCTCCCATTCAATGGTGGGCCTCGCATCTGCCTTGGCCAGCAGTTCGCCCTTACTGAGATTGCCCTGACCATCGTCCGTATTTTCCAACACTTTGACACCATCGAAGCCGGCCCAGACCTGCCCAAGGAAGAGCCTGGTTGGAACAATGGCCTGACTCTACAACAACGGAGCCCTGGACTTCAAGTGCGTCTTGTAGAATCGAGTTAGGTGCAGGCGGATCAAAGTATAGAGAAGGCTGAGCCCACCCCATACTTTAGTGGAGAAAGAATCCATTTTTGGTTATTGTCATTTCTACAGAGACTAATTTAAACAAATCTCCAGCAATTTCCACGGCAGCAGCATGTCGTATACCGGTCCCGTTCGGAGACCACACTTGCCCCTGGTCAGGTATGGCGCATATGTTACAGATTGACATGTGCGTAATCACGTGATGAAAAGACAACTCTCCCATAACACACACACCCATGCCCGTTTTTCACACGCACAGCCACGGCCATAGCCACGGCCACAGCTGTGCCCCCTTTTGCTCTGCTAAGCTGAAATGGCAGCATTTGGGTTGGCCGATTCGACTCGCCCTAATTGTGTTTGAAAGCCAGAGCCTGTGTGACATGACGGCTCGGTTAAGCAAAACCTAACCGAAGACCGAGCCAAAAGCCATCCTTTTCCCATTCATGATCTCAGTCTTGACCGGGCAAAACTCAATCCAGACCTCCTAGGTTCAGTTTCGCCACCCGTCTCCTATCCTTGCGGGGGGAAATACTTGCCAAAATAAGTCTATACGAATGATGATCATATGAATCTTTTGGAATCATGTGCACCCTTGCACCCAGCTATTCTCATCCCCGTCTCCAGCTTTTCAGCTTACAGTTCGGCGGCATGTGATTACCCCGTGTTGTTACTAAGTGCACAGTTTCCCCACGCCAAAGCACGCCGCCGCCTCCACCGTTATAGTTGAGGGAAGCATCGAACTCTTCCTTATAAATAGGACTCGCCTTGGTGGGCGCAGATATGGACTCGAGATAATTCGCCAACCGAACAAATTTTGAAGGTGGAGCAGATTGTGCTAAATTAAAATGACGGCACTCGACGTTGTTGTTATTGTTGTTGGCATCTTTTTGGCCCTATTATCCCATGAATATATTTACCCATACTGGTACCAATGGCAGGCAAGAAAGCGCGGATGTGACAGGCCACTCCTAATTTCAGCCCATCCGTTTGGTATCCCGCGTGTAATTACCATGCTTCGTAGGCAAAAAGCATATACAATGCTGCCCATGCTCAAGAAGGAGGCAATTGATTCTGGATCCAAACGCACTGGCCTGCTGCAGATGCCAGGAATGTTCCATCTATTCACTACCGACCCTGAGAACATCAAGTCTGTGTTGGCTACCAACTTCAAGGACTATTCCTTGGGACACCGCTATAATGAAATAGCTCCCGTCTTCGGCGATGGCATCTTCACGCTGAGCGGCCAGGGATGGAAACATTCGCGGGCTATGCTTCGCCCTCAATTCGCTCGTGAACAAATCAGCCGCCTGGGACAGGTTTCCCATCACGCTAATGTACTTGTTCAGGCAATTGAGTACAGCCAGCGGCAGTCGCAGTTTATCGACATTCAGCGTCTCTTCCACCTGCTGACCATGGACACTGCCACTGAGTTTTTGTTCGGATCGTCGATCCAGTCGCTCAATGCTGCTCGCGGCCATAGCTCCCCTGAGGTGGTGAGCAGAAAGACTGGCGAGCGGATCTCGTCGGATGAGTTTGTCACATCCTATACCTTCTTGAACGGGTACGCGTTCCGCCGCGCAATTCTCAACAAGCTTTGCTTTTTATTGAACTCAGGCGAGTACCGCGAGCACCGTCGCCGTGCCCGCGTATTCATTGATTACTTTGTCGACCAGGCTTTGGATGCAACCGCTACGAACGCGCTCGCGGAGAAGTCGCAAGAGGAGGGTTATATCTTTGCCCACGAGCTGGCGAAGGTGACACGCGATCCTATCACCATTCGTGACCAGATCTTCAACATTTTGATTGCCGGCCGTGATACTACAGCGTCGACAATGTCGTTCACGTTGTACTTCCTCGCCCAGCACCAACAAGTATTTGAGAAGCTCCGCGCCGAGATTCTGGAGAACTTTGGCGGCCTTCAGGAGGATCGCGAGATCACCTACGAAATGCTTCGCCAGTCCCGCTACCTCAACGCTGTGATTAACGAGGTTCTACGACTGGCACCAGTTGTGCCTCTTAACTTCCGCGAGGCTATCCGTGATACTACGCTGCCACGAGGCGGCGGTCCCGACGGCGACCAGCCTGTTTACGTTCCGAAGGGAACTCCTGTAAACTACTCAGTCTATGCTATGCACCGCGACCCTAACATCTGGGGAGACGATGCTGAGGAGTTTATTCCTGAGCGTTGGGAGCGTTCAAAGTACCCAGAAAACCCATGGGGATACTTGCCGTTTAATGGTGGTCCCCGTATCTGCCTTGGACAACAGTTTGCCCTTACTGAGATCGCCCTTACTATGGTGCGCTTATTCCAGCGTTATAGCAAGATCGAGATGGCACCTGAGTTCCCCGTGGAGACCCTTTGGTGGAATACGCTCACGCTGCAGAACGGACCACCTGGCGTGCCCGTCCGTCTGTCTTAAACTCCTTTATATATTTTGTATTTTCATTCTGCAATTGACACACCTCATATGACTAGGGTGTTCTTCTGGATTCATATCTAGAATGGCTAGGGGAAAGAAACCCTAACCTGGCAAAGATCGTGTAAGGGCTACCTAGCGGGCCCGAAATGGCAGGCATGAAAATGGCTGGCCCGAGCTCCCTCTCTCATAAGCGCGTCATACCCATAGCTGGGGGAGAGTTGGCCGCATCAATCCAACTCTCAATCATCATGGACTTTGGTAGGTTTATGGATGAAAATCCTACAATCTTTCACTTTACGCATGGTATAGAACGGTATCTCGACCACGAAGGATTCTCACAACTGGACGAACGCGATCTGGGCACCATTGTGCGAAAGGGCAAGTACTACATATCGCGAAACGGCTCCAATTTGATTGCATTTGTTGTTGGAGAAGACTTTATTCCTGGCCCGGACGGGTTTGCCGTGGTTGTGTCCCACATTGACGCTAATAAGTTATGTCTCAAGCCCACAAGCATAGTCTCGAAGCCTTCCGAGCTCGGGATCGTTGGCCTTGGGTCTGCGCCATACGCTTCTGGTGGCAACCCCAGCTGGTGGGACCGTGATCTCGGTCTTGGTGGCCGGGTCATCGTTCGCACGAAGCAAGGCGCAGTTACCAGTAAGCTAGTTCGGCTTCCTGGTGTGATTGGGTCCATCCCTAAGCTTGCCGAACATTTTGGAATGTTGGCGAGTGATCGCAACCCGGAGACACGCGAGGTGCCATTGATTGGCATGTTTTCTAACGATGAAAAGCCTACAAAAGAGGAATTGAAATCACCCCTTGCCCTTAAACATCCCATCCAGCTGTTGCGAGCAGTAGCCAAGGAGCTCGGCGTGCAAGTAGCTGATATACTGGAGTGGGAGCTCGAGCTATTTTCAGCAGAAAGTGCAAAGATCGGCGGGCTCAACGGCGAGTTTCTGTACTGCTCTCGGATGGACGACCGTCTTTGTTCGTATGCGGCCATCAAGGGACTTGTTGAAGCCACGAGACGTCAGGACACTCCCAAGCACTCATGCCAGATTGTTGCCCTGTATGATGACGAGGAAATAGGTAGTGAACTGCGGACTGGAGCCCGGAACAAGCTATTGGATGTTACTATTGGACACATTGTGCAGTGCTTGTACGGAACCCTCGACGATAAGCGGCAGGCATTTGCTAATTCGTTCAGCGTCAGTGCAGATGTCACGCATGCAGGGCATCCCAACTACCCTGATTCGTACGTGAATGGTCTGGCACCAAAATTGAATACCGGTTTGGTTGTCAAGCGGCTAGGGCGGTTCTCTTCTGACGCGGTTGATACTGCAGCGTGTCAACTGGTATCAGATGCCGCTGGGCAAACGCTTCAGATTTTTGCACCTCGTAATGACACAGGCTCAGGAGGCACAATCGGCCAGATGGTTGCATCGTCGACGGGTATCCGCACCGTTGATGTGGGCATACCCATTCTCGCTATGCATTCAATCAGAGAAATGACGGGATCGAAAGACGTATCCATTGGAATCAGCTGGTTCCGCAAATACTTTTTGCTTGCCGACCATATCACCAAGGATATTCACAGATAGTATAAACTTCCGAAAAAAAACAACTCTAAGTAGCAAATACTACTATATTGTACACTACGAAACTCAATTGGTTCTGCACATACCTTTCTTAGTGCTAGCTCTAAATAGATTTACTCTTCCGAGTGAACTGCCAGTGAACGTTCAGCCTTGGGCAGCGTCTTTGTCGGAAGTTCGCCTGTTGAAGCTTCGCGCGACAAATGTGGGCGATCCTCGTGGTTGCTGATGGCATTGGTTTGCCAGCTAGGTTCGCCTACTGGAGAATGGGGCCTAGAAAGAGGGGGCTTTGCAGCTGCGTCGCCGTCCTCATTCTCAGAATCGGAATTGGAACTCTCGTCGCTACCGATACCGAACTTTGATGCCCCTTGCAACGGTGCGAGACCACCTGTGAGCTTGGCAAGCTTAGCACGGCGATACTCTTCCGCGGCCTGCTTGTCATGGAAATGGTTGCCCTTGATAAGGAGCTTGACGTCGTGAAGAACGTCCTTGAAACGGTCATAGGGAATGTAAGGTATCATATGCTCAAGACAGTATTCCTCCAGAGCCATTCCACGTCTCGCGAACAGAATATCTGCCTGCGAGGCAGCGGCCAAATCACTAACACCATCACCAATGAAGACGATTTTAGGCGGAGGCTGTTTGGAAGTATCGACGCCAGCCCGGAAATCTTTGACGGACCGCGCCTTGTCGTGACCAAGGGGAGAGTCATGGATCCATTTGACGGTCCATTTACCTTCAGGGGTAATGACACCGTCATTGGATACAATATCGATCTTTGCCGAATCTTCCTTTCCCAAAAACTCGTCAAGAGCTGCGCGCAAAAGCGGCTTCATTCCAGCACTAATAACCGTGAACGGAATGTCGTGGTCCTGGAGGTATTCGAAAAACTTGTAGAAATCAGGGTCAATAACCAATTTCTTTTTGAGTTCGGCGAGCGCATCGGGGAGGGTTACATTGAGAGAACCCCAAAGCTCTTCAGAGGCCTCTCTAAACGTTCGGCTTTTGCCAATGGACTTGTCAAGCTCCTCGCGTTTTTCCGCGCCTACACCGAACTTGTCGAAGAGCACGTGGCCTGTATCCTGAAGGAAAATGGTACCATCGAAATCACTGAATACGGCAATGGGGCGGTCGTGCTCTGCGAGTGAGGCAAGGTTACCGCTAGAAGGGCGTGGAACCGCGAGTTTCTGCAAGAACACTGGCGTTTCCTTCGACATTTGGAGAGTGTAAAGTTGGAAACAAGAAAATCAATACAAGTGGAAAATTCCGTGGTTTTGTAGTGCGCCAGGTAGCCCTTGTTAAATCTAGAAGCGCTTTATTCAGGAGGTTGAGATGGCAATCGCCGAGGTGAGAGACTGGGCAGGTTTATGTAGGTCTCTGCAAGTCGCTCGTGTGTGGATGTGCTGTATGTGCTGACGCGCTCGGATGTTTTGTAGTGAGCACAGTTCGGGACAACTATTTAGCAATCTAGTGCGTTAGTTGCATCAATGAGCCGAATTGCCCAGCGTTTCCCAAGCTCGCTAAACGACAGCCTTTTTCTAATGCACAGCAGCTGACGATTGGGATGAGGTTGGGTCGCCTAACTGCCAGCTGCTTGTCTCCCCTGCTCATCACTATGGGATATATGCACGCTATTAGACGTGGGGGTGAGAGGGGAAGTGGGAGCCCTGGGAGAAGAAGCTGATGTCATAGCTGGGGAAGAACCTTGCTACATGGCAGCGTCATTGTTCTCTACCTCCATGCTATGTAGACCCTTATGCTTTGTTGTGACGTAAGCTCTTTGTAGTTAACTTAGTTGTAGTTAGCTAGTTGTAGTTAGCTAGTTGTAGCTGGTGCAGGAGCCAACAATGAAATTGACGAATTTCAATAGTTCACGAGCGTAGCTTGTAAAATTACGCACGATCAATCATCAGTCAGGCAGTTAAACCGAACAGACTGGCAGCATTTGCAATATAAACACAAATTGGAATTGCTAGCAAGCTATCAAGTAAAGACAATTGATTTAATGCAATGGCCTCGCCGTAGTCAAAACTCATGAAACTCACGATAGTCTTGGTTGTCCTGACAGCTGTCCATAAAGATGTTACAAAAAATATCCGCCGGAAATGTCTTCGATGTGTCCGCTAGATGTCATCTGTAAATTACTCGGATATTGCTGTGCTTTATCAGTGACTTGCCGCAAAGTCACATCTTCGCCGCACGCTGGTCATGTGCCGCGCACAGAGATTATGCATGTTAATCTAGAGGGTCAGAGCAACCGTTGTTGATGATGTCAAGTCCAAATGTTCACTTCAGCAGCACCTGAGAGTTTGCTTCAACTGTCGGACCAGTCCATTGCATAATTATTTAGCTTACCGCACTATTTGGCATGTTTCGCTAAAGTGAAGAGGTAGCCAACTACTGGCGAAGTTCAGAGTATGAAACCTTACCAACGGCATAACAGGTGATTAAAGAGATAGCAAAACGTCAATGATACTGAAGTAGTCGCGGTCACCCGCTAAAGCTACATCGAAGCCCTGGAAATACGGAGTGAGAAGTTAGCAGTAGAGTCCGAGCATCCCAAGATCAGGCGGGCCAGTTGCTGCAAGCTTTGATTCCCTCAGCCTCGTCTTACATAAATGTTGAGCAGCAGGCGGTTCAAGTGGTTTGAAAAGACTTGTCGCGTCACTTAAAGCATATAACTCTATCGAAAAAAGATCCTAATTTCGTTTTGGTAGCGGTGGCTTAGCGGGGCGGAAAGGTTAACTTTGACTGTCTTTTCTTTTAGCTGCTTTTTACCTTGGCGTGTCAAATGATACAATGCATTACAGTATGCAACTCAGGCGCGTGTGGGGTGCTTTTTAGGTGGTCGAATTAGCGTTTCTTTCTCCCAAACGGTTTGAGATAGTGTGTAATCACAATGCAAGGCTGGTGAAGCGAGCTTAGAAGCCTATCATCGGGGCCCAACATATCCGTTCTTGGTAGATGATGCACTCCTCCGCGTGAGATATTTAAACGACTACTTCGCGAAAGCACATATTACGTCGCAAGTTGTTAAAATCAAGAACTTACCGACCTTTTGTTAAATTCTGTTTCGCAAAAAGACACTAGCTTGTGACGTTTGATTCTCGCACTTGTATCGTCGCGGTATTTTTTATTTTGTTTGTTTTCTCTGGTGTTAACCCTCGAGGTATAATAGCAACCCATCGAATCTGAACAAGATACCCATCCCACCCACAGATTCGTCGGTATTGATCTCCAACGAACCACTATACCATTATCGAACCAGTTGAGGTCATTATTTTCAAGCTGTTAAAAAAGAACCTGCAACAATGAGTATTTCACTCGAAGATGCTCTCTCCCCGAAGCACGTGTGGTACAAGGACATGTGGAACATCATTCGATCCAATCGGGTCAACGTGCTTTTAGTGTTTGTACCCATCGGTGTGGCTGCTGGCTGGTTCGAACTCGGAGCTAAGGCCGTGTTTGCCCTTAACTTCTTGGCTATTATCCCCTTGGCGGCAGTCCTCAGCGATGCTACCGAGGCGCTCTCCGAAAACGTCGGTGCGATCGTCGGAGGTTTGCTTAATGCAACCTTTGGCAACGTGGTTGAGCTGATTGTTGCCGTTGTTGCCCTACAGCAAGGTGAGATCAGAATTGTTCAAACTGGTATGCTTGGTAGTATCTTCTCCAATCTCATGTTGGTGTTGGGATGCTCGTTCGTGGCTGGTGGCTACAATCGCGTGCAGCAGACGTTCTCGCAGACTGCTGCGCAGACAATGACTAGTATGATGGCCGTTTCGTGTATCTCGCTGTTGATTCCTGCTGCCTTTAGCGGTACCGTGCCTGCATCAGAGCAGTATGCTGTGATCTCTGTGAGCCGTTGGACGTCGGTGATTTTGCTTATCATCTACGCTGCATACCTCTACTTCCAGCTTGTGACCCACCGTCAGTACTTTGAGGAGGCTGATGAGCAGGAGGCAGAGGCCTCCGACGTGCCTATGAACATTGGCCAAAAGACCTGCCTTGTTTTGCTGGCTATTACCACCCTGGCCGTTGCCTGGTGTGCCGAGTACCTTGTTGATTCCATCGACGAGTTGGTCACCCAGACAGGTTTGTCGCGTACGTTCATCGGTTTGATTCTCTTGCCCATTGTTGGCAATGCTGCCGAGCACGTCACTGCTGTCGCCATGGCCATGAAGAACAAGCTCGATCTTACCATGAACGTGGCCGTGGGCTCGTCAATGCAAATTGCCCTGTTCTTGACTCCATTCCTTGTTGTGCTTGGTTGGTTCTTGGATATTCCCATGACTTTGTACTTCCACACGTTCGAGACCGTTGTCTTGTTTGTGTCCGTGTTCTTGACGGCCATTGTCCTGCAGGATGGTGAGAGTAACTGGCTAGAGGGTCTACTTCTTATCGGTGCCTACTTTATGACGGCCATCGCCTTCTTTTACTACCCCGATGAGGCCGAGCTTTCGAGCATCGCTAAGGCGCTTTAAGTCCTCTTCAAGCTGCTGCATTGCCTCGGGCGTGCGTAGTTTATCCACTTGGAGAAGAGATGCGTGCGGAATGCTCTTGTTATTCTGCCATCGCTCGACATCGTCGGCCCACTCGAGTTGTTTGCCTGCGTCGTTTGTTCTAACGTATGGGGAACCTATACGCAACGGTCTCGTCTTCTCCATTTCTTGTCGCCATATAATGTCGGCAGGGTCCTGATCTGGCTCGACCCAGTCGAATCCGTCACCACCTCGCGCCCAGTACTCTTTAAATAATTGCTCTGAACGCGTCTCTGTAGGTTTTAGATTCAGCTTCTTCAAATCCTCCAACATCTGGGGGCTGTACTCGCCCAAATTCTCGGGCAAACTCCTATTAATTTCTGCCATAAGAGAGGCCATCTTCAATTCGGGCATGCGCCGGTATCGAGCGATCATCGACGTACCCGGCATCCACTCCAAAGTGGTGCCAACTCCAGCACGGGACCCAGCGAACGCCATGCTTCCATATACAGTGATTGCAGCAAGATATGTCATGACCATTGCGCATACCATGACGGTTCGTGATGGTTCCCATTCGCCAACCAAGCCACTTTTAAGAAGCTCGTCCACACCCCAGATGATAAATACAACGCCGACGGACCAGATCAGAGCCTTTTTCCGAATTTTGGCAGCAGTATAAGCGGCCAAATTCGATTTGGGGCCCACGGCCTGTTCCATGATTCTAAGGGCATCAGCGAAATCAGCGCGGTACAATGCTTGCCTGAACGGAATCATGATCACTGACTCTGGCAGCATCTGTGTTTTTGGTGCCAATTGATTGTATTTCTGAAGAGCAATAATTGCTAGGGATGCGGAAGGAGGTGGTGAGGCAGTGAAAAAGCCATGTAACACGCCAGGGTTCTTGATCTCTGAATGGTCTAATGCAAGTTCAAGCAGTTCTTTGGTTTTTTCAGAACTACCAGCATGAGCTATTTGACGAAGAACCTCAATCTCACGCTTCCGTTGCTCTAGTGCATCTCCATTTTTAGGATTGGATATAAGATGATGCACCGACTCTTCTAGTTGTGATCGCGTGTGTTTCAAGCGAAAGAGTTGAGGTGCGAGCCTGTGGCTTTTGATAGAATACACTCTAGGAGTGCGACATGCGGCTCGAAGCCACAGGTACATATTGAGGCAGATTCCTTAAAGGAAGGACGTTGCTTAAGACCTCGAGGCAGTTGGTCGACACCCTGTGCGATTCAAGCCCGTAGGTTACCTATGAAAAAGTCGATCGCCTGCTAATTATATAAGTTTTGGGCCTGCAGTACCTACCTGCCTTTTGCCATGACGCACGAATCGCAGGTTGTCTAATTGAATGGAATTGAATACCAATTAATATTAAAAAAAATTTACAGACTCTAAACCTTGGGTGGTCCTAAGGTGAATGTAATAACCTCAAGTAAATAGAGATCGAGTCTGAGCTTGAATGGTGAGTCGGTGATCACAGCGACGCTATTTCCACGGCCCTTGGTCAACCATTTCTGGTAGTCGTGGCTATTATCATCGTGCTTTGCCCGACCTCTGAGATCGGCAACCGTCATTCCAGCCGACCACATTCCACCAGTCTCAACGCGGACATCAAGAGTCTCCTCGGCCCACTTGCCTGGCTTGTCACTCAAGTCGAGCATATAGGCGGCAGTCAACGGGTCGTGAAGATGAACAAATGCAATGTCTGGTCCAACTCCAATTAGGCGGCCGTAGTTGGCAAACGCCCTCTCCACCCAGGTGTATGTCCATTTCAAAAACACAGATTCAGGGTTCTCGCGACTGGCCTTTCCAAGGATGGCCTCCACATCTTTGAGATACAGTGCATGACGCTCAGTGAGATCGAGCGGGAAAAGTTTAAGATCCAAAGGCTTTTTGGATGGTAGACGCTTGAGACCTTTCTTGGGAGCGCAATCTTCTGGGTGCTCAGAGGTCAATGCGTAAACGATCTCCGCAGCATCTGGATCAGCATAAACATTGAACTCCGCAGTAGGGGTCACATTACCTGGGGAGCGAATTGCCGCGCCCATGCTGAGAATCTGCTTCACTCTGCTGAACGCCAGCGGGTCTTTTTGGGCTGCGCGAGCACAGTTCGTTAGAGGTCCAACAGCGATAATTGTGACTGTTCCCTCGGGTTCCTGGCGCAGAATTTCCAGAATAACATCCCACGAATCGCGCTGATTCTCCACCCTGAATGGTAGGTCTTCTTCAATGCTCGTGGTCTTTTTGTTATAGTACTCTTCCCAATGTTTCGGGGCATCATACTCGGGATTTGACGAATGAATACCAGCCAATCCGTCAGCTCCATGAACATCCTCGGCATCCACCGCGTGGGGAACGCAAAGAGGACCCTTACTTCCAAGGGCCACCAGGGGTTTTTGGTCGGTTAGAGGTTTCCACCCTTTTGATTTTCTCCATTTATTTTCACGTTGAACGACACTGAACAAACTAAGAGTATTGCGCAATGTTTGCTGGAGTGAGCAGTTGCCAAATGTGAGCGAAATAAGGCGCAACTCCTCCGTACTACGAGGAATTGACAATAATAGCAAAAGAGCCATCATGTCGTCAACGCCGGGGTCAGTATCCAAAATCAACACCATATTGACCGCAGGTTTGTTTTAGCCAAGAAATAACAAACAAATCTGAATATGTGATCGTGTTATAAAAAAACGTTGGACACGGAACTATTCGACGTTACTTAAAGCCTGCCTGTGTGTCTGTGTGGCCAGGCCGTGTAGAAGTGACTCCACCACGTGATCTAAGCGCCTTAGCGGGGAAACTCAACCTCACGGGCCATGCATGCAAGAGGGCCGAAGGTGATTGATAATCAAGGTGCTCTCTCTGCTATCAGCCCGCTGTCGCCTAAGTTGCGAGATTTCGAAATTTCATCTAGTAACCAAAGTTGGTCATTGCGAGGTTTCTATCGACACCGCCACCACCTGGAACTTTTGTGAACGATGGCTGAAGTGATCAATGACAACCCGATCGTCCTGGAGCAATGGCAACTGCCCACACGCCAACTGAGCGAGGCAAATTGGGCCGATAAATTGGGCTTGGAAGACAGAGAGCTTCAGGAGCTGTCTTTGGCGAACGCTGAGGAGTTTCTGGCTAATGAGGCCAACGATGGATCTGCTCCTGATCTCGAAGAGGACGCGATTGATGCACAAGAGATCTATGACTTGATATCTACTGTGAGCGACCCGGAGCATCCACTTACTTTGGGACAATTGGCGGTTGTTTCGCTCGACCGCATTAAAATTGATGATAACGGGCCCGACAAGATCGGCTTTGTTACGATAGAAATCACACCAACAATCACACATTGCAGTCTTGCCACTCTAATAGGACTCGGTCTCCGCGTCCGACTAGAACGGTGCCTGCCTGAGCGATTCCGCATCCGAATCCTTGTCACACCAGGAAGCCATCAGAGCGAAGCCCAAGTGAACAAACAACTCAATGACAAGGAACGTGTCGCTGCTGCTTGCGAAAACGAGCAACTCCTAAATGTTATTGGCCAAATGCTGTCAACGTGCACACCAGCACCGCTGCAACTGGACACGCCTGAACCAGAAGCACAATCAGACAATGCGAAGATGCTACCGCAATTGCCTACGTTTATTAAATAGGATGCTTTCTCTCTGTCTATTACAATCAAAAAAGAATTCGTTTAAAACTTCTTAGCGTAGCCCAGCTCGACAGCGGCCGCGGACATCTTAGCCTGAACGTCCTCAGCAAATCCATGGACATCCGCCGCAGTCATGCCCTTCGTTTCTATGGGCTCCAGCACCTCGATCTCAATGAGGCCTGGCTCAAGGAAGCCCTTCTTGAAGCTGTAAAGATTGCTGTAGTTTGACACCACATATGGCACTAGTGGAATCTGGCACTGCTGCGCAAAGTGGAACGCACCTTTCTTGAATGGAAGCAGGGTCAACTGCTCCGAATGCGAGCGGGTTCCCTCAGGGAACATGAAGACGCTCTGCTGCTCCCGGAGCACGTACTCACGGGCAGAGTCGAAGGTCTTAATGGCTTTATCGCGGTGTTGGCGATCTAAGAATACAGTCTTGGTGGCCATCATGAACCAGCCAAGGAATGGGTACAGGCGAAGCGACTTCTTAGCTGTCACACTGCACCACTTGGGGAACGTAGCCCCGAGCACAAGAATGTCGAGCATGCTCTGGTGGTTTGAGACAAACACTCCCGGACGGACGAGGAGGCGCTCCTTGTGCTTGATTTCCACCTTGATTCCAAGGAATATGCGGCATAATGTGTAGAAGGTGCGAGCAGTGACATACTGGACAATACCGTTTTTGCCCACGACAGCGAGAGTAACGCCCTCAGCAAACCCGAGCAGCGCACATATCACTATCAAGATAAGATAAACCGTGAACCGGGCAGCGAACCGGAACCGCTTTACTATGCCAAAGTATCCCAAGACAAATGCACCCAGCCCAGCACCGCTCAGGGCCTTGATGATTAGAGCAAGTCCACCCATGAGAGGAGGTCAAGTAAGAAAGCAATCACGTCACTAGTAAAAGCTTAAATTAAAGCAAGCTCAGGTTCGCGTATGCCTCCAAAAAAAACGCTATCTTGGGTTTAGATCTTTTTTAGGTCTGAAGCACCAAGGGATTTTTTTAATGAGGGTTTTTTTTGGGGGAATTAAAATGCCCTTGTTGGGTGCGGAGGTCACAAGCACACGTGAACCTTAGAAGGTGAGGTTGATCCTTTGAGGTCCCCCTCCTACATGCTCCCCGCCAAGCTTTTCTCCTCATTAAATAGCAGGCACATCCTTCGTATTGGTGCGCTATTGAATAGGTACAGTCATCGGATCTTCCAACGTGCATATGACGTTGAATCTAAGTTATGGTTGTTAGGTATGATTTGCGAAACGAGATCTATAAGAGCTCACAAGAAAATTAATTTTGAACATTTTAGGGACGTATAGATACTATTAAATAGTTGCTGTGCATTTACCGTTGGTTAGTTTAACGTTTCTTTGAGTGCTTGGGCTTCTTGGCCTTTTTCACCGCACTCATCTCTTCGTTATAGATATCCTCGACCTTTTCCTGCTTGCGCTTGTTCGGGACTTTGACACCAACACGGCCGGATTTTAGGCCCTTCTGTGTAGTTTCTTCATCCCATTCGGCGTCGTTAGGAATAGCATATTTGTTGAGATCAATGGCATTAATCAACTCGCGTTTTCTGTAGGTAGCATCGTCCATTTCAGCGTCATCCTCGACTGCCACTTCTTCTTCTTCCTCTTTATCTTCAACTTGCTCATCATCTCCATTGCGCATGGCTTCCAAAGGATCCTCATCGTCAATGGCATCCTTGATTTCAGGGAGCTCAGCGTTGATCGACTCGCTCAAGACAGATCTGAAGAAAGTCGACACTTTCCGCAGCATCTTGGCGAACATAGCAAGTGCCTGGCTCGTAGGCATATTAAGCTCTGCACTCATGATATCGATATCCTTCTTCTGGAGACCCATACCAAGAAGAATCGCCTGTTGCACGGCGCTCAATGCAAAATCGTTACTAGGGAACTGGTGACGGAAGTAGCCAAGTGCAATAACAGGCACCAAATCAGTAATAACATGGTGGTCAACGCGGTTCTTGGCGTATGAGTCGATTCGCTTCAAGTCGAACGGAGACAGGTTAGCATCCAGCCACGCCTTTACTGCAGCGCCAGACTGGTCAGAATCGGGGTTGGGAATGCTGTCGAGCAAAGTAAGAGCTTGAGAGGCCTTGAAGTCACGGAATTGGTACGACAACAACTGAATCAGTCGGTGTCCAAAGTCGCGCGAGAAGTCAGCGAGCCAAGGTGCGGGGCTATCGCTACCTAGCGACTCGATCATGATGCATGTATGCTCACCAGTGAGGTCGTTAGATGTCTGGCGCAAGTACACCGGAACGAATCCTGCCCGCTTCCAGAAACTGAACAGAGATTGCGTCAAGCCATACGATACACCAAGGTAGTCAAGGGCATCCGGTTGCATCTCGGACAGACTCATGAGCAGCGGTGGCATCTGCTTAGGATCGCGGCTGCGTACGCTGTCGGTCAGCAGGTCCCCGCTTTTGAGGTCACTGTCGTTGATACGAGGTGCAAGCTCAAAGTCAGGCTTGTATAGCTTGGCATTCTCGCCAATGTTCATCATCTTGCCCTCGAAGAAGCTGCGCAGCAACTCCATGGCCCTGGCGCCGTAGCCCATCGACATATAGTCAGGGTTCGTGGCAATACGCACGATACGACCGCCGCTCAAAGAAGCAAATTGGTTGTCCTGGAACTGCTGAGACACAACCCAAGGAATCAGATCACCGCCTCCGCGCTTGCCAGCAGCGAGAGAGCTCATGATACTCTTCTTGGAGATTTGGCCTTCCAGGGCGATCTGAATAACAACCAACGGTTCAGGCAGTTTGTTAGAACCAGGCTTCTGTGGCGCAAGAAGCACATAAAGCTGGTGTGCAGGGGCATCGCTCAATAATTGCAAGTCATTGGGCGTGTTTTTGTAGTGCGAAGCGACGTAAAGACCCATGATCTTGTGCAGGAACGCCTCAGATACGGGATGGTAGCTGAACAATGTGTTTCTGTTGATTGAGTAGAGCTCACATTCGCTAGGATGGGGGTATCCACCGATCGCTGCAGCACCAGTCTTGCCGCCAGCAGTTGCGTCGAGGCAGAGGAGCTGGTTAAGCCACGACTCGACAGCATCTCCACGGGCGTAACGGATCGGCTCAGACAGGGTGACTTCACGAAGTTTTCTGCCACCGGACCCAGATGAGGTTCTCAATTGCGAAATAAGTTTGAGGGACAAAGAGCGGCCTGTACCCTCATAGCCATTAATGGTAGAAGCCATGAACACCAAGTAAGGACCGAGAAGCTTCTTGACAAGGGGCAAGGGAATTGCGGCGGCTTCATCAATAACAAGCAGCTCTGCCTGGCCCAAGACCTGGGAATCCGTAGGCTGAATGTATTGAATCGTCTGGCGATGTGTCTTGAAGATGTTAACTCTCACAATAGCCTTGTTGAAGTCAGGGTTCGTACTCTGAATGATATCATAGTCCTGGTGTTCTTCGAGGCCAAGAGCATCGAAACCTTTGAAAATAAACTCAAACAAGGTCTTGAGATTCTCAGGCGAGGGCGACGTGATGAAGATATTTGAGTAGCCCTGAGCAATCGCCGACGCAATTGCCAAGCCCATAGCAGCAGACTTACCGCGACCACGAGCAGCTGTAAGAGCGACAGTACTACGCAGAGTCTTGTCACTAACAGCATCTATAAATGTCAAAATGGCCTTGGCTTGATCCACCGTCTTGCATAACTTGGCCAATGGGTAGACAGAGTCCACGCCCTCAAGGCTCTGAACAAGCTCCTGAAGCTCGGATAGTTTCTCATCATCATCAATTGGGGCAGGGGGGAGCGGGGCGACTCCACGAGCACCAGAAATAGGAAGGACATTCAGCTCATCATCGACCACCAAACAGTTCTTGTTGGAGCCTAGACTGAGAATGAAACGCTCATTAAAGCGAGCAACAACATCCTCACGAGCTTCTGTACGGTATCTTGAGTGGACGTCCATGGTCATAGAGTACAATTGCTTCAACGACGTCATTGAACGCAGCAGAAGAACCACAAGACCACCACCCTGAACAGTCTCAATAGTCCTCGCGAGAATATTGGGGGTCATTGCCTCGAAATCTTGTAGAATACACATGCCATAAGTGTTACCCAGGATCTTTTCAGTCTCCTTATAGTACACATAGCGAATTTGTTGCAAGCTGATGAACAGCTCGAATGGATCCTCCTGGTTGGCCTCACGGATACCTTTCTTGATCTCCTTCTTAATTTTGGTCTCACGCTTCTTTCTGTGCGAAGTAAAGCCCATGAGCTTGTTTTTGTACGCCCACACAACACTTTTGTTCATGTTAGGATCGGCATGGGTCATGAGATAGTGAAGATTCGGCAGCTGGTTGCGCGAACGATCACCAACTATGACAATGAAGCTTCGTTGCTTTGTCTGGACACCATTGCGGATTAGAGCCGGAATTCGACTATCAATTTTCTTCTCCGGCATGGTTCTCTTTCCACACACCTGGTGAGTTGGTAGTGTATATTCAGATCACAGCGCTCTGCGAAACAAATTTCAGGTGACCAATGTGTGACATAATTTTTTTTCTTTGTGCTAAGCACCGTAGATGTCTGTGGCCGAGCTTATGGGTGCCTTGAGTTTTTTTATGCGGAAGCCCAAGCCCAAGCCGCTAATTGATAGCAGTGCTTAACGTAAAATTTCCCCCCTCTTTAACAATTTTCAATCCAGGCTCTTTGACTGGCTGATCTGATTTTGAAATCTTCCAGACTCTCTAGCCTGGTAGAGTGGGTTGAACACCTCGTTGGGCTACTGTACTTCGCGGTTTTGGGATTTCCAAAGAGAAATCTGATCCCCCTACCATCCAGTGTCCATCGTACATGCTATTAAGATCCTCTAGATATTCATCATCAGTAATTCGGCTTTTAAGTACAATGAAGAGAGCTCAGGGCGATCACAATGTGAACAATGGGCAAAAGAAGCTCAAAAAACGAAAAGGAAAGAATGCAGAGCCAGACCCAGTCAGTGCTCAAGGCGTACTCCACCGTGACATACAATCGATGCTCGAGCAGCAGGGCCTTACAATGCAATTGAATGACCTTCAGTCATTTTTCAAGAGAGATAAAAGTGTACCTTGGCCAGAGCATGGCGAATGCGAGGTTGATATAAAGGCAGTCTCTGCCAATGGCCTTGGGTTGGGTCTCAACCCCGATAAGAAGGTCGTGGTGGTCCCTTTCACTCTTCCTGGTGATAAAGTTATTGCCAAGATTTACCGTACAGAGGCGGAATACTACGATGCGGATCCTCTCAAGGTGTTGACGCCTAGTGCGGACCGTGACGACAGCCTGGTCAAATGCCAGTACTTTGGCAAGTGCGCTGGGTGCCAATACCAGATGACAACTTATGACTGGCAGCTTGAAAAGAAGAGAGATGTCGTGGTACAAGCCTATCGCCATCTTGCCCCTAAATTATTCGCCCGATTGCCCGAGATTCACGCTACTGTGGCATCGCCCAAGCAGTACTCTTATCGTACGAAGCTGACCCCCCATTTCGACAAGCCTCACTCCTCCGACTTCCCCATTGGATTTGGCGTAAGGGGCCGCAAGGAGGTCATGGATATCGAGGAATGTGCAATTGGCACCTCGGTTGTCAATTCAGGTCTCAAGGAAGAGCGGGCCAAGGCTCGAGCGAAAGAGTGGAAGAAAGGAGCCACAATTCTGTTGCGTGAAGCCAAGGACGGTGAATGCGTCACTGAAAATAAAGCTACCATGGAGGAGCAAGTAGGCGAGTATACGTTCCAGTATATGGCCAATGAGTTCTTCCAGAACAACAATTCTATCCTACCTATTGTAACTGAATTTGTTGCCAAAAACATTGAAATTAATGGCCACGTTCCCAAATACCTTGTGGATACATACTGTGGCTGCGGTCTTTTTGCAATTACATGCGGAAAGGCGGCTGAGCGCGTCATTGGCGTGGAAATATCTCATCAAAGCGTCGCGTACGCGAGAAGAAACGCAGAGCTCAATGGCATTGCGAACGCCGAATTTATTGTGGGGCAAGCCGAGCGTATTTTTGAGCACGTTTCCCAAGCACCTGATGAGACAGCGGTCGTAATTGACCCCCCTCGCAAGGGCTGCGACACTGAGTTCCTTGATCAGCTGCTAAAATTCAGTCCTGCCAAGATTGTCTACGTCAGCTGTAACGTCCATAGCCAGGCCCGTGATCTGGAATATTTCATGGAGGCCGCAGGAACATCGTACAAGATCGACAGTCTTGGCGGTTTCGATTTTTTCCCCGAAACTTACCACGTTGAGGGTGTGGCGGTGCTTTCAAAGACAAATCCGGGGGTCTCCGAGAATCAAAACGGCGATCCCCGCGGAGACAAAACTGACTAAAAAAAAGCGGCATAGAGAGCCTTTGGCTGGTTAAACTTGTTTTAATTTAATTTCTAGTAAAATATAATTCATTTTTATTTAGGTTGGTCTTTTCAACTACGACTCTGGCCACCGCAATCACCCAGAAACGACTGGCCATTGCGTGACCCAGACCCCAGAATGGGACTGTTTGGAGGTTTACCCTTGCCCTTATACATATGGGGCTGAAAAACATAAATACGATAGTTTTGGGCAGTTTTACGCGTCTAGAGAACCTACTACCGGGGAATATACTATATTTTGGTCAGATAAACTTCTTATCACCAAAATCTGACGCGTTCTTAATCAAATCTTTGTAGAATTTGACCTCTAAATCCATGGAAACCGGCAGTCTCGGATAGAAGAAAAAACGTTAGTCATGGGGGGCTAGCCGCATGCATATGCATGACTGAATTTTTTTGCGCCCCGCTTGTTTCCTCGAGACCTCAACTATATAAGGAGACTCAAACTTCGTCTCCAAGACTTTTTTGTTCACACTCAAACATCCACAACTCAAACCCAAACACAATAACAATGGCTCAGAATACCACTTACTTCCTCGGCAACGTCTTCCCTCAGAAGAGCGTCGACCTTGATGCTGTTCCCACTCAGTCGCGTGCCTCTGGCACCACTACCTCTGCAGTGCAGCACTCTTCCTTCTCCAAGAAGTTTGGAAAGTCCGTCATGGCTAAGCTCAACAAGCTGTTCGCCTAAACGCGTACCTGCCTTCAACAACGCATCCGACTATTTATGGGCTGCTGCTGCATTCTAGCGCCCGCTCTCGCAATACTTCAACACTTATGTGAGAGGCCTGCATATACAATTTTGAACTTATTTTATTGAATTAATTATTTATCATAATTACACCTGTATTTTTTTTTAACTTATTCTCTTATGAACCTATTTGTCGTGCTACTTATTAGTTTCCCAGCTATTAACATCCTCCCTCGTGCCCAGCTAATTACACGCTGTAATACGAATGCATACAAGGCTCGGTGCTAGGTGCATCGTTGTATAGAGATAGCGTAATTCAAAGACTTAGTTCTAAATGTGGCAAAGGCCTTAGCAACAGGCCATAACAACGACATGACATTCCCTACATATTCGCATGCCTATCCTTGCCCCTCGTTTCAATTGCGAGTTACGTTGTTCGCATTTGGTCTTCGTCCTTCAAGCCTGATTTGACGAGCCTTTTCGAGGAATTGTTCAAACCAAGAATTCCTTGACTGTGCAATTCCGCGATCTTCCGTGAACTACTTCTCTTTGGGGAGATTTGACCTCTCTGAAGCATTTCTGACCCCCACGAGCTGGAGATAGGCCATTCACCAAATCACTGGCCTTGACGTGATCAACAGGTTTGGCTGACGAAAAATTACCAAGCACGCAGCTGAAGAGGCGATCATTCCTGTCTTACTACTGGCGTGGGGTACCAAATAAGGACATGGCGCAAGCTCAATTGTGTCCTTATATAGATCGATCATGAAGTACAAATTGGCATCACGTCTCCTACTACAAACCCGTCCTAGACTTTTCCCCCTCCTCTCAATCCGCCACATGTCGACCGAATACGTACCCCCCAAGGTCTGGAAATGGGACCAAAGTTTTGGTGGCCGCTTTGCCAAAATCAACCGTCCAATTGCCGGTGCTACACATGAAACTGAGCTTCAAAAGGGTAAACACGATCTTCAACTTTACTCATTGGCTACCCCCAACGGTATCAAGATCCCTATTCTGCTCGAAGAGCTTCTCGAGATTGGCGTAAAGGAAGCCGACTACGACGCTTGGCTGCTTCAGATCGACGGTGCCCAATTCGGCTCTGGATTCGTAGATGTGAACCCAAACTCAAAGATTCCTGCATTGTATGATTATGGTGTGAAGACTAGCGACGGGAAGCCCTTGCGCGTGTTCGAGTCGGGTGCAATCCTTCTTTACCTCGCCGACAAATTCAAGGCTTTCATCCCCCAGGACTTAGCCGGTCGCACCGAGACACTCAATTGGCTATTCTGGCAGATTGGCAGTGCTCCATTTGTTGGCGGTGGTTTTGGACATTTTTACGCTTATGCCCCGCTCAAGCTCGAGTACCCGATCAACAGGTTCGCCATGGAAGCCAAACGTCAGTTGGATGTCTTGAACATCAGACTGGGTGAGGTTCCCTATATTGCCGGCCAGGAGTATACAATCGCTGATATTGCCATTTTCTCTTGGTATGGACAACTTGTCCTTAACGATGTGTATGGTGCAGCCGAATTTTTAGAAGTCTCGTCTTACACAAACGTTGTTAAATGGGCTGAGAAGATCGCTGCCCGTCCTGCTGTTAAGCGTGGCCGCCTTGTGAATAAGGCTGAGGGTGGGCTTCGCGACCGCCACGACGAGAGTGACTTCACAAAGCTTTAAGTCGGACAATAACTGCTATATTAAATTCTTTAGTTTTGCCAATATTAAATCATCGAGGCCTCTTCCTTTTTTTTTTTTTTTTTAATAGTGTAAAAAACTACTTTTTAACATGTTCAGCCGTGGCATGTTTCAACGTTAACGGTTCTCGTGCTATTTTTCGCGAATGTCACCGAGTCGCGCCCAGCCTTCCAGCTAAGCAAGGCACACGTGCTGCACGGGTCGCAGATTTGACTCAACTCGGTGATCTGACTTGCAGTCATTCATGCTTTCGAGCCCCCTGGTCAGGATCTGCTCGACCCGTTTAGGAGTAAGAGTCCCACCGTTTAAACGTATCACGTGACATTATGCGACGCGATGGCAGGGCACGAGGCTGAAAAGTGGTCCATTACGGCACGACGCAAAGTGCCAATGGATGTGTGAATTTCGAATACAGAATGTAGTGATAGTCACTAAAGAGATAGGCACATTTTTTTTTGAACTCCATACATTGTGGACTCAGTGCATGCGAAAAGTGAAAATTTTCCCTAGGTTTCGAAACCTAACCCAAATCGACTCCTGCACACTTGCGGTCCTCGGGTCCACAAAGTTCAAAATTGTAAAATAAATGTTTGATTTAGGTTAGTGGATGTCACTAACGAAACATAGGCATATTATTGACCCTAGGTATCTTTGTGGTGGCTATCAGATGCCCGGCTCACGACCGCAAAATATGGCAAAAATAGACAAATAGGCATGCTTAACTAATATCCCCTAGACCCGATTTTATCCGCCGCGACGATGTATATAAGGACCAGCCTCCATGGGCAATTAAGGATATCATCAGATCAAAGCTTCCAACACACAAAGCTTTCTACTGCAATCTTCATCTCTATCTACAAACATGAGCGCTGAATTCTTCACCCTTCCAATTGTGCCTGCCCGCACCACTTCCAGCAAGATGGTTCCTACCTTGTCCTCTTTGTCTGCTGCTGGCGGTATCAGCCACGTGAGCCCTTCCAAGAGCTGCGATGTTCGTGAGAAGTCCAGCAGCAACCGTCACCTCGGTTCTAGCCTCAAGTCTGGACTGCGTCGCTTGTTCAACTAGGTTAACCGCCTTGTTTGATCAAGTTTGATCTTCGTCTCTCCACCCCCCCATTCATCCATCCCCAAAAAAACCCTAATCACCTGTGTGCATGAGAATACAACCTCTCAACAGGTAATGCGACCGTCCTTATTTAAGTTCATCTGCGTGCATGCACACTTGAGGGAAGACGTTTCAACATATTTATTTATTTATTAATTTAAAAACCAATGATCATTTTCATACTTTTCACTTCGGTATATAGTTTTCTAGATTTTTTCTTTTGAATGATGTGTGTTGTTGCATTGCAACGGCCTAATTTGCGCATGTGAGCTATCTCTCTCATACAGTCTTGTAATGTTATGCGTTCTAACTTTGTGCGATCAAAACATTAGACGCGAGGAAGACGCGACATGTCGGCTTTACCCGAGCTAAACCATTCCGGGTCCACAAGGCTGTCCTTCACCTCATGTAGAAGTCTATAAGAAGTTCGGATCGTACCATCGCTCACATCAGTGTGCTCGGCAATGGTTGTACCAGGTAATTGTTCGTCAAAGAGGGCTGAGGCCATATAAATAGCTGCGGCGGCAACTGATGTAGGTGATCTGCCTGCCAATGTTCCTTCTGCTCGCACCCGTCTTGCAATATATTCAGATGCAGTGGTGACCTGCATTGACAAGCCCAATCTCGAGCAGAAACGGCGCATGAGATCCTCAGCTCTAGTCTGGGCAGATCCTGCTTCTGCACCGCCGAGATTGCTGTCATTGTTATTCTGCAGCACCCGTCGCATTAGTTTGAAAGTCTTACCGATATCTTGAGGTGGAACGCCGCTAAGTGCAGCAATTTCTCTGAACGTACGAGGAACACCTGCATGTCGACAAGCAACAATGATGGCCGCAGCGATAATAGACTGCGAGGACCGACTGCGGAAGCTAGGTTGATCAAACACTAGTCTGTATGCTTGCTTCGCTGCATCCTGTACAGGTCGTGGTAGTGCATCTGCATCGCACATTTGAGTTATTCTACCGAATGCTTGGAGAATTTGGCCCTCACGTCTATCTGTGGTGGAGCTGTTCTGTATTCTGCTCAGGTCCCGCCCAAAGGTCGTACCGGGGGCACCTATAGCGACAATAGTTTCAAGCTGATTGCCCTCCATCAACGGATTTGCAGCGTCACCAACACGACTAGGATCATCATTTCCATGGTCGTCATTCGAAAATGTACGCCATTCTGAACGTTCATCTACAATTCTGTCACTAAGTACAAGCCCGCATACAGCACACACCATATCACCCTCCGCGAACCTCTCTACAATCTCTGGAGGGTCGATGCGACACTCCGGACACATGAGTTTCACATTAAGGTCCGGGCGAAACGGCTCTCTGGCAATTTCCGCCATTTTTGCTCGTCCAATTGCCACTGTATCGTATCGAACCCTTTGGATGCAGAAATGGAACTTGTCCGTTGGTTAAACCTATCACTCGACTGTTTTAGCATAAATACGCTCTGGCACAAAATTGTGCGGCAAAGGATGCCCTTAAAGCACCTGTGTGGCTGAGGGAGGGTTTGGACTCGGTCACGTGTTGACTCAAGCATAAGCTGCCACCCGCCTCTGTCCCATTAAGCTACTGCCATACGTATCATCAGATTCCCTCCCTGCTGTTGTAACGCTAGCTTGTCTTAGTATTCGACCTCTGTGACAACACGGACCGCGGAGAAGAGAAGTAGATACCGATACGGCAGCTCGTTCCTGAATACCCAGATGGATAAAGAGCTGATTGACAAGGTCAACCGTCTTCAAGACGCGCTTGCGCCCATCGGGCCATCCGAAATCGATCTGCCTCAGATTACGGTCGTGGGATCTCAGTCGAGTGGCAAGTCAAGTGTACTGGAGAACATTGTTGGCCGGGATTTCCTTCCTCGTGGAACGGGTATTGTAACAAGACGCCCGCTTGTGTTGCAGCTGTTCAATCAGCGCCCTCCCCCTGGTGCCACAGCACCAGATAACAAAAACAACGAGTACGAATGGGGCGAGTTTCTGCATATTCCTAACAAGAAGTTCCACGACTTTGGCCAAATCCGTGATGAAATAGAACGCGAAACCGACGCTACTACTGGCAATAAGGGCATCAGCGCCAATCCGATCAACCTCAAGATTTATAGCCCTCATGTCTTGACCCTCACCCTTGTGGACCTTCCTGGCCTAACCAAGGTGCCTGTAGGCGACCAACCTCGCGATATCGAGAGGCAAATAAAGGAGATGATCCTCAAATACATCACGCGACCGAATGCGATCATCCTTGCTGTGACAGCAGCAAACACCGATCTGGCTAATTCGGATGGTCTCAAGCTTGCTCGCGAGGTCGATCCTGAGGGTAACCGAACTATCGGCGTCCTAACAAAAGTCGATCTTATGGACGCGGGTACTGACGTTCTGGATATTATGAACGGCAAAATAATTCCACTGAGATTCGGCTATGTACCTGTCGTCAACCGCGGCCAACGCGATATTGAGAACCACAAGAGCATCAAAGATGCGCTGGCCAACGAAGCCAAGTTCTTTGCTGATCACTCTAGCTACAGAGTTCAAGGACGAGTGTGCGGTACGCCATATTTGGCAAAAAGACTAAATGGCATTCTATTTAACCACATTCGCGCCACTCTGCCCGACATCAAAAACAAGATCGATGTTGCCTTGAAGAAGTCCCAACAAGAGCTTATTGCAATGGGCCCTGAACAGCAAGGATCACCGTCAAGCATTGTCCTTCAGGTCGTAACTCAGTTTTCGGACGAATACAAGTCCATTCTCGAGGGCCAGGGCCGCGATGTCTCAAGCCAGGAGCTCAGTGGTGGTGCGCGTATCAGTTTTGTGTTCCATGAAGTGTTCGCCAATGGTGTGCGTGTTCTAGACCCATACGACCAAATCACAGACAGCGATATTCGTACTATTCTTCACAATTCTGCAGGCGCAACGCCAGCGCTGTTTGTCACCGCTAAACCTTTTGTGTTTTTAATGAAGCGCCAGGTAAGGCGATTCGAGGAGCCCAGTCTCCGATGCATCCAGCTGATCTACGACGAGTTGGTGCGTATCCTCAACACAATTTTGGCGAAGCCAGACTTCCAACGTTATCCCGAGTTGAAGTCGCAAATCTCACACGTTTTCATTTCATATTTGCGCCGTAGCCTCATTCCAACGACTGCGCTAGTCAAGAACATCGTCGAGATGGAGTCTGTTTATGTGAACACTGCTCACCCCGACCTAATCCGTGGCAACCAAGCAATTGATCTTGTAAATCAGCGCTTGAAGACTACGAAGGCATCAGCAACAATTGACCCCAAGACCGGTAAGCCTATCTCAGGGTCTAAAGCTGAAAGTGTGCAAGTATCCAAGGATGACATTAAAGACGCGCCATTTGGCGGCTTCTTTGGCGATTTCTTCTCTTCTCGTAGTAAGAAGAGGCTCGCAGCATTGGAGGCACCACCAGCGGCACTCAAGGCTAGTGGCGCTATGTCTGAGCGTGAGACTGTTGACGTTGAGGTGGTCAAGATGCTTGTTAACTCATACTTTGCGATCGTTCAACGCACTGTGAGCGATCTTGTGCCTAAGGCAGTCACCTATCAGCTTATCAACGCTTCCAAGGAAGAGATGCAGCGTGAGCTTTTGGAACAGCTCTACAAGTCTGACGGTGTGGATAACCTTGTCAAAGAGAGCGAGCTCACTCGCAAACGCCGCGAGCAGATCAAGAAGAAGGTGGCAGCACTCACAAAGGCTCAAAGTATTGTTGCAGGTATATAGGTTGCCTTTTAATAGCTTGGTAGTCTCATCATAATCTTGAAATACATTTTCATGCAAGCCCCTGGCCCTAATGGTGGTGGTTCCATAGTGAGTGGGCGCCATTATGGGGAAAAACCGAGACTCGCCGTAGACGGATTATCGGTTACTTGTGCCTCTTTTGCAATTAGCATAGCGCTGGTCAATTTAATGTAACCGGTAAAATAATTATAACCTTTGCACAGGCAGATCGATGCGGGTTATCTGCATGTGGAGAGCTTAGTGCAGAAAGGATTTGTCAAATCCCGTTGGTGCGCGTTTTGATGGGAGGTATCAGAAGATGGTGTCAGATTGTGAGGAAATATTAATTGAAACAAGGTCCGTGTAGATTTCAATTAAATTACTATCTTGATCCAATGGGCACAAGGCTCAATGGCGCGATGACGATCTCTGCCCTGGTCGCTCTCTTGGTATACATATGCCTGAGACATCTACATCCATGGCAGGTTAACGCTTTCAAGGAGATTGTAATTGTGGCAAGCGGGCAGGAATATACTAGTCGCGCGGCATCAATTGCACGCGAGGCAGTATGGGAAAGCACTAAAGGAAGCCAAATTGATGGTTGGCTTTTCCCTGTGGACTCCTTTTCTCAGAAGGCAATAGCAGTCCAGCAATTTTTGTCGTTGCCAGGAGAGGTGACGACGACCAACCTTACTGATGCAATTGCAGTGATAATCAACGAGTCGAATGACCCACTGCCTGAATTGCATGAATCTAACCTCGCAATGTCAGTATTCGTCTTAGACGCCGGTTCGTTCTTAGACCTCTGGAGCACGCTTGTAGACATACCATCTGTTGCGATCTGGAGCCAACAAGACATGGACGACGAAGTTGCACTTGAACTGTTCGCGTCATTCATGGCCATATTAGCATTGGTGGTCACTCTCATTTCATTGTATATTTATTTCTGGTGTAGGGCTCCTGAGCGCTCATCGAACATGGTCGTTCTAGCACTTCCAACTCACGCGTTCCGTAACGGTGACTGGCAGGATGTCTGTGTGATTTGTCTAGAGGATTTTGACAACACAAGTGTAATTATGACTTTACCCTGTGGCCATGAGTTCCACAGTTCTTGTATCAGTTTATGGCTACTTGGACACCGAAATGTATGTCCAATATGTCTCAAGAAAGTCACTGAGGAGTCTATACGTCTTATGGTCTGATGTTAGGCGAAGAGATTGGTATTTAGCACCATAACTATTTTGTATCTAGTTTTATATTACCCTTTAGCCCATATAAACCCGAATCGGCACCTCAACTTTGCACAATTCCTTTCTGGGACGCCTTGGCAGTGGGCTTATCCATGAGTTAATCAATACGATTAACATATGATCGAACAATCGCTTATCGACGTCATTGACACCTGCCTTGATGGCTCACGGTGATAGTGCCTATACCCTAACCACGTCCCCCACATCGTCAAGACCCCTCTCTTCTCATGCAAACCTAGCAGGGGGGGAAGAGTAGCACTGACTCAGCTTACGGGGTTGTTACCCGTTCGTATTGCCTCTCCGTTCGTCAGTTGTATCTCTATAGTGCCACGACGCTCGAAACTTGTTTGAGCTCCCGCTTTATTGACCAGAGCTCGTTCCGGACTTGCTGGGGTGTGTAGCTTCTTAAAAATGGAGGCAGGTGCGGACACGGCCGCGCAAGTGTCTAATAAGGGCATGGACCGCTACCAGATCGTCAAAACCCTAGGCGAAGGTAGCTTTGGCAAAGTAAAGCTTGCGTACCACTTGGCAACAAACTCGAAAGTGGCTCTCAAGATCATCAACAGGCGTACTTTGCTAAAAAATGACATGCAAGGCCGCATTGAACGCGAAATATCCTATTTAAGGCTGCTTCGGCATCCACATATCATCAAGCTCTATGAGGTGATCAAATCCAAGGACGAGATTATCATGGTCTTGGAGTTTGCCGGTAAGGAACTTTTTGACTACATCGTTCAAAAAGGAAGACTGACCGAGGTTGAGGCCAGAAGATTCTTCCAACAAATCATCAGTGCAATCCGGTACTGTCACAAACATAAAATCGTTCATCGTGACCTCAAACCTGAGAACCTGCTCCTCGATGAGGACCTGAATATAAAAATCGCGGATTTCGGTCTTTCCAACATCATGACGGATGGAAACTTCCTCAAAACCTCTTGTGGTTCACCAAATTACGCTGCCCCAGAGGTGATCAGCGGTCGGCTCTATGCGGGCCCTGAGGTCGACGTGTGGTCGTGTGGTGTGATTTTGTACGTCATGTTGGCTGGTAGATTGCCGTTTGACGAAGACTCGATCCCTGAATTGTTCCAAAGAATCTCGGCTGGTGTTTACCGCATACCGGACTTTTTGAGCCCGGAGGCGGCTGCCCTTCTACAGAAAATGTTGGTCGTGAACCCAATGGAGCGTATCACAGTAGATGGGATCATCCAGGATCCCTGGTTCCGTGTAGATATGCCCAAGTACCTCTTGTCTGAAGGGGCTGGTGAGGGCGAGGGCGAGGAAGAGATAGATCAGGAAATCGTCCAATACCTCAGCCAAAGACTTGGCTACTCACGCAGCGACATACTTGCATCTCTCAAAGGTGACGGAAATAATGCTGGAAATGCAGATGAGATTCGAGACGCCTACTCGCTCGCTCGAGATAAACTACATGCTGAAAAGCACAGTGGCAGCGAAGATGTTTTGGATAAATACATGGCCAAGAGAGCAATGACTGGTCAAGGCTCACGATCAAGGTCAAGCTCTGATGCTCCACAGTCCCCATCAAGCGTAGGCAGACATTCTGGTGTGCCGTCCACGTTCTCGTTCGATGTCACTCATTTAGGTCCAGTCGGAGTCGTTGCTGGATCTAACATTGCTGTTGTGCCACAATCGCTTCCACAGTACCATCTGGCTTATATGCAGAGCAGAGGCGTGGCCATGACCAAACGCCTTAGTCCGGTGTCTACCAAAAAGTCAAAAACTAGATGGCATTTTGGCATTCGCTCTCGGTCGTATCCTCTAGATGTCATGGCTGAAATATACAGAGCCCTCAAGAGCCTTAATGCAGAGTGGGCCACGCCACAGGGCACAGACGACATTTGGACAATTCACGTTCGGTGGAAGAACAATACCAGTGGCGGTGTCGAGGAGCTGCTGAAGATGCGCATCCAACTTTACCAACTCGAACAGAACAATTACCTCGTAGACTTCAAGTTCGATGGCTTCGAGGGCGAGTCTAAGACAGTTGATGCTAATGATACGTTCTCGGCATACCCATTTTTGCGAGTCGCAACTTCATTGATCATGGAACTGGCTGTCAATAGCCAGCACTAAATGTACCGCTATGTGCAGTCTCTTTCTGGGCCAGTAGAGTTCTACGCGACCACAAATACTTGTTGATTGTGCTTCTTATGAGCTATTTATACATACTCTTTAGGCAAATTTTCAAACAGACAATCTAGGAATCTTTCCCGAAGGATTCATCTGGCGGCTGAGCAACTCGAATAACATCGACGAAGGCGACCCGCGCCGTACGTCTCAAAAATCGAAGTTGTTCGCTTTCAACGAAGAATTTTCGAGGTGCTAGAGGCTTATGTCCCCTCGCAGCATTCACCCCTCGCTTAAGAACCTGTTGTGTGTAGTCCTTCTCGGGGTCTTGTCCAGACAAGAGCTCAAATTCTGCCTTGAGGGCAGTCAAAACCGTGAAGGCCCACCCACTCGTTGACGGACTCTCGACTAGAGGCTCTCGAGGCTGAACGGTACGCATATAGAGTGCCTCCCAGTCGTCCTCATCGAAGAGATCTCTGCGAAGAACGGCGCCGGCTATGACTTCCAGAAGCAAAGGTGAAGCTTGATAATATTTTGTAATGGACCACAATGTATGCCACATCTGAGGCCAGTTGTATGGGAACATCGAGAATCTCGAAGAAGAAAGCTCTGAAAGAGCCTGATGCAAGATGGTCAACAAGAGCTCATACAGAGTGTTGTCCATGTTTTTCCCGACATTAAACCTGAGCCCACATTGCACTAGATCAAAGACTCCTGCGAGCAGAGGTCGCTTCTGTGGCTCCTTTGCCAATGCCGGCTCTCGTTGATGGGATATGGGCAGAACAATGGATGTGTCGACGAGTGTTTTGAAGCATTGTTCGTCTTCAATTAGCTTCCGCATCACAGTCGAAAGCAGCCAGCCATATGCCCGTGCTGAGGGGTCTTTGTGTGAGTTTGATAAGAGATGAGTGCCGAGCTTAATGAGAACAGCGAAAGTTTCCGCGTCCGCGCTAAGCTTGGCAGCAAAGAGCTCGTTATGAATCACGAACTCATACAACGGTAGCAAGTAGCAAACTAGAGGCGTACTGATTCGAACATTTTTTGGAGCTGTACCCGTGGCTTCAGCGGCTGGCTTCCAGAACGAGGACATCCATTTGGGTAGCGCGGAAGGGGTTTGAGCCGACTTGTTCTCAGGGCTGACAGCTACTCGATACTCTTCGACCACTTCAAGCAATGGTTCATGAACAATATCAATCATTTTGTCGAGTACGGTTTCGTCGATATACTCTGATATTCTTTGCCGGTACACGTCGACGCCGTCATCGAACTTTCCAAGCGTCCCCAGAACCCCGATAGCGAGGAAAGATAGCTCTGCCTTTTCATCAATGGAGTCTCTGTATGCTGAATCTACCATTCCCGTGAAAGCCGAGAAGAAATTTTTCTGGGTCAGGATAGGCGCTAGGGATGTCTGAGCTGATGATGCAGTAACGATTAACACAAACCTGAGTGCAGCGATACGAGTTGAGAGCCGGATATTTTTATCTCTCATGAGCCGAAGCACGCTATCAGTCAAGGAATCAAGGATATCGGACGCCCTGTCTATTCCGGCGATAAGAGTTAGGAGCTCGTCAGAAGTCAGTGATCGCTCCATTGCGAGATGATGAATGACAACCGCGAGAATTCTCAGGGAATTTTCAACGATATATGAGTCTGGGGAGTTGATGTTGACAACTGATGCTCGGACCAATGTTTGGAGAACCATTGGAGAGTCTAATAGCTGAGCTTTTGATGGCTTAGCTAGTTGAGTATTCAACGCTTCGGAATTGACGGGAAGCAGGAAGAACTCAACCCAGAATCCAGGTGGATGTACGCTTTCGGCGAAAAGCTGTTCGTAGAGTTTCGTAGCCTTTGGCTTCAGCTCTGAAACTGCGACATTAACTTGTTTCAAGGGGCTCACCCCCGTAGCGGCTGGTCGTTGGCCTGAAGACATTGAGATCTCAGACAAGTAGCAGCCGAAACTGTCAAATCAGCACACAATACGCTAGTCACGACGTCTGTGGATTCGTCTAGAAGACCTTTAATCCTCTTCTTGACCTTTTTCCCTGTCAATAACAAGACTTAGCTCGCCTAGCTCGCTAGCTGAGTTGGCTGAATGTCGCGAGTTATAGCTGGTAAGCCGTCAAGTGCCCTACCGCATCCCGACGAGCACTGCATCTTTTGTGCGGAAATGGGTCGTGCATTCTTGTCAATACACGCCAGCAGCTTCTTATAAACACGTGACTTCGCTACGTGATTTTCCAACCTGAATTAGCAGACGCTGCAATATCAATGAGCCACTTTTTTAATGAGTTATTTTAATTTATTAGTTATACTTTTACATCTCACCCTTTCACACACTATACATTACCACAGAGGTCTCGACACTAAACCCTGAATGTAGACCTGTTGTGCCTGAGACTGTTATCACAACCCTCAAAGCTAAAACATGTGCCTGCCGTTTTGCAGTATTATGTAATATATACACTATTGCTGACGAGGCTGGACGTGTAACTAGCAGCAGCCAGGCGTTCACACCAACATCTGCCTCCTAAGGGGCCTAAGCTCCAAATGCACACCGCGCCTTGAAAGTTAACGCAGTTTGTTTACATTTCACTTGACTAAACACCGTGCCTCAAGCCAACCTCGACGGCACTGTCTGCTATAGGTGAAATCAGCTTGATTTAGGAGTTACGACGCGGACTCAACTACTTGAAGAAGGTTCGAGCTATCGTCGATTAACCGTGGCATCGCTGAGAAGCTAACTTCTATCATAACCGGCATCCCGATACCTGTGCTGATTTTGGTCAAGTGTCTGTCCTCCGATTGGCAAAGCGAGGTCCACGATGAAAACTCTCTCGCTTGATACCCCTGAGCATGGGCAGTACCTATCAGAAATCGCCACTCATCTTCGCAAATCAAACCGAACGCTTTTTGTTACTGGTGCCGGAATATCCTGTAATGCTGGTATCCCTGACTTCAGGTCTAAGGACGGATTATATTCAATTGTTAAAGCACGCTTCCCTGACACTGTTGTGAGGGGTCAAGATCTTTTCGATGCCATATTGTTCCGAAATGAGAAGACTGAACAATTGTTTTATGCCTTCATGGCAGCTCTTCGCACTGCCACTCTCGAAGCCAAACCGACCCAGATGCACAACCTAATCCGAAACCTCAGTGAAAAGGGTAAACTCGTGAGGTGCTACACACAAAACATAGATGGGCTCGAAGCTCGCGCTGGCATTGACGTTCGCAGATACCTAGTGAAGCTCCATGGCGATCTGCATATGTTACGCTGTATGGAATGCCGGACTCTATGTGATTGGACACAAGATACCACAGCGATGTTGTCTGATGGGGAAGCCCCTTCCTGCACGCTCTGTATGGAAATGGCTCAGCTGCGAAAAATAGCTGGCAAAAGGAGTTCCTCTACCAAAGTGGGGACTCTTCGACCAGATATCGTCTTATACGGAGAGGACCACCCTGAGGGCGAAGCGATTTCTCATATATTAATGAAGGATATTCGCAGAAAACCTCAGATGCTAATAATAAGTGGCACTTCACTCAAAGTCGTCGGCCTTCGCCGACTCGTAAAGGACCTGGCAAAGGCAGTTCATGCCCAAAATGGCTTGGTTGTTTTTGTGAATAAAACACCTGCTGGTGAGAGTCAATGGGCACCATATATTGACTACCAAGTCTTATGTGACACAGACGCCTGGGTGACTGACCTCAAGGAACGCATACCCGCCTTCTTCCGCATCCAAACTATACTCAAACTCAAGCCAAAGTCCGAAAACCTCAATTCAGCATCTTCTGTGGCCTCTGGTAAGATAAAGAAGAGGAGAATCAGTCCAGAGAAGGTTCTCGATCTCAAGACTGTTGAAACCTTCACCGATAATCAGAGGCAGTCACTATCGACTCCGTATACGTACTCAAACCATGCTATGGTGAAAGACGAGCTCGATAGCGGCCAGAATAGCGATTCGTCTATCAATAATTCTTGCGAGATTGGAGCTTTCACTGAGAATACAGTGGGACTTCAACCTACGCAGTCTTAAGCTTATTTATTTAATCTTCTTTCAGTCCAGGGATGTCTTCTTGCAAACATTCCAAGTACAAAAAGGTCTTCGCTCGTAGCTCGGGGCGGAGCAGCGTCCAAGGAGTTAACATGCTCACAATAAACAAAGCAAAGTTGAATGTTTCGTTGTGGTCACGTGTTGTTTAACACATCCTCAAGCTCGCCTCTTCACGGGAGGACCGCGACAGTAGAACCCGCTCTCGTTTTGAGAGATTTCTTGTTGAGCAAGCCGGTACCAGCGACAGTACAGCTCAAATTTTAGCAATAGACTATTGACGCTTATCTCCAAGAATCAACTCGGATTTCATGGACAGAGAGACGTATCTGCTAAAAGCTGCTCGCCAACTCTACGCCAATCCTTTATCGCAGCATTACACCCGGCTCTGTAAGTCAATTAATGCTGGTAAAAGCGACCCCTTGACGTGTTCAACCTGTGGATCAATTCAGGTGCCTGGAATTTCGGCCGTGGTCCGCTTACAGAAATTCAGACTGCAGTGCACATCCGCTAATCGCCGACAGCGACAACTTCGCGCTAGAAAAGTAGGTCACTATTTGTCCAATGTTGAGCATGTGAAAGGAAAAAGTTTCAGGCCCTCTCCCGACAGCTCAGACTTCCTTGTGACCTCTTGTCGCATATGCGGCGATCGACAGTCTGTCAGTTTGAATATAAATCAAAGTGATATCCCCACAATGAGGACTGGGACCCAATCAAAAACTTCAAAAACTACCCTGCCCGAGCAGAAGCCCAAACTGAGCCGAGACTCATCTTTGAAGAAAAAGCTGGCAGCATCTGGCAGCGGACTTTCCCTTGAGAACTTTCTTCTTTAGGGAGTGCCCTGATACCCGACGCTAGGTGTGTTAATCTAAAATATATTTCTTAATGAGACTTATGATAAGAACGAGGGAAAGCAGAGAAAGGAACGTTTGAAGACTGTATAGCACAAGAGACCTTCATTATTCATTATGCGAGGAGAATGAGAGCAACGGCCATCAAGGCCTTTAGACTCGCAGGAACGTCGCGCCTCTGTGCTGAATTGACAATGGACATATTGGAGCTAGCAGCTCCTCCTGTGGCCAGGTTGGGCCCAAGCGGGGGCGCGGGATTCGTTTGTTGTTGTCCCTGAGCTTGACTCAATGATGGGCTTGCCGATGACGTTGCAAAATACTGTGAGTTGCCGGTAGCTTCCTCGGCGAAAGGCTGGCTGCTTTCTACAGGGCCAGCTTGCGCTGAAGAGCCAGATGACCCCTCGGAAGGGCCCTCAAGGAAAGTCGACGTACCGTGAAGGATCATATAAGTGCGCAAACTAGTTGGACATGACGTAGTTGGCGTCAAGGTTGACAATGTAATCACTTCCCCTGAAGGCAAAGCTCCTTGAGCCACTGTTTGAAGAGGTGCCTGTGCCGCTGCATTGGTCGGAGATGAGCTTTGACTGGTTTGTGGCCCCGGGCTGGAGCTAGGGGAGCCGGCGACAGTGCTTCCTGTGTTCTCTTGCGAACTTAGTGGAGAGATCGGGCTTGTTGTGGAGGCTGTTGACCCTGCAGTGTTTGTGCCTGATGGAAGCGCTGTTGAGGGCGCCGGTGATGACGCCGGTGATGAGATAGGGCTGGAGCCCCCGCCCGGTAGTAATGACTGGCTAGAGGATACGCTCGAAGGCATCACCGTAGAACCACATGGTAGAGTGACCACTGGATTAATTACGACTGAATTCCCGGAAATTTCTACGGTTTGGGTCAAGACCGATGTAGTGAAGCATTTCTCACCGTTTGTAGCAGTTGGCACCGTCAACGGACAAACTGTAGTATACTCCGTTTGTTCGCATATCGACGCAGTGCAAGGGACCCTTACCGTATTTAAAAGAGTTGATCCCCCAGATGGTGTACTAGAAGCACCGATGCTGCTCGCAGATGTTGGAGCAGCTCCCGATAACGTGCTCCCAGTCTGAGCCGATTGCTCAGCGAAAGACATCGTTGTTGGGCTTGTCTGCGATTGGCACTCACTCATAGTGCACGGTGAATTGGCACTAACCTGAGGAGACCCGCTGCCAAGCGACTGTGGACTCGTGCCTGAAGACGTTGAAACTTCGGGCATCGCGGTGGTTTGAAGCTGCGTGGATACCATCTTGCTCTCTGCTTGGTCCGTCTGTCTCACCGTAGATGTCCCCGAGTACTCTAAAGGAGTTGGTAGGGCAATGGTAGATCCACATGGTAGAGTAACAGTCGTGGTCATTGCGCTAGATGCTCCGGACACTGTGATGGGCATGGTGACGATGCTAGACGTCATGCATTGTCCAGCACTGGTGGTCGTGGGAACGACCATTGGAACTTGAGTAGTGTACGATGGTTGTTGACACTCGGTATGCGTGCACGGCACGGTTGCAGTGACCATCTGAGTACTTCCTTCTGCTTGGGGCTGGCTTGTAACTGGAGACGTCTGAGCCTGCGAAGACGCAGGACTTTCAGATTGCTCAGAGGACTGGGTAGCCTGCGAGGCCGTCGGGGCCACTGAGCTTTCGGGCGACTCTGATGGAGTAGGTAGAGCCACGGTAGATCCACATGGTAGAGTAACAGTCGTGGTCATCGCACTAGATGCTCCTGAAACTGTGATGGGCATGGTCACGACAGACGACGTCATGCACTGCCCAACACTGGTGGCCGTGGGAACGACCATTGGAACTTGAGTAGTGTAAGATGGTT
>JAJMCK010000030.1:0-106424 GCA_030572965.1 Wickerhamiella kurtzmanii | reverse complement strand
TTACCAAGTATTGCGGTGGGAGACCACGCGAGAACAGAAGGTGCTGTAGTTTTTTTTGACCGTTAACTTTTGTCAGGCAACCAAAGCGGTTTCCACGCTGCTTTCATATTACCAGCTACGGCCATATCCAGGTGAAAGCGAGACTTCCCGTCCGATCAGTCATATCTAAGCATCTGAGAGCCTTACCAAGTATTGCGGTGGGAGACCACGCGAGAACAGAAGGTGCTGTAGTTCTTTTTTTTTACCGTTCTTTATGAAGTCAATAGGGCTTTCTCACAGCAGAGGTAGTTTTCATGTTTTTAGGGTCTTATAGGAGAAAGAATGGCAGCTCTAGTGTGTGCACATGCAGCATGCTGGCGTTTCGGGCGTATACGGGGCTCTTCTAGGTATCTGCGCTGTTCATCTAGCCTTTTTAAATCTTACACCCTCTAATCGGGGAACTTAGAACTACTGTATGTTAGGGCCCTTCGTAGTCTTAGTGAACCGTATGGTATGCGTGAGACCGCTCTTAATTACGGTCGTCAGCGGGGGTTTGGGTAGCCGGTTCCCTGTGGGACCTTTAAAGACTTTAATAACAAGCAAAGTCCTCGATAGTATTCTCACCATGAGACTCAAAGAAGTGATCATCTGTGGGGCCTACTCCTACGATGATGAGACTAAAATTGAGGACTTCCACCCTGGCCTTAACGTTTTCATCGGGCGCAACGGTAGTGGGAAGACGAATATATTTCAAGCCATTCAGTTTGTGCTCTCCGTAGGGCCTGTAGGATCCGAGGAAACTGTAAATACCTTCATGAGAGATATGCTGGCTTATTCTTCTTCGTCTGATATTGATTTTGATAAGTTTGATTTTGATAAGAGTGAGCCCAAGGAAACTTTTGTCGAGCTTTGTTTTCATGACCCTGAAAAGGTGTTTTCTCTTGACACAGAAGAAGTGAGAATTAGACGCAAGATTCTCGAGACCGACAGCGCATTTGGCGCGTACACCTTGAACGGTAAATCCATAAGCAAGCGACATGCGAATGCATACATAGAGCAAGCTGGCCTGGCATTCGAGGCTGACTCCTACATCGCCTCGCCCTTCATTTACGTTCCCCAGGGGCATGTCGATTATCTAGCTTCAGCTAGTGCCAAAGAGCGCATGTTGGAGCTTCGAGATGTATTTGGGGTCGAGAAGTTTGCTGAGCGAATGGAGCGGTCGAAAGGTGTTCTAGAGGAATTCAAAACCCTCAGACAAAAAGCGATTGGTAGTACAGACGACATCAGAGGACAACAAGTCAAACTTATAGAAGTGGCCAAGGATGACGGCGGGTATCGCGAGTTTAAACATGAGCTCAATGTGATCCATGCCAGAGATTTGAGTAGGGAAATCTTCCAGCTCACCGAGTCAATTGATCAGTTGTACGTTGAACTGTCAGAGATAGACACAGCTTCTACTGTGCAAACGTCGGCAATAGACCGGGTCAATCAGAATATGATCGAAGCAGACACCAGATCGAGTAAGGCTAAAGCTACACTGCAGGAGCTTGAGTATCGGGTCGAGCTTGCAAAAATAAAAGTGTTTCACGCAGACAACGAAATAGACGCTTACCGCTCGCGGAACTTCAATGCTCTCAGTAGCATGGATGCAATCCAATTGGATCCCGAACCAACTGAAGAGCCTTCTTTTCAAGAGGCTATAGAGGGCTCAGCGACACGGAGTGAGGTACCGGTGAAAGATCTCAAAGAGGAAGTCTTGAGGCTCAGGGCTGACGTCGAAGAGACCCAGGCAAAGGTCTCGGCAATGAGAGCCGAGGTCAAGCCCTTGTTAACCGTTGTTAATGAGGCCAAAGAAAGAAGACATCAGCTCTTCATGCATCTAGGGTTATCACAGTCTACTAACGAAGATCAGGTGGCAGCTTCGAATGCTTCAAAGGCTAGCCTAGAGCTCGTCCTTAATGATATTAAGAACATGCTAGAGAAAAAGCGAGAGCATCGAGAAGAAATTTTGTCACAGCTAGATATCATCAACACCCAGAAGCGTATTCTGAATGAAGACAAAGCGTCAACTTTCTCCCAGATTCGTCAATCTGAGCGCAGGGAACAAGCTGAACTTCTTAATATTCGGGAAGCCGAAGAAAGGCGACAAAGGCTTCAGGATGAGCGAAGCGGACTGGATTCTCTTGCATCTGATCACCTGCGTGATGCCAATAACGCTGCGCAGTTACTTGCGAACAAAGGGATAATTCCGAGAGATGTGATAGCCGGAGCCATGGAGGTGCAAGAGCTTGTCGAACGTCTCAACCTTGGTGACAAGTATCACGGCGTGCTGGCTGAGCTTATTGATATTGATCCGGCCAATGTCTCAGCGGTGGTATCTGTGCTACCCTCAGCGCTACTTTATCACGTTATAGACGACGCAAAGACAGTCTCAGAGGTTCTGCCATTTTTTAAAAACAGTGCTCACTCGGCAGTATTTATGCCACTTGCAGAGCTTGTAACGCTTGACACATCCAGAGATGAGGCTCTTGGCGACGAGGCTGTACCTCTCGTATCATTCGTTAAGGCTAAAGAAGCTCTGGCCGAAAGCTGTATTCGCCTCGTCTGGGGTAATTATCTACTTGCAAATGACAATCAAACAGCACTCAGAGTGGCTCAAGAAGCTAAACGGCCATGCATTACTCCCGATGGGGATATCTTTGACTTTAAGGGTGCCATATCAGGGGGGTACTTGCCACCCATAGATGCGGCGGACTGTGCTTCAGCTGCTCGTGGCCTTGCTGTGAGCTCTAGGTCATGGAAGAAGGGCGTGATCTCAGATGCTGGCCTCAGCACTCAGATAGATACTATCGATTCCGAAATTATCAAGTTGTATTCATCCATGTACCGCATCCAAGATGAGCTGGGCCAGTTGAAAGACAATTTACGAGTCATCGACAAGAAAATGCTACGGTTAGAGGAGGAGGCAAAAACGCATGATTCTTTGCTGAGTCTTAATGATGCTTCAATCGTCTCGCTTCGCGAAAACCACGCGGCAATTAAGCAAGAGCTTTGCGGTTTTGAGCGCAAGTCCCCCAATTCATCCCCGGAGCAAATAAAGGCTGAGATACAAGAGCTCAACTTGTTGATCGACTCCAATCGGGCTGAGCTCGGCAGTGCTCTTGAAAAGCTTCAAGTGGTCATCGACAAAGAAAACAAAGCCTGTAGCCAGCTCTCGCTCCAGGAGTCCCAGCTTTTGAGCGCCCAAGAAGCCTCCTCCTTAAGAGAACAAGAGCGCAGTGAAGCTGGCGTGGCATCAGGGGCTCTTGCAGACCTTGAAAAGAGAGCCGAGGTAGCCAATGAGAATCTACGCACAGCAACTCGAGCTCGCGATGAGCTCAAAGCCGAAATCGAGGAGATTTCTCGAAGTCAAGGAGACCTTGAAGCCGAAATGCAGGAAGCTCTGGGAGAACTCACCCTAATGGACCATGCTCGAAGCGGTTTACTGGATGAGCTTAGAGCAAAAATCCGCCTGAGAGAGGGGAAGAGGGAGTGCTTGGAGATCCTTGGTGTAGACAAAGAAGCACTTAGGAGTGACGTGCAAGGGGGCGAGAGCCATAACATTTCCGCAGAGGCCTACAATAAGCTGAAATTCGAGATAGAGAAGCTCATTCCGTGGAACTACTGTATCAAGAGCATGTTGCGGCTTTGTGCGTATTCAATTGACAACTCTGAGAAAACCCTTGTTGAGCTCGAGAGTGATGAGGACGGTGTGATGGGCGTTCTAGACAAGTATGGATCGCACACGTCTGAAAGTCTTTTCCAAGCGATGCTTGAACAAGTGAAGAAAAAGTTTTCTGAAGTGTTCATGGAGCTTACAGGACTTGATGGAAGACTGGTGACTGACAGAGTTAGCGCGAGGTTTGACGTGGAATTTGGACGTGGAATGGAGAAGCATATGAGCCATGGTGAAGCGGCCATGTGCTCTCTCGCGCTTATATTTGCTGTACAGCGGTGTTTTCCAGCACCATTTTATCTATTTGATGAGATCGATGCTAACTTGGACAAAAGTCATCGCATCGCAGTTGCTGAATGTCTCGCTAAAATGGGCCGAACATCTCAAGTTTTGTGCACTACCTTCAAGCCGGAAATTGCCGCTGCATCCGATCAACGATATGGTGTGAGCTATGACAAGAGATCATCCTCGATTGAGTTGCTAGATCTTGATCTGGCGCTGAGCTTCCTGAAACGTGATAGTGTTAATGAAGATTCCGTTGCGGAGTAAGTTTATTAGGATTTCATTTAAAATCATCTCTCTATTAAGTCATTATATTAAGGCATGGGGTAATTATTGGAACGAGGTGAATGCCATATCAGAGACATGGGCGATAAGCGACTTATTCCTTTGAGTACACTGGCAGTTCTTCCACGTTGGAATTGGCATCAGAGGCAAGGTTGTAATTAGGTCCTTCTTCAATTAGTGCTCTAGAAAGGATCCCGATAGGAAACTCTAGTTTCAGGCGTTGCCTGCCCCAAGTGCTGTGTAAGGAGACAAGAGTAGCCTCAGCGACTACGACGTACCGGTGATAGAAACACTCTGTTTCAAAGTTCGGGGTAAAGATATCATTGAGACATATATCTGAGACTCTCTTGCGAAGTGCCTCTATCCCCTTCTCTGAGTCTAATCTGAGGTTCACATCAGATTCCTCCAAAAGCTTCAATTTGCTCGAGTAGTCGTGGTGCACAGTCATTGCATTAATCCGGGTCTTTCGTTTGAGGGTTAGTCGTAAGTCTTTCATGGATACTAGTTCAGGGTGGTCGCAAGTTATAAGAAGCTGCAGTCCAGAGGCGCTGGGACCTTGTCTCAGCCCAACTCTCGGGGCCGACAATTCTAGTGTGGTAGTTGTGAGTATCTTGTTTTTCGCGTCAGAGAATAAGCTGAAGCCTTTAGACCCTGACTTTGGCACTTTAAGTTGCAATTGATTGGATGATGAAGTTAAATGGCCTTGCGCATTCCATGGATATATCATCAAAGGGTGCATCTCGAATCTATGCCGGCTGCGGTTGTTCCTCTTGAGGGTTCCTGTTTTCCTGATGATACCTTTGATGTACCATTCGACAGTAGAGTTGTTTGTTATTGGCTTCATAGATCCAATTGACGCCGAGATGTCGCTAGGTATCTCAAATTCAAATTCGAACACGTGTATGCCCTTCCTCATCTGGTGGCTGGATTTCGCAATTTCAGCTGGAGGGAATACCCTGATATTCTGAGACACGCGTTTCGACTGCCGGGTGTCTACTACTGCGGTGCTTCCAACGTAGTACACTACTGTGGCGATCTCGTTACACCGTAGTTTGACATCTATGGCAGCGACTTCAATTTCATTCTGGACGTCGACCTCCAGCGTACCCTTGATGCTGTCTCCATTAGTGTACAGGGCCTTTTCATCCTCAATATTTATCTTGATAGAGCTGCTGGACCATGGCATTTAGCAGATTAATTGTAGACAGGTCAAAACTATGATTCGCGTCCGTGCGATCTCGCTTGACTTTGTGGAGATGACAGCTTAATAACGCACTGGATCATATCGGTATCGCGATAAGACCTGCATATTCTCCGCATTTGTCGATCAGCCAAGGCTTGGGTTAGTTTGACATGCGCAGAGTTGAGTCCAGTTCTAATGAGTATGATAGCATATGTTTGGTTTTGAAGCTAGAAGTCTGATGCAATGCTGTGGCTTTAGGCAGAAACTACCGAGTGAGTAGCAGAAACAAAAAGGTCATAATCTTGAACTTTTTTTCTCTCCATGAGGCGTAAGAAAAGCCTCGTGCAAGAAAGCTGTCATATTGCACATGGTGACGGGAAGTAAATGCATGCAAGTTATAGGTGAGCTACTTGGATAAAAGTCTGCATTGGACGCATCAACGCACCTTTTTTAGGGGGTTTCAGATTGAATCGAGTCACGTTTCTAACTTACAACATCCAGAACACTACTCCAAGTTATTTTTGTTGTGTAGGCTTCAATTCAGATACCGGCCAAAGCTCAGGGCATATTTGGTGGTGATTCACGTGACCTGCTGACAGTATCATTCGTGGACGGCTGAGCAGGAAAAGATCTCGAGAGCCTGAGCTTGTTTTCTTTCTCCTATATAATCACCACAGCTCCGGGGTGCCATCTTCGTTACAGGGTTCTTGCCTTTTACCAGAACCATCCGGGTGATCTCCATTTCGAGCTGGTGGCTTATTTTTTGGAAATATCTTGCTCTGCGAGAACAGCTCTGTCTTGACCTTGGCGGTGGGGCCACCGCTTAAGCCAAGTATGAGAAACTACTAAAGTAAATAAATAAGAAAATAAATAATTAGAGGCGTTTTAACGGGGTAGCCCGTTTTGCATTTGGTTTTGAACGTTTGAGACTGAAGGAAGAACTCGAAACTTTTGTTTCTGATTGGGTTGGTTCAGGCGCAGTCAAAGTAGGTGTACTAGGAACAGATTTTGTAGCTTCGAGCTGGCGCTGGAGGATTTTCTTTTGTTGTTGAGGTAACTGAGTTTCTTTTTCGGCCCTGCGGTCCTCTTCTTCCTGGAGGTCTTCTTTTTTGTGGGGATTAATCCAGGTTATCTCTGGACCATCTGAGGGAGTTTCGTTAAGGGAGACAATTCCTTCGCGAGCTAAGACTCGGATAAATTGAGTCAAATGGGTCCATCTAGTGGCCGTCATATGAACGTGGTCCTTGTCTTGGATGTACTCGTTGTAGAATTTGTTTGCATTAATAGGTTTTTCACCATGAGACACACGAAGAAGATAAACAAAATCGTGCTTAAACATCCGCGAGTATTCGACAACTTTATTCAAGTCCTTAGCATCTTTGGCTTTTGCAATGTGACTGGGTGAATCTAGATGGCATTTGAACCCATTCTCATCACGGCACTGCTTAGAGCATACTTGGCAATACCATCGCAATCGCTGCAGACCACGAGCCTTCATTTGTTTGGCCACATATTTAGGCGTACCAAACTCTGCTTTGCCCATTGATTCTACTTATTTAGGTGGCGCTGCCTATGTCGAATCTGGAACAAGCTTAAAATGGAGAATGTGCCCTCGCCTAACATAAGCTTGATTCTCTCATTTGCCCTCTCCCACTAATAAGCACGGGAATTAGCACGCCTGACCGTTGAGTATCGTGAATCGAGGCTAGCCGTGCATTCCTAGCCACTCGTGAGAACCAATTTGAGAGTGCACGTATAGACGAAACAAAACAAAATAAATGTTTCGATTTCGGTTTCCAAACGCTTCTCCCCAGGTGTATCGGTCATTTGGGGGACGGGGATCCAATCCGTACGGAGGCGGAGGCATCTTTGGGTTCTGGTCTCAATATAAGCGGCCATTAACCTATGCTGCGGCAGGATTGACTGTGTTTTATGTGATGAACCTTGAGCGAGCACCGGTGACGGGTCGTCTTCGATTCATGATCGTTCCCCGATGGTATGAAATGAGAGTTGGCGAATCAGGCTACAAGCAAACAATGCAGCAATTCGGCAGGAACATATTACCAGACTACCATCCTCAAGTTCGCCAGGTCAAATCAGTGATGGATAAGATCATAAAAGTTTCAGGCATTGAAGGCTTGGATTGGGAGGTGCATGTGATCGGAGGAGATTATCCACCAAATGCATTTGTACTGCCCAGTGGCAAGGTGTTTGTGTTCCAGAGTATTCTGCCAATTTGTGCCAATGATGATGGCCTGGCCACGGTGCTAGCTCATGAAACAGCTCATCAAGTCTGCCGTCATACAGCTGAACAGCTATCCAAGACTCCGCTCTACCTGATTGCAGGCACGATTCTATGGTCAATTACAGGAAGCTATGCATTTGACGATTTAATTCTGAACATGGGCTTGAAACTGCCTGCGAGCCGCACAATGGAGACTGAAGCTGACAATGTAGGTGTGCTGATGATGGCTAAAGCATGCTTCAACCCTGACGAGGCAGTAGGATTGTGGAAACGGATGATGAAGATGGAAGAGTCCACAGGGTCAGTTCCTCAGTTGTTATCGACGCATCCAGCTACCAAAAACCGAATCATTGATATCGAGAATTTACTTCCTGAAGCTCGCCAGGTGCGACAAGAACATTGTGCAGGTGTAGGCTTCAATCAATTCTGGTCATAAAAGAATCTAAGTCACGTGATGCTCACATATTCTGTTCTTCTTCTTTTGGTGCTTGAACGCAGTAGCAGAAGTCTGCAAGGGGCTACCTCGCTAACCACTTAGTTCGCATTGAATGGGCAATACAATCCCTCCACAGAGTTAATTTAGTACATACAATTACAATGAGGAAAACCTAACTAAAAAAATGTCTCATTGATGATCATATTATCTTGCTAAATACCAAGATCAGAGCCACTGTGGCATTTGCATCTGAATACAGCCAGTTAATAAGCGCAGCTGAGCCCCTGGACGCTTCTTAGCCTAGTTTAGGCAAGTATAGAGTGCTAACACAAAGCAAAAAAACTAAAAAAAAAAACAAGGAATCGGGAATATGCAACATTGAAACATGAACATCTTTTGTCCGATCGCAAAAAGAGACATTCACTTAGCTATAAAACACGTTTATCTTTCGTTTACTCCACATTACGATCATGCGTCGGCTGGAGAACTCCGCGTGGAGAAGTACGAACCAGATCCATGCAATATGCCCAGTACATGTACTCAATTTAGTTTAAATATATTCGTGATGTCATCTCCAGGTTATTTAGCCTGCCAGCCTCGAAGAAAACGTAGCCAACAACAGAACGCGTAACTTGAAGCTCGCGCTCCATCCAGGGGGGTGACAAGGGCAAGGGCTGACGCGATGGGTGACCTGTGCAGGTTTATATGGGACAACCATAGAGGGCTAGGGCTCCACGGATGAAGGTGCAAGCATTTCGAATGTGTCCATGTCATCATTGTCTGTCCGGACGATTAGCTATCTAAACACTTCCGTTGTTCCAGGAGTGTAAAAGGAAAAGTTTCTAGGTTGAAGCTTTGTGTGTGTGGAGGAACAGAGGCCACAGAACCAAAAAAAAAAAATTGGAGGTGTGTAGCCACGGGCAATAACGACGTGTCCACGAACAGGCGGGTAAATCTGTGTAGTGGCCTCTTACTGTTGGTATTTGGTATTTGATTGATTGATACCTTTTCGTCGTTTCGCTTATTGGAAGGTTTATTCGGAAGCATATTCGCACAATCAATTTCATCCTTTGTAGGACATACTTGGTTCAATCATTCACTGGTGCTCGATAAGAAACTGTGCTGAGATGCCTCGATTCGCAAAGCGCGGCAAAGTCGACAACTCTGATGATGGCCCAACCATTGGAATCGCTATCGGTCTTGGCGTGGGCATTCCTGTACTTCTCACAGTGGTCATCATGTCCTGGCTCTGGGTTCGACACAACAAAAAGCTCAAGGAGGAAGATGCCGAACACGACTCGGTTGACTTTAATGGTGATGTTTCATTCGGTATCAAGGAATATCCTTCACAACATTGGGACGAAGACAAATCCCGGGTACAAGCCGCGAACCGATCCGTGGCTAGCTTCGGAAGCTCTACGGCGCCTACACCAAAGATAAGACAATATCCTTATCCCAAGGCTCATCAGTCTCCTCATCCTCAGTTGTCTACATTCGAAGATGGCAGTAGCTCTTATTTGTATACCCCTCATCTTGTTCAAGGTGACGAGAGTGATTACTCGCGGACCCTGAATAGCGTGTATGGCCCATCGCCTAATTATCCTTCCACTGATAAACTGCGACAGGCATCTGGTGGATTTGCTCACAGAGTCAATTCGCTTTCTTCAATGGCGATAAGCACCTCTGGAACTTTTGGTCGTGCTCCTTCACTCACAGGTCCATCCACGGGTACGCTCACAGTACCCGGGACCCCAGTCAGGGCTTTTCAGGGTTCATCAATGCCAGCGTCGCCTTCCCCGTTTGATACTCCTAAAAGTGAGCGAGACCGAAATGCTGGTTTTGATAATTTATCGGTGGCACGCGGCGAGCATCCCTATCGCCAATATGCTCAAGACCAGAACCAGGGCCAAGGCCAGCCAAACAAACGCGACCCCGTTGCACCCTCATCGCTACCTTCTGTTGCTCCCTCACAATCCCCTGAGCCTGCATCTGATCCTGTGAATGCGCAAGATCACGGGCGACAAGAGAGCGAGATCTTTTTTGATTTCACTGAATCGCCTCCTGCGTCTCAAAACGCGTGAACTCCAACATGACCGATGACCTCCCAGTCCAAATGGTGAACAGCGTGTCCCATCACTTGGCTGTATTTATATTTCCCTAACTATCTTCGTTTTTGCCCACTACAACAGTCCAAACTTTGTTGTAGTATATTCAGAGGTATACTTGCTTAAACCCGTTTAATTTGAATGTTTTTCACAATCATGCACAAGCACCAGAAAAATTTCTGTTGTCTTCACTGTCTCAAAAAAATATTTTACAACACAAATGCCTTTAACGTCTTTTCTCCAAACACAATTAGATTGAATCTCCTCTCACCCTTAGGCACACTGATCGGCTGATGTGACGACAAACCCAACAACGACGAGTCCCAAGGGGAGGGCAGTTAACGATGGCAGGCAGAGCAAATAATGTGACATAAGCAGCTCCAGGTACACGCATATACACACATTTCAGCTAACCACAAATAACATCTGAACACACTTTAACTACACTTCTACACAGACTACTTCAACGGGCCCATACACGGCAGATTGTTTAGAGGAGGTGTTGATAACTGAGTTCTATTTTATAGGAGTGGAATCGAACAGTTGAAAACGCTAGAATTTTGTGTGGAATGGAAGAGTTGCTCGATTTCTCGAAAGATGTTGACGTCGGACTGCTCGACCGCGTCGTGAGTGCTTTGTATGGCGGAGCTAGTTCTCCTGAGGAGCGCAAGAAGGCCGAGACGGTTTTAAAGCAATTCCAGGAGCACCCAGATGCGTGGATGCGCGTTCCTCCTGTGCTTCAAAGCTCAGAATCGAGCCAGCAGTCAAAGTTTCTCGCTCTCAGCATTCTAGATAGACTCGTTGCCACGAGATGGAAAACGCTCCCGCAGGACCAAAGGTTGGGTATTCGTAACTTCGCCGTGTCCATGCCCCTCGAGTGGAGTACTTCAGGGAGCGCAGAAAAGACGTTGCTCAACAAGGCTGATCTGCTGCTCGTGCAAATCCTCAAGCAGGAATGGCCGCACAGTTGGCCAAACTTCATCCCTGAGCTGGTCGAAAATAGCCGTACCGGTCTCGAAACTTGTGAAAACAATATGGTCATTCTCAGACTGCTGTCTGAAGAAGTCTTCGACTATTCAGAGGAGAAAATGACCCAAGCAAAGGCGGGTGCGCTCAAGATGCAGCTAAGCACAGAGTTTGGTGAAATTTTCGAGCTTTGTTACCAGATCCTCGACATGGCATCAAAACCCTCGCTCATCTATGCTACCTTGCACTGTCTTCAGCGCTACCTTTCATGGATCCCGCTTGGGTTTATTTTCGAAACAAATATCCTCGAAATCCTCATCACAAAATATTTGGAGCCAACTGAAACACGCAACATTACTCTCAAGTGTCTCACAGAAGTCGCAAGTTTGTCTGCCGAGCAATACGATGAAAAGTTCATGACCATGTTCCGCGTCGCTATGGAGCAGCTGACCTCTATTGCTCCAGTTGACACCGACTTCAAGCGGGCTTACGGCTCTATTGGCACCGAAGATCAGGATTTCATCCAGAACCTGAGTTTGTTTCTTTCAGCGTTCCTCAGCAAGCACTTGACCTTGCTCGAGCAGAACAACCAAGAGTTGCTAATGTCGGCTCACATGTACCTGATTCACATCTCTGATATTGACGAGAGAGAGCTGTTCAAGGGATGCTTAGACTACTGGTCGCGACTTGTTCTCAACCTGTTCGACGAAATTCGTAGCACCGTCTCGAATGAGCGTAACGCCCATGTTCGTGAGTACCTGCGTACGGCTCTCGGTGGCCGCAGTGGCACTGGCGCCGCAAACCCTGGTGTTTGGCAGCAATATCCCCAGCTTCGCATGCACATCTACGCCCCCATCTTGTCATTGCTTCGTCGTGTGATCATCGAACACATGGTTCGTCCCGAAGAGGTACTAATTAGCGAGAATGAAGACGGTGAGATTGTGCGTGTGGTTTACAAGGAGAGCGACACAATTATTCTCTACAAGTCGCTGCGCGACGTCCTTGTGTACCTCACCCATCTTGATGTAAACAACACCCGCGAGATCATGCTCGCAAAGCTTGATCGCCAAATGGATGGCAGTGAATGGTCATGGCACAACATTAATGTGCTTTGTTGGGCCATTGGCTCTATCTCTGGTGCGATGGACTTCCAGCTCGAAAAGTTCTTCTTGAGCGCTGTTCTCAAGGAACTTCTCAGCCTCACGGACATGAAGCGTGGCAAGGACAACAAGGCAGTGGTGGCTTCCAACATCATGTACATCATCGGCCAGTACCCGCGCTACCTCCGCGCTCACTGGAAGTTTTTGAAGACCGTTGTGATCAAACTTTTCGAGTTCATGCATGAGACTCATGAGGGTGTGCAGGATATGGCTTGCGATACGTTCATCACGATCGCTGACAAGTGCAAGGCTCATTTCATTGAGCTCAAGGCCGAAGAGTCTGAACCGTTCATCAACACGATTATCTCTGAAATTCAGCAACACACTGCCGACCTTGCTCCTCATCAAGTGCAATTATTCTACGAGGCCTGTGGTAAGATTTTGACTGCGCAAGAGAGCGCACCTACTCTCCAACGCCAGCTGGCCTCGCTCATGGAGCTTCCTAACATGGCATGGAAGGGTATGATCCAAGAATTCCAACAGGACCCTGCTCAGCTTGGCCAACAGACTGAGAACGTCAAGGTTCTTGCCAATGTACTCAAGACGAATACTGCCGTGTGTGCCGCACTTGGCGCGAGGTTCGAGACTCAGCTTGCATCCATCTACCAGGATATTATGGCTCTCTACCGTCTCGTTAGCAGACAGATTATCGATGATAGCACTGCCAGCCAGCAGTTTGTCCTCACCCACCGGAGCAGGATGATGAGGTCGCTCAAGCGTGAGGTGCTCAAGCTGATGGAGACGTACCTCAAGTGCTCTGAGATGAACGTTGCTCAGGAAATTGCTCCGTCCTTGCTCACCACTACATTGGAAGACTACCAGGGACTGCCTCCTCACTTCCGTGAGTACGAAGTGCTCAGCTGCGTCAGTGTGGTGGTGTCAAAGATTGGCTCTGTGCCTGAGAACAGCGATCTGGTGCTGGGCATCATCGAAAAGGTGTTTGAGTGCACGCTCAGCATGATCGCGGGCGACATGACTGAGTTCCCCGAGTTCCGCGTTGAGCTGTTCAAGCTTTTGCGTACAATCAACCGCCATTGCTTCCCAGTGCTTTTGAGATTGCCGAATGTGATCTTCGCGCAGACTATCAGTGCCTGCCTGTGGGCGGCCAAGCATGACAACCGAGACGTTGAGGACGTTGGACTCAGTCTCACCCTAGAGATTGTTCGCAATGTGGCCAACATGAGTGAGCCTATCGTGGTGAACCAGTTCTTCCAGCAGTTCTCTAAACTCATTCTTGGTGATACTTTCCATGTTCTCACTGATGCTGACCACCGCTCAGGCTTCACTGTCCAGGCTGACATTTTGCAAACTTTCGTCAGCCTGGTGGATCAGGACAAGATCTCAGCTCCTTTATATGCTGAAGGAGACGCGCCCGCAGGTACTACTAACGCGCAGTATCTTCGCCAATACCTCGCGACATCGCTCAAAAATGCGTTCCCGCATCTCCAGGATCAACAGATTGCGTCCTTTGTTGAGGGTATGTTCTCCAGCTATAGAGACAGTTCTCAGTTCGTGAGTCGCCTTCGTGACTTCTTGGTACAGATCAAGGAGTTCGGTGGTGACGACGAGTGGCTGTATGCCGACGAGAAGGCTCGCCAGCTTGCTGAACAGCAGCTCCTGCAACGCCGCGAGCAGCTCGCTGTTGGTGGCCTTGTGAAGCCTAGTGAAATCAGCGACGAGGAGGTCATTTAGGCGTTCTTTTTGCGCCAGTAAAATACATATATCTATACAGCAGACAGAGTAAATTAGATTATTATAGCTCTCCTACTTTGGGCTCCTGGTAGACGTCGTGTGCACGTTGCCGGCTTTACCAACACACGTGAACTCAATTTATTTTCGGTGGGCCATCAATTAAGAAAAAAATTAATTAATTTGAAGCCATGAACTGGCCAGCAAAAGAGGCGACCCTGGTTCTTGTATTGTTGATCCATCCCGCCATCCCACGCGCACGTGATTATCAGCTGACAGGTGCCAATTCGAAACGTCAATCTTCGTCAAGGACCCTTTGTGACTTGCCACGGCTTCACGATACGCAACTCGTACCAAACTAGATTAACTTTTTTACTAAAAACTTTGAATTGCATTTCCTTCTTTTGTATACAATTGTACTATCGTCATTTTGCCGACTACGAAGCTACCATTATGCGGCGCTAAACCTCTTAGTAACTTCGTACGGCACGCCCAGCCTTCATATCAGTCAGATTATATCGATGGCGTTATCTCTTCCTCAACTAATAGAGCTATTATGCTGAGGATGTCATAATGCAGGCTCGATATGGAGGGATATGCTTAGAGACAATCTACTTACATTATTCTCAGGAATCGATAGCATGGGGAACTAAGAGAGCCGCACCGCTTAGGAATTGGGGAATCTTTCATTTATATGGATCTTAAACTGCATTAAGTTTACGATTGCCTTCTGATCTGATTTCGTTTTAGCCGACAATAACATATTTTGAATTGCGATTGTCGTCTCAACGAAATGATCGAAGAGGACGAGCCTCTATTGACGGCCGTGTCCTCAAGTGGACTCATGCCTGTACCTACTGCTGATGGTTCCTTGCTAGGCGCCACCTCTCCTGATGAACCGTTGGCAGAGCTTTTACCTCCAGAAGTACGCAAACGCGAGGCTCGAAAGCTAATCTATTTTATGTTCATTTGTGGAATACCGATATTATCTACTCAAGTTGCAGTATATGACATGCTGTACGATGTGGCTTGTCGTGAATACGGGGTTGCAAGAGATGTGTGCTCATCGGATCCTGAAATATCGAAAATTGTTTCGAATTACTTGTCAGTATCTGCGGTAATAAGCGCTATCCTGAGTATGATAGCCGTCCCATTCTTATCGGCACTATCAGATAGGTGGGGTCGTCGGCCAATTATTCTCATGTGCATGTGGCTGTTTCTGCTTGGATTGGGAGGCTTCGCGGTCCTGCCGTACGGGGTTCCAGCTCGGACAACCCATTGGCGCCTCATATGCATTGATATAATAGTGGCTTGTACTGGAAATGGCGTGTTGTTGTTCAACGGTGTGACACTGATTGTCATGGATTTATTGCCAGAGGTTGAAGTACAAGCTCGGTATATGTCATTCCTGGCGGGTTCCATCAATATCGCCTCAGCGCTTATCGGGCTTATCATGGGGCCATTCTACATCTATGTGGGCTACACCAAGTTTGTGAATCTTTTGTTCTTCTCCCAGCTTCTGGTGGTAGCAGCAAGTTACCTCATTGTACCAGAGTCGGAGACGACCCAGGATCGTGCAAAGGCTGAGGAGTCAATGAGTGTCAAACGCATGATCGAAATCGCGTGGTTCATGGGTGACGAAATCTCTACCCAGACTAAATGGAATGGACGCGTTCTTGTCATTTGTTCCTTAATGGGTATGGAATTTTCAATGGGGCTATCGACTGCAATTGAACTCTATGGTAAACAACATTTTGGCTGGACCGGGAAAGAAATAGGCTGGTCGCAGTCACTAATTGCGAGCGTGCGGTCACTCTACAGTATGCTCGGCTTCCCACTGCTGTATAATTTCATGACCAAACACTACGGTGAACCTTCGGAACAAACGGTTTGGCGACCAGACATCTGGCTGTTGCAGTTGTCGCAATTTATGGACTTCATAGGCTATTTCCTCATGGGTGCATCCACCGACGCGATTTCATATGTTGTTGGAATCTTCATTAACTCCAATCAATATCTTTGTGGACCTCTTCATACTACTACACAGCTCAGGCTGATCGACCCAGGTAATCGTGGTGAGTTCATGGCAGCAAGAGGATTCCTCATCACTGTGGCCAGTGCAGTCATTCCGAGCTTGCTGCTCAAGTTCTACAGCATGACGATAGACGTAGCCCCACAGCTCATCTTTATTTTGACGGGCTCCTTATCAATGTTGGTGTTTGGAGGTTACTTCTTCATCCGGGCAGCCAAGCTTGAGACACCTATCTCGGTGGAGACACCTGCCGAGCCGGGTGCTGCGGACACAGAGTACACAGATTTAGAGCCCACAACTTCAGAAGCCACAGATCTAGAGCCCACAGGTCCCGTACAATCCTCGTCATGAAGCCGGTTTTGGGAATTTGCATAGGCTACGTACTTTTTGTAAGGCACATCTGTATGACATTGACAGAGCAGAAGCTAGACAGTTCATTGTCTATAAATAAATAAATTTTGGCAAGCAATGCATCTAATTAAGATCAAAATCATCAACAGTTCCCTTGTATTCGCGGATCTTACGACGAATCTTCGAGCTATCAACCCAGGTAACAAAGTCTTCCATGTCACGAGTAATGAGCATCGACGGATCGGTCACTAGTTCGGGCCCGACACGCACATGGCCTTGCTCCACAAACTTGGTAGCATCCGTGACATTCTGGGTCATATGAATGCGACTCATCACAACTGGTAAGCGCCGTCGGCAGAATGCAGCAACTGATAATTTCTCCAAGTCGCTGATCTTGGGGGTCTTGGTGCCAAACACACCCATATTGTCAAGTTTTTCGAGGAGCATCTGCTCATGCTGTAAACGAACAGGGTCTTGTGCAGGTAGCTGAGCCATTTTATGTGCGAGCTGGCGTATAGACCCGCAGATTTTGTTGTACTTGTCGTAGTCGTTGCGATTCTGAACATGGTACATCTGCATGACCTGTGCATCTCTGTGTCCTTTATCCTGCTTCCAGTCGAGGAAATCGACCTTTTTCAGCAGTCTCTGTTCATGATGTTTCAATTGGCGACCCATTTCGAACTAGAAGCAGCGCGTTAAGGATGTTAATGCAACTATTCAATATTTCGATGATAGTGTTACTTAATTTTTTTTTTCGCTAAAGTGTCACGTGAGAACTCATGCCAGGTGACCTGCGTTTGTGCAGAGACAATAAATACAGCAGAAATTCTTATTTGGTTAAAGTCTAGAGAATTATGTTGTTAGTTTAGACCTCTACCAGCATGTAAAATTGTTTGTGCTTAATTTATTAAAACACCATCACTGCGGGCCCCGCAGGTACAAATGCCTCTTCGGGCACGACATTGCCAGACGCTGTGCGCACCACGTAGCTATCATCTTGAGTCGATTCTTCGCTGTCCTCTGTGTCACTAGTAGGAAGGGAGTGGTCAACAGTTCTTGTGACCTCGCGCTCGCATTCCTTCTTCTTGTCAATTGGTTCACCGGGCTTGATGATTGAACCAGCCTCTAGATCGGTCTTTTCAGGGGAGGCTGATTTCTCTCTCTTTGCGTGAAGGTGATAAGCTAGACATAGCATTAGCGAAGTCACCACTGATGCGCCACTTAGGCCCACAGCGAACCACATGCACCATTTATGCGCAGTCAAAGTATCTCCAGGGTGCCTCTTCAGCGCTTGCTGCTCTACGGTTCCGGCAACGCCCAAACAGAAGCTCATTCCGTAGTTAACCATAGTCAGGACAAGCGATCCACTGTTTGCTTGTTGCTTTAAGGGCATTGCGTCCGTCATCAGCAGAGTTGCAGCAGGGAAACTGAGGTCCATGCCAAACACGGCTAAGATAAAGATGCCCATGGACTGCTTAAAGTAGCTCTGATGCACGGGCAATGTGACGACGAGCAAATCTCCGCCAACAAATACAGCCATCGAGAACACAAGGATGTACTGGACAGGCACGTAGCGAATACTGAAACCACAGCTCAACGCAGCAATAGTTCCGAACACGAAAGCGGGGGTGAGAGCGGCACCCGCTGCAAGAGGCGTATAATTCCGCAGATAAAGCAAGAATACAAAGAATCGGTAGAATGCGATACCCCATGATCCCCAACTTAAAAACATCGAAAGCAAACTCAGGCTGAGACGGATATCTTTCACGACAGCCTTGGGAAGCAGGGGGTTAGACGGGATGTGAGTCTCATACCAGACGAACACCACAAGCAGCACAACGGATACAACCAGGATTGCAATAATGTAAGGTTCTCCCCAGCCTTTGACTGTGTTAGGAGCCTGGTTCCATACGAAGTTGAACAGCACCAAGGCCGAGAAGCCCAGCCCACAACCGATCCAGTCAACTGCCATTGACTTTCGCTCTGATGGGAAGTCAGGTATAGAGATCCAAGCCAGACCAAGACCTAGCGTCGCTGCTATTGAGAATGCATAGCAGTTCCAGTTCCAGTATTTAGTCTTGACGGCTATCAATCCTGAGAAGATCGGGGCCGCGCAACCACCTATGGGGGAAGCAAAGCCAACCAGTGAAAATATCCAATGCTTTCGGCGGGACCCGGGACGATAGATGCGGCCAGCCGCACCCAGAACATTGGGCAGAATAAATGCAATTCCGGCGCCTTGGAAAGCTCTGGCAACAATAAATAGTGTCGGGGTTTTGACATAGTAGGCAAACCCGCAGACTAGTGAAAAAGCAATTGTACAAATGTAGCCACCAACAATGGCCCGCTTCAGACCGAAAACGTCGCCAAGGCGACCAGTCATAAGAATCAGAGTTCCTGTAGCTAGAGAAAAGCTGCTCATGAACCAAGTGCGTTCACCATCTGACGCCTTGAAATCGTCAGTTAGAACCTTAAGCAACGCGAGAATGTAATTGGCTCCAGCTTGAGTGAGAATCTGGGCTAGAATAGCGGAAAAGATGAAGGCATACTCGAGAAGCGGATTCTTCGCGAAGAATCGCGGATCCTGGAAGCGGCTACTGCGACTCGCGCTCTCGTCCATTGAGAGAGGATGTCCTTATACAGACCGCGATGACTTTAATGAATTGATCTTGATCTTAGATGTAGTATTTTATTGGGACGCATTCGAATATATATATGTTGAGCAAAGGCGGAAGTGTCCGTACCCGTTAACTGTCGAAAAGCTCGCATATGCAAGAAAACTGCTTTGACAGCTAAAGAAATTGACAGTATCTGAACATATTTTCCCAACTTCTCTGCAGTCTAATGTGGCCGCCTATACCCGTGCACATAATATGACTTTTTCCGGAAGCCACAGGGCTTTGAATCGCGGTTTTTTTTAGAACCCTTACCCATTCAGGGGACGAAAAAAAAAAGATTGAGCCATTAGATTAGGGCCCATCGGCTATCGCAGTATGAGGCTGGTTATAGAGACTGAATTCTTGCATTTGAACATCCAATTCTTTTTTACCTAAATCAATGATCCGTGCATCTACTCCTGTTCAAATTTTCAAGTAGTCGATTGCTTCAATTGGCGAAGGGATAGCGTCGCCACGCCAGTGCAGGACGGGCCGTTGTGACGTTATCTCATCCGAACCCAAGTATTATTCCGCATGACAGGGGAGGCCTGCAGTCACATGTGTCAATGAAGATCCGCTTGAGCAGCTGTCAGGTGGGTTTCAGGTTGATAGATAGAATCGAGAAAATATCGCTTAAGAGCAGCTCACACCTGCAGCTGGAAGATGTTGACTTCTACAGTTGTTTCCTTCGCAATTGTTTGGACAAAATTGGTTGACACGATAATTCGACTAGCTTGATCATGCCACTACTCCCCATGATGGACATGTATATATTTAGAACAAAATCAGCGAGTTGAGATCCATGAGCAGCTTGTTAATACATTCTACAGATTGAGCGCACGTGCAAAAGAGTGCTGAGCGGTATAGTTGGGTCGTTAATTGGATACTGCTGATTAGCGAACAGGGTCAAGGGTACCTCACTCGCAGCGAGGTCTCAAGGCAACAGGGTCAACAGCGCGAATCTCCGCCTTGCCTTCGGAAATTGGCCATGGCGTGAATGGAAAACGGGCCGGGTTTAATTTAACGTGAGCAAGTATGAATTCTAAGTTTAAACTCACCAGTAGTCATTTCCCGCATGAGCAATGGCTCACCCAGTTCCTGGATGCGGCTCGAACGTTTTTCCGCAGTAGAAGGAACAGCGAGCTGCGAGTCTAGGAGCATACTTACTTTGAACAAACAGTCTGGCTCGAGTGATGGAAGAAAAGCGCATGTATTGCTGATTTGGTCGACAATTGCCTGAGCCTGTTCCTGAGAGCCCTCGTTGTGTTTGGTTTCGACATCATTCACAGAGAGAACAGCAAAGGTCCAGCTTTCAATGAGCTCAGTTGCATGCGGCCATGGCCTGAAAATGCTCAGAGATACTTTTGTTTCCTTTTGCGCGCGCAAGACACTCTTAAGGCATGATCCGACCTGATTAAAATACTTTTCCGCGCTTGCATGCCAGCACCAGGGGAAATTGACGCCATTGATCTTGACTGGCGTTTGATAAAGCTCCCCAACTATTCCGCGCTCACATACAATTGTGTGAAGGAAGCACAGGATATGATGGGTAACCTCTCGATATGACATTATTCAATGCAATTCCTCAATTGAGTGCTGAAAATTACTTGCAATCAAGAAAAATACAAAATGCGGCCTGCACTTCTGTCCATGCGAGGCGTGCAGAGCACTGCGGTAGATCAGCCTAAACTTCAGCTCTTCTCTCTGTGTACAGTATATTTTACTCAGCATACTGACGATCCAGCCAAGTCTGATTCAAAGATGTGAAAAAAACCGTAAACTAATTTGTGCGTTAAATATTCCGTGTAGTCCGGAGTCTTACCTCAGTTGAAAAGTTCCCCCATAGGTGCAAGACCTATACTGTACTTGTATCGGCATGTCGTTGAGACTCCTTTCGAGGCGGTGTTTCTCGTCAACCGCGTCTATCCGGTCTAATGTTGGCGGTGCACCAATCTTCATCCCGGAGGGCACCCAGATTACTGTGACTGAGCGCGTCCTTGACGACGTGGCCAAACTTAGAATGAACCTGGACAAGCTTCGGAACGGCAAGCCAAAGATCCACATAACAAAGGACATTGAGATCTCAGGACCCAAAGGTAAGGTCACTGTGGGCCTCGCAGACTTTGTAAAGTTCACGTTGAGTGACGACAAAAAGACCGCGAAGGTGACCGTGGACGACCCAACTGCTAGACACGAAAGATCAATGTGGGGTACATCGCGTTCACTCATGTTCAACGCCATCTCTGGAGTCACTGAGGGTCACATGTGTATAGTCAAATTTGTTGGTACTGGTTTCAGAGCCGTACTTGATAACGAAAAGCGTCAGCTCGTTCTCCGAGTAGGCTTCTCTGTCCCCCGCGTGGTGCCCATTCCCGAGGGAATCCACGTCCAAGTCCCTGTTCCTCACAGAGTGATCATTGAAGGCTGTGACAAGCAGCAGGTAAAGCTGCTCGCAGCTGAACTCCGGCGACAGCGCAAGCCAGAGCCATATAAGGGCAAGGGTATCTTTATTGACGATGAGACGATTAAACTGAAGCAAAAGAAGGTGAAATAGTCCATTCGGCATTGTACATATATATACTTTATCCACTACTTGTTTTTTTTCTGGCATGGTTTTCTTTCACTGGAAGCTATTACTACCTCAGCGGGAGGCCTAGCAAACAGAATTCTGTACATTGTTATCTTCATTCTTCCAGCCTAAACGTTTCGGCGAATACCAGCTTCTTCCTGAGAGCTCGCAGGCACAAAGGGGTGATACTCCTCATGAATAAGGTCAATCACTGCTCCATCGTCAGGAGTGATGGACCATTCAACAGTCTTGTAACGGTTCTCCAATGGTACCTTCTCGGCACGGAAATGGACGCGTGCACGCTGCTTGTCGCCCTCAGCCCAGTAACTGAAGTCCACGACAGGTCGGGCTATTCCTGCACTACCGGTAATCCACGGCATGGTGCTGCAGAAGCGAATATTAGGACCCATCGCATCGTAGCTTAAGGGCGATCTGCGAATGGCCTGTAGCGTTGACGAGACAATAGGCGAATTGGCGTCTTCATACTTGATCATTGCGACCAATGACACAGCCATGGTAACACAGAATGCCATGAAGTAGAATTTTTGCTTTCTCTTTGGGCCAATTACATCTGGAAGCTCACGGTCCACGGTAATGCCATCAAGAGAATGTGCATGCAACCGCGAAGGGAACTGAGAGGCACTCCGCTGAACACGCTGTGGAATCTTTTCAGAATAGAAGCGACAGTTCAGCATAGTAAATCTGAACGCCTGAGCCTGTCGTAGTGCCGGTCGTCTCCACATTTTGGACTGTTAGTGATGTACTTTTCGTTAAACCAACACCAGCAGATGCAGCTTAGCACAAGAAATGATCAAAGAGCAGCTGGGGATGCCTGCTGGGAGACTCGGGTGACAAATTCTGGAGATATGCGTTTGAAAGTATATCTAACCTGGGTCCGACAAATTTCACCATCCATATCGTTTCACTAGCAGTTAAACGGGCACAAATACCTGCCATGTCTCGCATATTTCGACGAAACGTGCAACTGACGGCAAAGTCCGTAGTGGACACGTTCAGAAGTGAGCCTCCAAAACTCTATACGTCTCCAGAGGTCGCGCACGAACGGCGAAGACTGCGCAACAGAGTAGGTGTCCTCGCATATAAACGTGGTATGGTCCCGTGGTACTCGCCTGTGGATGGCTCTGCACATGCTGCAACAGTGCTCGAGGTTGATAGGTGTCAGGTCGTGGATGTGAAAACTAAAGAGAAACATGGCTACTATGCTGTACAATTAGGCAGTGGAGCTAAGACGCTCTCAAAGACTACACGACAGATGCTTGGCCACTTTGCCAGGGCGGAAGTTGCCCCTAAGCAGGACATTGTCGAGTTTCAAGTTCGCAACGAAGAAGGCTTACTCCCTCTGGGTGCTGAGGTCACTGCAGATCAGCTCATCGTGGGCCAATTTGTCGACTGCAAGTCCAAGACCAAGGGTAAAGGCTTCCAAGGTGTAATGAAGCGATGGGGCTTCAGCGGTATGCCCGCATCGCATGGTGTATCTGCTGTCCATCGTTCGGCTGGTTCAACTGGCCAGAACACTGATCCTGGTCGTGTCTTCCCCGGTAAGAAGATGGCCGGACGCATGGGCTACGACTATAGGACTGTACAGAACCTCGAGGTTCTACAGGTGGACAAGGATACCGGGCTTGTACTTGTGAAGGGACACATTGGAGGACCACCAGGCCGCCTCGTTAAAATCACAGATGCCATCAAGAAGCCCCTGCCAAAAAGCAGCTAGTAGTTAAGTTATGTACATAAAATTGAGCTGTTCCGGCGCTACGGGCCTTTCCTTGTCCTCGGTGATGGGGCCCAAGAGTGGATATAATGAAACTCGTTGGAAACAATCGTCATTTCCACTGGCCAAATTAAGCAGAAACCCCAAATCCCTGGCTTGACCAAACCACCCCAGAGTTAGGTCCTTCTAATGCCAAAGAGATCAGGCTGCATTATCAAGGGCCAGCTTGGTTCTCTCTCTACGCACGTCGAATCTGCGTTCAGGGTTGATAGGAAATCATTTAATTTGAGCAAGCTCTGCAATATTCTGGGAGTGTCTCAAATCAGCCATATTTTTACATTGCATATTTTGAAACAGATAAGGGGATCAGTTGAAAACAGTCTCCAGTGGCATATAATGGATGTGGCTGCACCCCTATATCAAAGGAGTCGATTTATGCTAGAATGCTCAATCTTTCGGAATATCAAGGCTTTCTCTACCCTTTGACCAGATCAGATCGCGTCTTATGCTGCCAGGTAGGGAACTTTACGGACAGCCAGCAACTTGATCTGGCCGTGGTGACCCCGTGGCGATTAGGACTGTCCAGACTAAGTAGCCAAGGGGGCCAAACAAAACTCTTGGCGCTATCGCCCCGCCTTTATCTTGATGCCGGATTAAGCACCATGCTAATGTTGCCGCGAGTTGGAGCCCAAGCGATGTTGTTACTAGTATACTGCTCCCCAGATAATAAAGAAATCTTGTTGCATGTGATGAGTGTCGTGAACAACACTTGGTTCACCAAGCTGAGCCTCAATGTGCCCGTCAGTGATGATTCCTTAAGCCGGAAACAAGTGACTTGCACAGTTAACGATGACGGCACTGTTTATGGCTTCATTGAGGGAACGGAGTTTGCTTTCAACTATCTGAACGATTGCGGTGACGGGCCTGATGTTCAGCGGGGACATCTCAAGAGACCGTGGATGAACCACCGCAGGGATGACGAATTAGTCCAGCACGCGTGTCCGGTGGGTGGTAAGATGTTTTTGATTTGTTACAGAGATGCGCAATCGAAACTCAAATGGGAAATTATTCGGTTTGAGTCCCTGGATGGAGAGCTCACTCAGGTGGGGCTCGCTCACCTGAAACAATTCGATGAGCTTTTCAGTGAATACGTGCCTCTCGCTCTCAAGTGGGCGGGGTCTGATCGCATCCTGATAGCCTCCTTTAAACGTGATTTGTTTCTGGATCTCTTCCGTATAACACAGGGCCGTTCCGGTGCAATGACCGTTGGACGAGGTCAAAGAATTCCACTTCCGCCGAATATTATCCGATTCAGACAGCACCCGAGCCCATTTCTGGCAGACCTCACTCTTATCCGCAAAGAGGGCCAAACATCAATATATCAGCTGATGATTGATTCTCAGAGACTCATAATGACGTTGCAAGACGATAAGCTGTTTCATCAGAAGCTTTTAGGGGGAATCAGTACCACTAGTCCAGCGGCCACCTACAATTGGACGACGTTTGAGTCCCCAAGGCCTGACCATACCTTCCTCTATAATGAGACTGACTTACTTGAAGTATCATTTAAGGACGATACTCTCCCATATCCACTGTTACCAACGAGTCATTCCCGGGGCCACCAGAAATGGGCCACGGTTACTGAAGATGAAAGTGGGTGCCACGTTATCACCACTGCACAAATGAGACAGAATCTGATCGACACAGCATGTCCTGGAGAAAGTCGCGTTGAGTTTTCACAAGTGAAACCTTCAGGGTTGGAAGAAAGAAAGTTAGTGCGCAGTAAGTCGAAACCCACGTCCACCTCAATATGTGATGGAGTTTTTTCGGTCTCTGACAGTCACACGACCGTGTTCTATGAAAATCGTGAGGCTGGTCCTGTCCGCATGAAGACAGTGCCGGATGGCTGGACAGATGAGCAAACGACACTTGCTATCACCCAATCCTACCAAATCACTGCACATGCAATATATCGTAGAGCTCAAGGCAATATGCTCACCACCTCGGCCTACAAGGTAACGGCAGATGGAATTCGAGATAAGGTACACGGGTCTAGCAAAGATAATTCAAAGGTTATCAAGTACGCTGATTGTTCTGGGAGATTTCTGGCTCTTGCCATCTGCAAGGGGGCAGTCCAAAACAAAAAATGGATTGTACATACCTGTGAATTCAAGAAGAATAAGATTATCGTTCTCGACACACAACTGGTATTAGGTGAACTACATGCGGTTAGTGTGTCCCTTGAAGGTCGCACCGCGGCGGCTGTAGATAGGCGTGTGGAAATTTGGTCTCCAAAAACTGATAAGGAGCCTTATGATCTACGCTTTGAGCTTCATTCAATGACATTTGCAGCGGGTGAGCTTGTTGTTGGCACCAAAACTGGACACATTGAAATTCCTGGCAGCAATCGCGAGCCGATAGACCTGGGAAAAAATGCTCCAGTCGTAATACTTTCCAGCAAGCAGATTCTGCTAGCAGTTTGTGAGCACTTGTTGTTCAAAATCAATGGTTACGAGAGTGAAATTATCGCAGAGGTTCCTGGCGAAGAGGTTCAAGCCGCTGGAATACTGCATAGCTCTGAATCACAAGTCCATCTGGCTTTGCTGCCAAGTGTCAAGTCAAGCAATGACATCCGGACCTACTCACTGGCTTTTTCGTCCTGGAACTCCCTCTCTCCTCTGGCGTCTTTCACTATACGATCACCTGTCTTGGATTTAAAACGCTGGAAGTATCTACCTCGATGCGGCCTCGCCTGGCTCATGACTGGAGGTGCAGTACATTTCTGCAATTTTCGCACCAACTCTGCAGATGTAGCGATTCGCCTTGAGAGTACTGAAGATTGCCTCGTGGTCCCAAGCCCTAAAGGATCTTTCAGCCTAATGGGCGACACTCCTCTGATTGCGCTCGTTCAGAATCTTCGGAAACGAACAGTCAGAATAGAGGTCATTTCCCTTGATTTGAAATGTTCAGTATCTACCCACGAGCACAAATTACCGCGGAACATTAAGTCTATATCCACGATCACTGACCCTCGAGCCACAGATCACAGAGTTCGTTTAAAGTGCCTGACAAGCGGTGGAAAGATAGAAGACGTGGATGTTGAAATACATGAAGATGAATATGAAATACTTCGTGTTTATGCACGCTTCTCTAGGTCAGAGTTTGAGAGTACCAACACCGCGATTGAAAAGCCTCTCCCGCCTCCGAAACGACCGCGCCACTCTTATGGGCTAACGGGACCAACATTGTCCGCGATGATCTATGCCACTGATATGGTAGATCTTGAGTCGTCATTTCAGCAATTGACCGTTGTAGACCCATGCGGTGATAGCTCACCTATCACAGCGAAGACATGGAACGGTACCTATAATGTCTGCCCTGTTGAACCTTATGACAATCCGAAAGCGCCCCTGGTCTCTAATCTTCTAGTAAGTGAGGACAGTGACGATATATTGGCTGAGTTCAACAATTTACTGAAAGGTGGCAATCTTATTGCGGGACTTTCCATGCTTGATGAAGTGGTACGCAGCGATCTTAGGAGGAAGCATGGCAGTGTGGTACCATGCTTTCAGTCTTCGCACAAATTACGCCCTGGTATTTACCTGTGGCTATTCTTCACAGACTACCCAGCCAACGACCGGCACATAACCTATCATAAAGCCAATCTCGATCCAGGACTCTTTGAGCATATACGTCGAGCCCTTCTTAAGCTTCAAGGATTCAAAAGCCGAGAAATTGACTGGTCGTCTTTACCCACTTCAAGTATGAACCTCACTTCTGGACACCATGATCAGGCCTTTTCTGGTCTATTTTGTTAGAGCACACGCCGCGACAGTAACATTTGAAATGGCTGACCTGCATATAACCCGTTTATTTCTTACTTATTCTATAAAATTTTAACATATCTAGGATTTCGCTGCGAAATGAAGCGAGGGCATTCAGCGGTCTGCCTGCATCTAATGCTGTATCTGCTGCCCACAGTTCGGCCACTCTACCGACCAAAAAAACTAACCCAGGTCTTGTGTTTACAGGTGAGAATATGGCCGGATGTATAAGTTAAAATCATAGGACTTCACAAAACCTCGAGGTTCTTCGGCTGGAGAAGCATAACGCAGTTGCGCTCATTAAAATACATATGGGAAAGCCACCACAAAAGAGTCTACTGCGGGATTTGGAGGCGCCTGGATCAGGATGAGAGATGCGATAATTATCTATTACTCTCGAAGTGGCTTCATTGAAACAATCGTCCGCCTTAGCGGAGCTGATAAAACTTCCATAGTTATTTCGAGCCCACGCGTAGCTTTTAGCTCAGTAGATAACGCCTACCTGATTCATTTTTGGCGCAGCCATAAAACCCAAGTACCAAGACAGAGATCATCTTCCGTTGTTCATAGCATTCGATATCCGCTGTTGAGCATGCAATCCTACTACAGAACGTTGAGTTTATCTTGCGGGTACCCCCCGGCCCTAAACAACCCCTAATGAACTCTCTAAGAAAAGGAGGGGCGGTCGAAGTCCTGGTTCAGGATGTTTATGAAGACCCAATACCTATATCTACGTCTGCATCAATACCCTGCTGTTCTATTCTAAGCGCAGCTCTCGTTGAGGAGGGCTCTGTCCCTCCTCCCAAGCGAGCATGCCGCTTTCCTCACGAAATATATATGACATGGATAGAAGCTGAAGTTTTATCCTCCCCCACGAAGGAGCTCGCACCTGAGTTGCGAGGCCACAACCTGAATGTCCAAAACCAAGAAATTGGCAGCGTCTCGCTTGTCTTTGCGAGGATATGGGACAGTCTCTATCACGTTTGCCCTGTCAGACGTCTTTCAAGTCCGGAAGGGCTCGAACTCTCTCATATACTAGTGTGTCAACAGCGGTGATATCATGGTTGGGGCCAATCATGCACGGGAAGATGGCAATAATATTTCAAACCTTTTCAAGCTCGAAGAAGTGGTTCGGAATGACCTCAGAAGGAAATATGGTAGCGCGATCCCACATTTGCAGGCTACCTCACACGAACTTCGGGATGGAGCATATCTGCGGCAATTTTTCACCTGGTATACGTCCCTCGAGCGGGTTATGATCTATGAAGAAGCAAATGGGACCACATTGAAGTCATCCATCGAGGTCTGCTTGAGCTATAGGGGCTCTGCGATGATAAACTCCATCAGTTTTAGTTACCAATGCTGAAGTCAAAGGGCGAGAGGAACCGCCGCATGCCTAACAACCAAGATGGCGAGAATTCAAGTCATTATTAGTGTGAATGGCGTAACTGGGCCTGCCGATTCTATAAGGTTTCACATATCTATGTTCTCATTAAGCGTCAGGACCCGCCCGACTTGCATGCCATCTGCTCCTTCCACAGGGTCCGTATTTGTGACTTCAGAGTCTGGGGCGGTAGCAATAAGCACCAGCCCAAGCGCTCGTACTGCCGGGATTGAAGACGGTACAAGCCTAAGTAGATCGGCTGGCGCAGTGATGCCCATAAGATTGTTAATCGCCGCATAGTGTGCAGCCTCTTCAATACTAACGCATACTGGAGCTTCATGTGTGTCTGTCTCACTGACAACCACCCGGTTTGCAGTTGTGAAATAACCATCAGTGCGGATAGCATTAACACAAAAGAGCACAGGGTAGTTGGGCTGTTTCCAGTTCAGCATGGCGCATACTTCGGGATTCGAGCTCGTGAATAGCAAGTTGTGAGCACGCGTCTCGTTAGGTGTATGTCGAGCTTGCCGAGCGTAATCGAAGGTCGTGTGTAAAATCTCATCAACATAAGTATTCATCGCTGGCCACCTCACGGGGACTTGATTGCCGATTTCAAATTCGGCTGGCGTCAAAAAGAGTACGTGAAGCTCGAGCTCTTGAGGTGTGCGCGGATCAGCAAGAACCTCAGCAAGAGTACGCACCTCGCCCTCCCCTGGCAGCAGCTTTCGGAGATCATCAAGCGTGAAGCCCGGAACGGCGAGGGACACGCCATTAATGTTGCATGTCATGTCCATAACTACTGGAACATGATCGCGAGTAACCACGACGGGGATCTGATAGTATGTTCCATGGAGACTTGATGCAGTGACGTACGACAACGTTGTCGCGGCAGTTTCCGCTGCAGGGACCAGAGTACCCGCTCCACCAAGCCCTCCATTGACACTGCCAACAGCACCAGTCTGAGGGGTGTTGGATGCTGTCGTTGTTGTACTCACAGGCGCTATAGTGGCAGATGCAGTAGACTTCCAGTAGGTGTCGTATTTGGAAATTTCAAGAGGTTTTCCTGGGTAGGGCTTTACAACCATAAATCGGAATTCAAGAGAACCTACTGGCCTGAGAAGGACGTCGAGCAATGGAAGCTCGCATCTTTGAGGTCCACCGGTCGCGCTGGCAGTGATAGCTTCAGTAAAGTTATAAGAAAGTGCGCTTGCCTTTGCAAGCAAGCGAGTTCCAAATGTGGGTAGAACTTCGAAATTGATTCCAAAGCCCTCCAAGCTTTGGGTTTGGAAGGTCTGCACTTGATCACGGTCTTGCAAAGGTAGCGTCAAGTTGCGCGGGATCCAATCATCGGCTGTACCGCTAGTGGTCAGAACCAGGCGACCAGCGCTAAGGATCCGCCGATCCTCATTGAACCTAAGAACAATGCCGGCAGTTTGTAGAATGATCTTCTTCGAGTCGAGGAAGTTGTGTCCGTACCGTTGCAAGGGCAGGATAGGGGGCGGGAGGGACAAATCGGGGATCTTGTCGAGATCTAGGGTGTCGACAGGTTCCTCTGAGCTCTGTTGAAGGTCGATATCAGCAAGGGAGGGGAAGTCTTCGCCATGATGTTGCTGTACAAACACCTTGGAAATATCAGCACTGCCTGGGCTTAGTTTATCAGATAGTGATTTCAAACACACGGGGTGGCCTCTTAAGGCGGCGTAGAATAGTGCTGATCTGCCGTTCTCGTCGAGAATTGTCCAGTTTGCGCCAGCATCGAGCAGAGCCCTAACTACAGGGGCATGGCCCTCAGCAGCGGCATACATCAACGCTGTCCACCCGTTGAGTTTATCGAGGCCATCAACGTCTCTGTGTACATGCACAAGTAAGGGCACAAGGGAGGCGAATCCTGCCCGGGCGATGATGTGTAAAGGGAACAGGCCCTCAGCGTCGGCAACCATAGGGTCTGCGCCGCGTTTTGTGAGCAGACACTTGACAGAGTCATAGGATCCGCGCTGGCATGCAAAATTGAGCGGAACATAGAAGCGTTCAGTATCCATGCCAGTGGTCTGAGCGCCGGCGTCAAGTAGCGCCTCTACGCATTCGACTGAGTCTTGGAATATAGAGTAATGCAGAGCAGTGTAGTTATCGTAGTCAAGCAGGTTAACCTCTGCGCCTTTCTTAAGGAGAAGGGTTAAACAATGCCACCGTTTGTGAATAGCGGCGAGATGCAGAGGCGTCCGCGCGTAGCTGTCGACTTGATTAACGTCTATGACGTTTGCACTGAGACAGGCATTGAACAAGCGGAGTCTATCCTGCTCGGCCCCTGCACAGAGGTGCAGAGCGTTTTTACCAGCGATTTCGTCGACGCTGGTGAGATCAACGTTCCCAGTCCTGAGCAGCGTCATGAGGGAGTCTTCGGTAGCGTTGGTGCCTATTGCACGCAGAAAAACTGCCGTCATACGTTGTCGAGGATTATCAGCAACCTGAAGATCGCTGATCCAGCCATCCATTGCCTCCTTAGCTCCAGGGACACTTGGATCGAAGCTAGAGGCAAAAGTGACAAACTCGAAGAATAAATCATCATAGTTGGCCGCGGCCACGTTTCCCTTGGTGGTCGCATTTTGAGGGGTCGCTGCGTTGGGCCCTGCTTTGCCAGCTTGGCTCCGGGCGTCGATAAGGGAGTCTGAGTGGGAACCGGACGGGGCATAGACCACGGCAGACTCGCCAGAAGTCATTGCTTCAAGCTCGAGCAGAAGAGCACTCGACTTGTCACTGAGGGCCACTAGAATCTCTCTATGGAACATTGGCTGGACCTCTACGGCTCGCGTGAGATAGAGCTCCTTAGTATGAGACCGGGAGCGCTTGTCCCATTTTTTGAGTACTTTGGAGAACGCAGTTGCGTTCAGCTCCACGAATTGTTCCAGGCGTCCAAGCTCTCTGCGGAAGCGGAGAAGACCCTCATGGAGTGAGATGTATGTGACCGATGTCCGGCTTATCACGCCCGTGGACTGTTCGGCTACTTTCTCGCGTTGAATGAGCAGCTCAAGACGAGCCTCGAGATCGCTTTCCTTACGTTCGTAGAATTGTTGAACTTTTTCAAGCTCACGTTCAAGCTGGAAGAAGAACGTTGCCTTATTTTCCTGCAAACGTTTATGAGGATCGACGGAGCCACGAATGTTTGCTTCTTGGCCATTACTTGCGTCAACATTGGAATCTGAGGATATTGGCAAAGTTTGTGGGTCTGTAGACAATCTTTTGATGAGCTTTTTCAAAGCCTTGTAGTCCATAAAATGGTCGGCATATTCAGGAAGATCAAGATGGCGTTTCAATAAGTACTTTCCAAACTTCATTGTGACGTCCGATCACGGGTCTCAAATAGCCAAAGTTGTTCTTTTGCGACTACTGCCTAGCTTTCAAAGTCCAATGAACCACGGACAAAAGCCGAGAGTGGAGTGCAGACGCGAACTACACGAACTTGGGCTCACCTCGTTAATGGCAAGAGCTGGCAGCCACACACACCCACGTGCTACATCTGGGTCCCGCTGAGTAAGGGCCAATTCAGCCGTACAGCACGCGCTCAGGCTTGGGTCCCATGTGCACTGGCTTTAGAGAGAGTGCGTGTTACACCTAGTTATTGGCGTACCAAGTATACTTGAGTTCATATTAATTTAAACTGAAATTTTTCGACTTTTCTTGGCCTTTTTTTGGTTCAGTTGTCACTCACATTACGTAGCGGCAGAGGCCGTGCCCAACCTGCGGCTCGAACCAACATCTCCAGACCAAAAGCTTCGTCACACTTGGGCATCTTGCGTGAGGCTTTTGGCCCTGTGAGGAACGATACCCAAAGCTAAGCTGAGAGGGCCCGAAAGTGACAGGTTAGGGTGAGATTTTTTTTCTTCTGTTAGGCTCACGCGATGGGGTGATGTGTCACGTGATCAATGATCGCTCCGATCCCCCTTCCCCCTCCCCCTAACGGTCCTCATCGTCATCGTGTTCACAGGAGAGAGAAAGAGTGTGACCACACACAATATCCATGTCTAAAAGATCCATCAATTATCAAAATATAATTGTTAATATATATTTCAGGCTTCAAAACCTGAATTTTGTCTGTCTGTTCCGCGGTAATACTGGACAGATTGCGTGCATGACCTTACGGAGTAAACGCGTATTCTCAACCCTAAACGCGCTTTTAATGAGTCCAACCCATTTGAGGCTGTCTCGCGTTGTCCACTTTACAAGTTTATACCAATAACTTTCGCGTGTGAGTCCTCTGGCCCCAAGAGGCAGTTTTATTTTGTCCTTTCCAAGGCTTGTTAGCCATCAAGAAAATAAGGATCAAATAAAATTCCTGCCAAAATAGCTGCTTCACTGTTGCCCCATTAATCTTGAAACCTTTTTTGGAGTTAGAAACCGCGTCACTTGTATGAAAGGCGTTAACAAGGATGCCTCCTCGCCTCGATCGGGCAAAGGCAAGATTCCAGTAACGGAATCTCAAACTGAATCTCGAGATGCACCGCGGGCCGGGCATCTGGTAACGGCTGGCGCACAGCCACCCCGGAAAAAGCCAAAATGGTTGCAGGATCTCGAGTCTGGCGCAATCTATCTCAACCAGTATATGGATGCAACTCAAAAGCAGATGGATAGAGTGAGTTCTCAACGTTTACTGGAGAATGGAAGCCCTCAAGCAAGTCAAAGCGCCTCATTGTCGGCACCAGCCTCATCTGGCTCAGGTCGTTCCTCTCAATTGACATCTAGGCAGTTGTCTGCCATATCTAGAGGCTCAATGTCGAGTCCTAACAGTGCACCAAGTAGCTCCCCGGCGTCAGACGCGTCTGGATTCGGTTGGTTGTCTCGTACGCACTCTCGGCCAGGATCAAGCTCTTCGAACCCCCCTGTTGCATCCCCATCTAATTCTGTCAAGTCAGAGACTTCAGATGCATCCAGAGCTCCGAACGCTCGAGGAGGAAAACGGGCGGCTGCTATGCAAGCTGCATCTCTGCTCGCGCAGCCAAAAATCACAGGTAAGCGCAAGTACCGAACTAGTGGAACTGATAAGAAGCCAGGACGGCCTTCAAAGTCATTGGTCCCGGCCAAGAAACTCAAGCAGTCGCCAGATTCATCCTCTACTAGGCGTCTTCGGCTTTCGGTGCGGCCAGTCAAGCAACTGAAACGACCTCCTAAAGAGCCCAGAGCTGTCAAGCGGCTCACGAACTATGTGGCGGATTCATCGTCAGCTTCTGAGTCTGATAGCGAAGACAACTCTGCCACCGACTCTAATTCTGGTTCTGATTCTGATTCGGGCTCGGGCTCGGGCTCGGGATCTGACTCTAACTCTGACTCTGACTCTGGCTCTGGTTCCGACTCTGATTCAACCTCAGAATCTAAGCCCAAATCGAAGTCTCACGCGGAGCTGGCATCGTCAATAAAGAAGCCGACTCCTTTGATTAGTGCTTTGCTAGACTTCATTACTCCGAGCTGGGTGCATCATGCTGGCCGCGACAGCTCCCATGGTGCCAAAAGCGCAAACGGCGCTGATGAATCCATTTCGGGGAGTGAGTCCGACTCTGGTTCAGGCTCGGACTCGGATTCTGGATCTGGTTCGGCAATGGACTCAGATTCTGGCTCAGACTCGGATTCAGACTCTGGCTCGACTGTAGACTCAGATCTGAGCACAAGATCTCCTGGCGACGTTGGACCCCACAAAGATCTTCTAATGGCCGAGGTTCCCTGCAACTCTGGTAGAAGAAGCAAAAGTCGCTCCAAGTCACCACATGATGGACGTATTCCTCCCGCTCCTCCTCTACCCCCGGCGTGGTGGTGGCGACCGGAGGACTTGCTGCCAACGTTTTCACGCCACCGGCCTCCGCAGCTGAATTGGGATCCGCGATTCGTTCACTCATGTGACGTGCCTTTGCATACTATTGCTCACTTTGGTGCCCCGGTCTTTTTTGAGATGCCACTGCCGTGCTCAAAAGAGTACTTTTTGACGTGTCACGACACGCCGACGGATCTGCACAATCCATTGCATGAAGCGGCTATGGTGATGGACATGTGGATGATTCTTCTCGCCAAGAGTCATGAGCACCAAAGCGCGATTGCTTCACTGCGTGAAATGTACGAAAAGGCTCTCGAGAAGGAAGACTTTATCAGTTTCCAAAAAACCATCATGTCATTCGCAATGGTCGCACACCAAGCTCGTCCGTTCCTTGATTTTGAGACACGGCTGCCGTCTGACATGGTTCATGAACTCATCAATATGACTTACCGGCGAATTGTGAGCCCCTATGCCCGCTCTCTCAACAACGCTGCGAAGGCTGGCCGCTATGACCGAGTATATGGCGAACTGTTGAGCCCTATTTTGTCTCACATGTTCCGTGATGTTGAGCTTCGCAAGGGAGATGTATTTGTGGACATGGGCAGTGGCGTAGGCAATGTTGTGCTGCAAGCCGCCCTCGAGACAGGGGCTGATTGTGTTGGATGTGAGATCGTTGAGCGTGCGGGCATTCTTGCGCACTATCAGCAGCAGGAGCTCCAGGCACGGACGCGAGCTTGGGGTGTTCAGGATCAAATGGGAGAGGTTCAGTTCTATCTTGGCGACATGACCACCTGTCCGCCGCTGCTCGAAGCCCTGACGCGGGCGTCAGTGGTGATGTGCAACAACAAAGTGTTCGACAATCAGCTTAATGCAAAGCTTGTGAGCCTATTCCGCAAACATCTTCGACCGGGCACCCGCGTGATTTCACTAGAGAAGTTTGCCAATGACAAGGCGCCTGTCCGCGCAGAAAAGGGAATTGTTGTTGCCGAGTATCAAATGCCGCCAGGTAGCTGCAGCTGGACTGAAGCTGGAGGCAGGTACTTTGTGACAACTTTCTTAAATCCAGATGAAGATGCGACCCCCAAGCCGAGTTTTGGGATGGGCCGAATCCGTCTTCGCCTGCTTGCCGCCAAAATTAAAGCCGAGAACGAGCCCTGAACCGGAGCCAAAATTTTTATTTTCTAATTCTTAATTTTTCCCTTATTTTTGTTTAATGAGAAAACCTATCAATGAACGCGTTCACGACTGAATGTTGATCGGGGCGGTCCTCGGAAGCCTCCCACCACATACCACCGGCAAGTTGACGCGATTTCGCGTAGTCCGCCTTCATCATGGCAACGTACGCATTGTCATAAGTAACTACAAAGTCCGGGCCTTGACAATAGGCTGCTCCAATCTGTGTATCGACGTTTTCTTGAGTCTGGGGTAAGGGTAGTTCCTTGATATCATGCACGCCCTGTTCGAACTTGCCGGCAATAGTTCCATTGAATGGATAACCGAAACCTTTTGTCTTTGCGAATGATCTGCCATATACAGGAAGTCCAAGAACAATTTTTGATGGGGGAACACCGTTGTTAATGTACTGCGATATGACAGAATCCACGGAGGTGGAGCCTCCATACAAATTGGCATGGTGAGTAGCCACGGGGGACCAAGCACCAGAAAAGTCATAAGTCATGATATTCCAAAAGTTGAGGTAGCGATCGATTTCTCGGAGAGGCATACGTTGGATAATGTCCGGGTTTGACGGCGCAGCGATTGTAAGTTCGTGATCAGGGCCAATGGTCTGGCGAAGCGAACTTAGTAGTTTAACGAACTGGTCACATTTCTCGGGCGTGTCGGGATATTCCCAATCGACGTCGATACCGTCAAACTTGTGCTTGAACATAAGTTCCGTGGATGAGCGAACAAACTCTGCCATTTTCTCGGGGGTTGCAAATGCCTGGGTCAAGTCGGGCGAGTAGGTCCAACCACCGATCGATAAAAGCACACGGAGGTTTGGATTCCGCTGCTGCTTGAGCAATTGCAGCTCGCCAATGCAGCCCTGGCCACCCCCGTCCATTTTTTTGTCGGTGTCGGCCCAGGGGTCGCTCAAACTGACGGTACCGGTGTTAGGGTCGGTCTTGGCGAAGGCATAGATGATATGGGTGAGTTTCTCGATAGGCATTTTGTTTGGAGTAAACTCTCGGCCATAAATGCACCAGTTTGTGAAATAGAGCGCGAACACCATTGTTTTTATATGGTGGTTGGTAGTGATACGGTGGTTCGTAGGAGGTACCAAATGTTGAAGTGAACAAGGGTCACGTGCAGAACCTATGATCTGACTTTTGTATGAAACGCATAACTACCACAATCTTAATTTGGTTACTGTAGTTCTGCGCGAGATCCTAGGGTGCGCAGATTTAGGTTGAAATCACACGCTGCATCCTTAAACGGTGGTCATAGCGGGTGTCGATTAAACGTCAGAACAAAAAACGATTAGGCACTAATTTAGTTTAGTTGGTAGTTGATGTGTTGGAAAGCAAAAAAAAAAAAAAAAAAAAAAAAAAAAAAAGAGCTAAAAGTTGTGGTGGTTTGTTGGTAGTCAATAGTTTTGGACACCCGACTAAAACTCAACTACAACACGAGTTATTTGAACCAAAAGAATAGCTACTTTATAAAAATCAGTTTTCAAGATATTGAAATGTGCCTGACACGTGAGTACTCTACATCGTTTGCTCGACAAGATCCAAATAATCTAAAAACAACGACCTAACAAAGACGACCGCCCTGATACAATAAAAATGTGCCTTGAGACGTCACCCATGGTTGCCTGCGGCCCTGCATTCCGAGCCTGCATCCTCGCAAGCCTGGTAAAAGATCAAGCGCGCGATTGATGGCATTTTTGTCAGATGGTCGAGGTTAGGGGCTATCCCGATCCGGAAAAGGCTAGGCTTGCTGCATCTGCAGACGCATAAACTAAGCTATGCTTATTGCCATTTACAGTGGGGGGAAGTGCAGTTTGAGCTATTGGGATCGACAGAGGCCACAGCTTAGAGCCCAAAACAAGCCTAAGCTTGGCAGGATTTGGCAGGCGACATGCATCTTATTTAGCACAGCTTAAGAGCTGAGTCAGCAGAGCAACCCACCTGCAGCATAACCAAGTTACAGCCATTTTGTTTCCTCCCAGCTTAAGTGAGCAGGTTTTCTAGCACGAGGACGGCATCGTTGTCGTCATCATAATCGCCCAGGGTCATCACCCCAAGCTTTCGCACACTATCAGGGGACCCCCCCCCTTGGGCGCACTTTATATCCTCTCTTTCTTTTCCCCCCACACAACACACAACACTCCCACACCAGCCCACATTCTTTGTGGTTGATTGTAGATTAAGGTCGTTTGCGGTGTGTGACGATCGAGTAGACACCCGACCTTTGACGTTTTCAAAGCCGTTTGAGGTTTTGGCAATTTCCCTTTTGACTAGCTTGCTCCTGCTTGTCCCGCAACCAAGTGTTAAGCTAAGTTGATTTTTACTCACCTCCTTTTGTGAACGGGCTTAATTTTGTGGCTTTGTGTTATCGTGAACACCCATCATTAAAATGACCAAGGTTGATATGAGCGAGAGTGCCATTGCGGCCTACAATCGCCGAAGACAACAGGGCGACTTTGGTGCCTTGCCTTCGCACCCTAGCGTGGGTATCCGTATGGATAGTGCCCGCGATACCGCCATTCATGCTACGAAACAGCAGTTGGGTCCTAAGCTTTGGTACCCGAGCAAATCTGAAGAGGCCCAGCGTGCATCGACGTTTGCTTCCCGGACCGGCTCGGACCTCAGCCCTCCAAACCCGGCCGAGGGTCTTGATACTCCTGATCGCGGCTCCGTGGCTGCTGCCAAGGCTACTTCCTCGCTTACTGGCGAGGATCTCGGCTACAAATACGTTGGTGATGCCTACAAATGGCGTCACAAGCAACAGACCCAGGGTGCTGGCTCTGCGTGGGCCCATGAGGCCGCAACTGCTTCCGTGAGCACTATCAAGCCCGAGGAACGGGGAATTTCCCACGAGCGTGGTGTCGAGTCGCTTCGCAGACCAGTAGAATCACTTCGCAAGCCCCCGCCTGAGCACAGAGATATGGATTACTCCAAGGTCCTCGGTGCCGCTGAGAAGGCTGCTACCAAGCGTTTGAGTGAGGCCCAGAACCATGTGCCCGCTAACTTTGGCCAAATGACCAAGGAGGAGAAATACCAGCGTCGCCAGGAGGTTCTCTCACTTATTAGCATTGCTGATCGCAATGTCAAGAACCGTCTTGCTGGTGTTGACCGTGAGCTTGCTAGTCGTGATATTTATGGTAGTGCCGAGTTCCAGCGTGCCGCTTTCGAATTGGCTGCTAGCCGCTCTTCCAAGCGTCTTGCTAACCATGGTAAGATTGACCTCGGTGGTGGCCTTTACATGAATTCTGATGATGTCGACGACATTGCCCGTCGTCACGTCCAGCCCGTGCTCGAGAAGGTCAGCCTTGTTGCTGAGAAGAAGCGCATTGCTGATGAAGAGGAGCGCCTCCGCCAGGAGGAGCAGAAGAAGGCTCTTGCCGAGGCTAAGGAGGAAGCTCGCAAGCAAAAGGCTGCCGAGAAGGCTGCCGCTGATGCTGAGAAGCAGCGTCAGGCCGAGCGTGCCGCCGAGCGCCGTGCTAAGGAGAAGCGTGCTGCCGACCGTGCCAAGGAGAACGCCGAAGAGGGCACCACCAAGTGGCATTGGCACCAGGTCGAGGCTCTCAAGGACGATGTCAAGGAGGCCAAGCAAACCCGTCTCGACCTCGAGGCTGCCGCTGAGCAGGCCAAGGTTGAACACGACGAAGCTGAGAAGCAGCTCGCTGATACTATCGAGAAGCACCACGAACTCAAGCGTGACTACTTTGCTCGTGGCGAGGGTCTCAATGACAAACTCAAGGACTACGATGAGGATGCCGATGAGACCGCCTCGGTATTCCAGCTCAAGCAACAGCGCGAGCGTGTCAAGCAGACCACCAAGGACCACAAGGCCAAGCGTGTGGCTGCCCAGGAGAACCTCGAGACTCTCAAGACCCGCCGCGACAACTCCATTGCCGCCCTCGAGGCTGCCGTTAGCAACCACCGCGAGCTCAAGGCCAAGTACTTTGAGACCAAGGCCACTGCCGAGGCTGCACAGGAGAAGTTCGACCAGGAAGAGAAGGAGCGTCTCGCTCGCGAGGAAGAAGAGCGCAAGAAGCGTGAGGCCGAGGAGGCCGCTCGTCGTAAAAAGGAGGAGGCTGAGCGCAAGAAGCGCGAGGCCGCCGAGCAGGAACTGAAGCGCCAGACCGAGGAGGCCAAGCTTAAGGCCAAGCAGGAAGCTGCCGACCGCAAGGCGAAGCTCAAGGCTGAGAAGGAACAGGCCAAGGCCGAGGAGGCCAAGCGTAAGGCTGAGGCCGACAAGGAGGCTCGCAAGAAGCAAGAGGAGCAGAAGCAGAAGCAGCAGGAGAAGCTCAAGAAGGAGGCTGCTGAAAAGAAGGCTGCTAAGGAGGCCAAGGAAGCCAAGGCTGCCGAAGAAGCCAAGGAGGCCAAGGCTGCTAAGGAGGCCAAGGCTGCCAAGGACAAGGAAGCTAAGGCTGCTAAGGAGAAGGAGGCCAAGTCCACTAAGTCCACTAAGTCCACCAAGTCCGCGGAGACCAAGGACGTCAAGGACACCAAGGCAAGTAAGGTTGCCGTGCCTGCCGTGTCCCCGACAATCATTCCTGCCGAGGACGTCAAGGTTCCTGCCTCCATTCAAGCCGCTGAGGCCAAGGCAAAGGCTGAGCTTGCTGCCGAGTCCTCTGAGGGCAAGGCTGCTGAGACTAAGGCTGCAGAAACTAAGGCTGTTGCTGAGACCGAGCCCGCTACCGATGCTGCTGAGGTCAAGTCCACCGAGGCCATCAAGTCTGTTGAGGAGCCCACCGCCAAGGTCACTGAGCCCGAATCTGAGGTTGCTTCCGAGGCTGCTGTGCCCGCTGTCACTGAGACTGAAGCTGAGCCTGCCGCTGCCGAGACTGAGCCTGTTGCTGCTGAGCCTGTCGCTTCTGAGCCCGCTGCTGAGCTTCCTGCTGAGCCTATCGTTGCTGAGCCCGCTGCTGAGCTCCCTGCTGAGCCTATCGTTGCTGAGCCCGCTACTGAGCCTGTTGCTGAGAAGACGCCCGAGCCGACTGAGAAGTCCGAGAAAACCGCTGGTATCGCTGCTGGCACTCCTCCTGCCGCTGCCGCTAAGGAGCAGAGTGAGACCAAGGCCGTGACCGCGCTTGGCCCCATTGAGGATGTCAAGGACGAGAAGCCTCTTGAAGCTACTGACCCATCTCGTGTTGCCGACAAGGTGAGCGAGAAGGCGAGCACGCCTGCTGCTGAGGAGGCCGTTGTTGTTTCCAAGGACGACGTTCCTCCTGCCGACAAGATCGAGTCTGAGATCAAGGACCGGTTTGACGGCTTTGACTCGTCCAACGTGACGCGTGATTCTGCGAAGCAGAGCGTGTTCACCGAGGACATTGAGAATTGATTTGATTTGACTTGATTTGTTCTATTTCATCGAATGTAGTTTATTCTAAACCTGTAATCTATCACCATTGTAATAACTTAATTGAAAGTATTTTCCTTCCTTTTTGTGTTGCCATCATGTGCAAGCAATTTAACCCGTTTATGCATATCGAACTAAGTGTACAAACTACAAACTAAAGACAAATGCATAAAGTTAATAAAGATCCAGCTATGCCGGTTTTGGTGTCTACGTTAAAATAAAGTGCGTTAAAAAAGTGCGTTAGAAGTCCTTCTCCATCTGATGAGTCTCGACAAGATTGACCGGCGACATTGGCTCGATGGGCGCGACCATGGCAGCTTCTGCGTCGGTGGGATCAAAGCCCGACGGGTAGGAGCTGTAGTCGTTGTAGCGGGGGTAGTGGCCCTTTGACTTGTTGTAGGCGGGCCACAGATCCCATGCGAGGAGAAGGGAGTAAAAGGGATATATGAACGAAATGCACCACTCGAGCACGGCGGAAGCATTTGGATGCGAGTTATGGCAACTCACAAAGCCGATGGCCACGGCCAACTCGACAAGGAACCAAGCGGTCTTACCGTACAAACTGACGATGATGTGACGCTTACGCTGGTACTGCTTGTCGAGGAAATAGTACTCGCCGATGGATGCAAGTGAACTGACACCAATAAATACAATGAAAATGACCAGCAAACTCTCGTGGGCGTCGTGGTAGTGTCGTGTGTTGAAAATCGACACAAACAGGATGCCCAGCTGGCCAATAATGGCAAAACCGATACCCCAAATACTCAACCATTTGTCGGCCTTACGCACATTCGGACGTAGTCGTTGTCGGTGACGGAGCCATCGCTCACTAGCCAGAGCCAAGACAAACAGCAGGCCTTGTGCTCCGGCGCACGAGATGAAGATAGGCTGCAAGTCCGACGCAGCAATGTCACTAATGTACAAAATAGTTCGATCACCAGCATTCATCCACGCATACACCGGATGGCCCTGTGCGGCCCAGCAAGCAAGCAGGGCAATCAACATACCCCACCATATGATTCCAGATGCCACCGGTAGCCACCAGTGATGAAAGATGCCAAGCATTGTGAGAAATTAAAGCGACAACAAGTAAAGATGAAGATTGGTCGCAAACAAACAACAACAAAAAAAAAAAGAAAGCGTGAAGAAACGGACCGGTAAATTGATCAAAGTATTTCTACCTGGTTCCTCTCGGTTAATCCTGTCCCGTCTTGGCCCCGGCTTTGGTCCCGTTTCTTTCTGGTTTATACCGTACTTGTCCTGTTGATGGAAAGAAGGATGGGTTTTTCTTCCCTTTGGCTTTTTTGGCCGTTGACCAAGGAGATCATAGGGAGGCGCATTCTAAGCATGATTTCATTTCCCAACCTCCAGGGTAGCGGAAATAGGGAAAAATTATTACTGTACGGGGGTCTACGGAGCGACTAATCGACTAATCGACTAATCGCATTGTGGATTTAGACGCGAATGCGCTAGATTAAATGTTTGCTTTTTAGTAGTGTCAAAGGGGGCTCGAGCAATGCTATTTACTTTTCCAAGTCGCGCTAATTAATCCTGTCGGGACTGCGAGATGCCCGCATTATCTTCATGCACTATAGGAAATTGCTGGCGGGGCCAAGTTTGTAACCATGTCGAGCAATATGTCACCCTTTTTTTCCTGTGTAAATTCACGTCTCATGCCTATTTTAAACCGCTTCTCCTACCTACGCACAATATGAATGGAATGGGCATGAGCATGGGTGCATTGGTAACTAGGCAGGAATCAACGAGGCTTAACCTGCAAGCCCCCTGCTGACGTGACTTTAGGCGATACAGCCCAGTTTAGCAGAAAAGTCGCGTGTTGGAGTAGTTAGTCGCGAATGCGGCTAATAAAATGGAATAGAAAACCTGGGGTATTTTTTTTTAGGCTTGTTTTCCAAATCAAAAGGATCGATATTTTGCTGATGATCCAAAAATAGCCAGCATGAAATTAATGATGCTAAATTGACAAACGGCCACGTGAGCAAACATCCGCTTGGAGATCCGATGACATCTCGCCCGCCCGCCAAGCTCGCTAGCCCGCCACCAGCGTTATGCCCAGCCACTTCTTGTTTTTCTGCCCGAGCTTCGCACCTCCGCACACACACCACACCACTTTGGAAAAATGATGGCATCACGTGACTTGTATTCCGATTCGCTCGCGGCATCACGACCTAAGCCTAAGCCTAAGCCTGGGCCTAACGTTATCTAGACGTGCTAAGGCAAATTCTAATTTCTTATCGCTGATGCGTCCCCAGATTGTTGGCCCTGACATCCCTGAAAAGCCCTATCCGGTGGTTGTACGTTCACAAATCGTGTCTGGCTATGGTCGTGGCTCGTCTGAGCTCGGGATCCCCACAGCGAACATCCCTCCGGGCGACCTGGCCGTGCTTGAACCAGGTGTTTACTATGGATGGGCAATTGTGACTCCTGCAGCCTCAACAAAAATTCCTGAAAACGAGCATGGTCGAAAGGTTGAATACAACTTTGGTAGCGATTTAGGGGATGTTGCAAACAAACCTTTGGCCATGGTCATGAGCATTGGGTGGAATCCTTACTATAAGAACTCCAAAAAGAGTGCCGAGATCCATATTTTGCATAAATTTGCGCACGACTTTTATGGTGCCGATATCCGCATTGCAGTATGCGGATACATCAGAGCCGAGCAATCGTACGACTCTGTTGAAGCATTAGTGGAAGACATTCATACTGACATTACCGTAGCCAAGAACAGCTTGGCACGACCAGCATATACGGATGCGCAGAAATTAATAGAGTAATTTTTTTGACCTAATTTGTTTTTTTGCTTGGTTTCTCACTAGGTGTAGTGTCTTTAAAGCGAGCTCTGCTGGATCGTCTTGTCGAAGCAAATATAAAGCTGCACAGAAATTAACAAAGTAATTTTTTATTTATTTATCTAGTTAGTCTTCTCCTTCGCTGGTCGCAATGCCTTGAGAGCGAGCTGGACCATCTTGGCAAACCAGTAATAACTAAGGACCATCACCGTCAAGTAATTGAACAAGGCAAACACCACCGTCAAGAGAGGAATATGGGCTGGGCGGGCAAAAATAGAGTCCCGGAACAACTGGTAGCCATTATAAGGACCGGCAACAATGCGAGCGAGGAAGAACACTACTAACAAAATGAGTCCATTAATCTTTTGCACGCGGTCAGAAACCAGGCCCGGCACGTGGGTCGCGAACCAGTGCACATTCACAAATGGTGTTGACGCCTCAAACCACATGAATGGTGCAGCATAATTGTGCATGTATGGCGTGTACGCAAGAAGGAACGTTGCCAACGCTGCGACACCATGAGCTGCGAAACCAGGACCAAAGTATTTGCTGTATTTAATGGACACAAATGAGTCCCAAACAAAGTATCCTGCAGCAGCCGCAATCACAAATCCCGAATAAGGCGTGTAGCTACCAATATTTGGCAAAAGCTGCTGGGCAAAAGGGAAGAATAGTGGGAAGCTCGCAACTAACAACAAAACAGCCTGGATCTGGGACACAACATGCATATCAAAATTGAGCTTGTTGCGAGGCGTGAGAGTTTTGTAGCTCGGAACAAACTTTGGCGATAGCCACCCACTCAAAAAGTAGACTACAAAGTAGAGGGCGGCGAACAGACCCACTTCATGAATGTGGCGGGCAAGCATTGGCAATTTGATGGCATTGCTCCATTCTTGTAGCACAGGATACTTGAGATCGAGCCTATAGGCTTCCAATGGATCCTCCAACTGCATTTGTGTGGTGGTTGATGATGGTATGGAGATATCGCTAAAGCACCTTTGTTCCCCGTTTAACGCGCGTTAACACGGAAGTAGCGAATTAGAGCTGACCTCATCTTTTTTGTTGGTGTGTGTGCGCTTAAGTGTGTGAGTGTGTGGGTGCGCGCACAATACGCGCGACAATGTGAAACACCAAGTTTGCATCACGTGACTTGATCGAACCGTTAGCCGCCGTTATGCGTCTACTAACCGCCCCTATCGCGTGACGCGTCAGGTCATGAAAGTCACAGTCATCTTCGTGGTATGGGGGAGTCACTGAGGGTTAGGGCCCTCTTGGTTGGGTTTGGCCTTATCGTTAAATCAAGGTGTCAAATTGACTATTTAGGATATGATCTTCCGCTCTTATTGATTGATTCTTGATTCAATATAACTTTTTTGGTAACTACTCTTTTTCCATGATGATCACATACAAAACTTCAAGTTAATGGATCCCACACAAAATTTAGTTTTGTACAACAAAATTTCGACTAGTTCATAGTCATTGTAACTCTGATTTATAGTGATGTTCATTGTCAAGGACCATGCTACAAAACAAAGCACAATGTCAAATATAGCTTGTAATTTATCAGTGCACCAATCACATATCACAAAAGTCGATTAAACCCCACACTTATCATCATTAATGAACCAGTAGAAACTTCAAAGAAACACCGGAATGAGAAACAAAAGAAAAGCCCGACCTTCTGAGTGAATTTACACTTTACCCACCACCTAACCGGACGATCCGATCGAAACATAACCCGCTAAACAAACATAAACTGAAGCAGTCTCTAGTTTTATTATCTGGTAAATCCTTGTTCTAGCCAATATTTGGCCACCACGGACAAGCCCGACGAACAAGGTGGGAGCTCCCCCAAACGTGCCCCAATATCCACTCAACTGGTAAACCCAACCCCAAGATGAAATTTCACTCTAGCTGCAGATATGACGTAAACCAGGTTAGCCACCAGCATGGCTTGTGATTTGGCTGACATTGGCCCAGCTTGAGATCTCAGCGGCTATGAATGGCAGACAAAGTCAATGGGAGGACGGAAATGTGCGTAAACTAGGGTTAAGCCAGGGTTTCCCACCAGCCCTTACCCGGGCTGATATTCTCTGAGGCAGGAGGATCTCTCTCTTCTCTCCTCTCTCTCTCTTTCTCGCACACACTCCCCTCTCTTTGTGTGGTTAGTGACTGACTGTTGCCTTTTAGTCTTTTACTCCTCTCATCCTTTATTTGGGGTTTCGAGTTAGAGTTGTGCTATATTTGTTGAATAACGCAAAGACAAAAATGCCCGAGCAGCTCGACAACGAGAAGCTGCTCCATGTGAAGGAGGTCCCCCCGCCCGCCACGGCTCTGCCTCCTAAGCCCGCGTCGGGGGCTGAGGATGATCATATTCGTAGCATGGCCGACTATCAGAGATTGTATGCCCAGAGTGTTGATGAGCCAGAAAAGTTCTTTGGTGAACGCGCCAAAAGCTACCTCAAGTGGTCTAAGCCCTTCACTAAGGTGCTATCCCACGCGCCTGAGTTCACCGACAGCCCCAAGTGGTTCGAAGATGGTGAGCTTAACGCGTCAGTGAATGCTGTCGACCGTCATGCTGAAGCTACTCCTGACAAGGCTGCCCTCATATACGAGGCCGACGAGCCTGGCGAGGGTTACATCCTGACATACAAGCAGCTCCAGGCCAAGGTGTGCCAGATGGCTAACCTGCTTAAGGCTAACGGTGTCACCAAGGGAGACGTGGTCACCATTTATTTGCCTATGGTTCCTGAGGCTGTTATTGCCATTTTGGCTACTATTCGTCTTGGTGCCATTCACTCATGCGTGTTCGCTGGCTTCTCCCCCGGTGCTCTCCGCGACCGCATTGTTGACGCTGACTCCAAGGTCGTCGTGACCATCGACAAGATTCTGCGTGCTACCAAGGTCATTGATGCCAAGAAGATTGTTGACGAGGCTATTGCCGGTATTCCCCACGAGCAGGTCCGTAAGGTCATCGTGGTTAGACACTCTGAGGGCAAGACCAAGCTCGGTGCCCCCGCTCCTCTCGTGGCTGGACGCGACGTCGACTACGCTGAGGCCGCCAAGCTCTCCACTGATTGTGAGCCCGTCCCTGTCAATGCTGAGCACCCCTTGTTCCTGCTCTACACCAGTGGCTCCACCGGTAAGCCAAAGGGTATGCAGCACGCTACTGCCGGCTACCTTTTGGGTGCCCTGCTGACCACCAAGCACATCTTCGGTCTGCAGCGCGAAGACATCATGTTCACAGCTGGTGATGTTGGTTGGATTACTGGCCACACCTATGCCGTTTACGGACCTCTGCTCAATGGTGCCACTTCCATCATTTTCGAGTCTACTCCTGTATACCCCAGCCACACGCGTTACTGGGATATTGTTGACCAGTACAAGGTCACGCAGTTCTACGTTGCCCCTACTGCCCTCCGTCTCCTCCGCCAATATGGCCATGAGGACATCGCCAAGTACGACCTCAGCTCGTTGCGCACCCTTGGTAGCGTCGGCGAGCCCATTGCTGAGGAAGTGTGGCAGTGGTACTTCACCTACGTTGGCCGCAAGCGCTGCACTATCTGTGACACCTACTGGCTCACCGAGTCCGGCTCCATTCTGTGCTCGAGTCTGCCCGGTGTGACCCCTATGAAGCCCGGTGCTGCTGGCTTCCCCTTCTTCGGTATTCGTCCCAAGATCATCGATGCCGTCACGGCTGCTCCTATTACCTCTCGCCCGGCCGAGGGCGTGCTCGCCATCGCCCAGCCCTGGCCTTCCATGGCTCGTACTATTCACGGTGATTACGGTCGTTACCAGGCTACCTACCTTAAACCTTATCCTGGCCACTTCTTCACTGGTGATGGTGCCGCCTTCGACAAGGACGGCTTTGTGTTTGTGAGCGGCCGTATTGACGATGTTGTCAACGTCAGTGGTCACCGTTTGTCCACTGCTGAGGTCGAGGCCTGCTTCCTCGAGGGCCAGCTTTCCGGCAAGTCCATGATTACCGAGGCTGCCGTGGTCGGCATTGAGGATGAGCTTACTGGCCAGGCTATCATCTCGTTTGTCGTGCTTGAGCCCTGGCTCAAGGCTAAGATTGCCAACGGCGAGCACACTCCTGCGGAGATGTCCAAGGAGGCTATTATGCTTGTTCGTCGCGAGATCGGACCCTTCGCTGCGCCTCGTAAGGTGTTTGTTGTTGACGACCTGCCCAAGACCCGCTCGGGCAAGATCATGCGCCGTGTTCTCCGCAAGATCGTGTCTGGCGAGGTCGACCAGCTTGGCGAGCTTTCTACTTTGAGCAACCCCCAGATCATTCCTGACTTGATTGAGTCCGTGAAGAACTAAGGTCTTTCCGGGGTTATGTTGTGATTGACTTTTTTTTGTTTTTTTTGCCGTCCCCGAAAGTGCAAATGAAATGCACTCTACTTCAAGGCACTACGCATCACTCAGGCGACCAGACGCTGCCCAAGTGTATATATAGCAGCCTTGGACCATCCGCTACATAAATCTGTAAATTATAGTTCTAGTTTGAGCATATGAGCATACTCACGATACCTCAGTTGGTTGCATGACCTGGAAACGCTTAATTAACTCCGGAGCTAATTATAGGGCATTTTCCATAATAATTTTCTGTTTGGGGTCGGCCTCCTGCATACATAAAGTCCACGCCAAGGGCAACTTATCTGAACCCTAGCCCGAACACGAGATCTTCTTTTTCAGGGTCACGATTTTGACGTGTCCTCCACCAAATTAGAAACATCGACGACAGCTTTGGCGCACGTCTGACTGCAGAAGCGAAATTATTTTGTATTTCGCGTCCATCTCCAACCAAACAAGGCAGAAAGAAAAAAAAGTTTTCCCCGCGCTGATCGCAATCTAAAAGATGTGCACTTACACGTGCAGGGCACTGGTACCTAAACGAGCCGTAATTAAGTCGTATGACGCAAGATGCAAATCACACGTCACAATTTTGCCTGTTTGGATCTGACTGTTTAGTTCACCCCAGGGGGAGTTTAAATTTCCCCTGCTGAGACAGTTCCGGCAGGGTTGTTTCTAATTTTGGTTTAGGTTTGACCTCTGCATTAATTATGGCCGAGTTGGGAAGTGCCCAAACATCCTCGCAGTGCAAGCGAGACAGGGTGCCTGGGGTATATATTTAAGAGGCCTCGTTTCTTGGAACTCATCAAATAGCTTTCTATTTCACAATGATCGCCAAGACGTTCTTCGCTCTCACTTTTGCTGGCCTGGCTTCTGTTAGCCAGGCTGCTACTGTCGGCTTCTCCAATGCGACGGATGCTTCATCGCCTCTTGGCTCGGTCACTAGTGCCCTTGCTCCTCCTCCGTTCGCTCCTACTGCTCCAAGCACCGACAATGCGACCGACCCGGGTGCCGGTGGCTCGGCAGCGACTACCTACACTACTGTGGTAACTGCATTTACAACATACTGCCCTTCGCCAACTAATTTGACGTTCAATTCAAAGACCTATGTTGTTACTAGTGCGACCACGCTCACTATCACTGACTGCCCGTGCACCCTCACACACACTGCCGGAGCTGGCCGTGCTCCTAAAGCCTCTGGATCTGCTCCCGTCAATGCCAATGGCACCGTTGTTGGCACTCCAAGCGCTCCCCTCACTCCAAGCGTAAATGGCACTGCTCCAGGCGGCGCAGGATCTGGTCCTAAGACGATCACCACCGTAGTCACTGCATTGACTACGTACTGCCCGGCACCCACGACATTTACTGTGAACTCTAAGACTTACACAGTGACCAAACCTACAACTTTGGTGATCACTGATTGCCCGTGCACAATTTCATCTACCGTGACTGGCGGCGGAGAAGCTGCTTCTGCTCCCAGCGTGGCTCCTGGCTCTGAGAGCACTGCTGCCCAGTCAGTTCACTCTGGTAACGGAGCTGCCATGGTAGCACCCGCAGGCATTGTTGCTGCAATTGCCGGCCTTCTTCTTTTGTAATTTTCGCATCCTTCCTTAATGCTCATGTAGCCCTTCCTTGTATTTATGTATCATTATCTATGTACCTCATCTTATGTATCACAATCTATGTACCTCATTTTATATATTTTCAATTCATTACTCTTTTTGGATTTTAAAACCACCGAATTTCTCAACTCAATTAAACAACCGTCGAAAAAGTTATTATCACGAACACCAGCTATTCTGATTTCTATCTAAATATATCACGTGATCCACGGTCAAAGTTGATTTGATCAGCAAGTGGAGGCTGCCCAAGAATCTTCCATTCACACACAAATGCAGGCACCGGTTGTGGTTCTGAACGCTGGCGGCCAGGAGCGAGAGACGGGCCGTCGGGCTCAGATCTCGAATATCACCGCGGCCAAGGCTGTGGCAGACATTGTTCGCACTTGTCTTGGTCCTAAGGCGATGTTGAAGATGCTGCTGGACCCCGTTGGTGGTATCACCTTGACCAACGATGGCCACGCGATTCTGCGCGAAATTGAGGCAACTCACCCTGCTGCCAAGAGCATGATCGAGCTGAGCCGCTCGCAGGACGAGGAGGTCGGCGACGGCACGACGTCTGTGATCATTTTGGCCGGTGAGGTGCTCGCCCAGACCTACCCCTACTTGGAGCGCAACATCCACCCTGTGGTGATCATTCGCGCTCTTAAGCACGCGCTCGCCGACGCTTTGGAGGTGGTGCACAGCGTCTCCCGTGAGGTTGACGCCTCAAACGACGACGAGATGCTCAAGATCATCGGTTCTTCCATTGGAACCAAGTACGTGTCACGCTGGAGCGACCTCATGACGCGGCTGGCGCTGCAGGCAGTGCGGGCCGTGGTCCGTAAGGGCCCCACGGGCACTGACATTGATATCAAACGCTATGTGCGCGTGGAGCGTATCCCTGGTGACTCCGTCGAGGAGAGCCAGGTGCTCAACGGCGTGATTCTCAACAAAGATGTCACGCACCCCAAGATGCGTCGTCACATTGAGAACCCGCGTGTCCTGCTGCTCGACTGCCCTCTTGAGTACAAAAAGGGTGAATCACAAACAAACATTGAGATCACCAAGGAGGAAGAGTGGGCCCGCATTCTCGAGATTGAGGAGGAGCAGGTCAAGGGCATGGTTGAGCACATCGCCAAGTACAAGCCAGATCTTGTGCTTACCGAAAAGGGTGTCAGTGATCTCGCTCAGCACTACCTGCTCAAGGCCGGCATCACCGTGCTCAGACGTGTGCGCAAGGCCGATAATAATCGTGCCGCTCGTGCCACGGGCGCCTCTGTGGTGAGCCGTGTCGACGAGATCAAGGAGTCCGACATTGGTACCAAGGCTTCGCTTTACAAGGTTGAGCTCATCGGCGACGAGTACTACTCTATCATCACCGCTGACAAGGGCACTGCCTCTGGCGCATGCACCATTCTGCTCCGCGGTCCATCCAAAGACATTCTTAAGGAGATTGAGCGTAATCTCCAGGATGCCATGGCTGTTGCCCGCAATGTTATCCTTGAGCCACGGCTGAGCCCTGGTGGAGGTGCTACGGAGATGGCTGTGAGTGTGGCCCTTGCCGCTAAGGCGAAGCAGATCGAGGGCGTTACTCAATGGCCCTACCGCGCTGTCTCTGATGCTCTTGAGGTCATTCCTCGCACGCTCATTCAAAACTGTGGCGGAAACCCGCTTAGGACCATCACCAGCCTTCGTGCCCAGCATGCTGAGGGTAACACCACTGCAGGTATCGATGGCAACACGGGTAAGATTGTTGATATGAAAGAGTATGGCGTGTGGGAGCCTGAGGCCGTCAAGCTTCAGACGATTAAGACGGCGATTGAGAGCTCCACCTTACTTCTTCGTGTCGACGACATTGTCAGTGCACGACGAAAGGACGGCGGCGCCGGATCCGCTGCTGCTCCTCCTGCTCAAGCTGGTGGAATGCCAATGATGGGAGGAATGGGCGGCATGGGCGGCGGCATGCCAATGATGGGCTAATACGATATAAATATATTTACTTTTTGTTCAACTCCAGTTAGGGCAAGAGCGCTTGAAAGTCTCTACAGACAGATTTTTAGGGTCGCTTTCCTGTAGTGCTCGCTTGCTTTTAAGATTCGCTTGGCACGGGCTCTACGCCAAGGTACTGCGTGCTCAACTCGATGATTGTTCCTAGCTGTTGTTCCGTAAAACGGATATCAGCCTCTTCAATCAAACAGAACAAAACTGGCATGGTTGTCGGAGCACTATTAATGATTTGAAGTATCTCGGCCTTCTCTAGGGCCAGATTGTGCTTGCGTAGCTCCGCAACAAACTGCGAAATCGCTTCAGGGGTCTGAGGATTCTCGACATTACCTGCTGGTCGCTCCCGGAGATATGCCTGGATCTCTACAATTATTGTCTGCAGATTCTCTGTATTTGACGATGAAGGTTTAATGTCCTTCAACACCTCGAGAACCTCGACATTCGACAACAGACCAGCCTCGGCATCGATAACCTTCATGGCCCGCCTATGGGGTGGCCTTCAAGCTTGGCGAGTGATGGCCCAAGTCACATGCCCTCTGGCTTGGTAGATCTACCATTCAGTTTACGCATAAGAGCCCATCTCACGAGATGACCACTTAGGGCTGTGTGTCATCTGTGCAGTCACAAACGAAACTCTCCGTTTCCCAACTGCCTCAGCCTTTTCACTAAGCTGAAATTTATTATGGCCAAAGCTCCAAACGCATTTGCCCAGTGTGACTCAGCTGAACATTTCTCCCTGGGTAAGCCTTCGCTCATGGACTGTGTGAGGGTGATGAAATTTGTGCGTTTAGATAGCCCGTAATTGGATTAGGCAGGTAGGGTGCTCACAGCGGTTGACATTTTTCTTCTTCTCTCTCCTCTTGCCAACTGAATATCGTCCAAAATGTCTCTTGTGGTGACGGAGAAGGGTAACTTCCAGCACATTTTGCGTTTGCTCTCGACTAACGTCGATGGTAACATTAAGATCATGTACGCCTTGACCACCATTCGTGGCATTGGTCCCCGTTACGCCAACTTGGTGTGCAAGAAGGCCGATGTCGACATGGCCAAGCGTGCCGGTGAGCTTACCGTTGAGGAGCTCGAGCGTATTATCACTATCGTCCAGAACCCTGGCCAGTACAAGATCCCCGGCTGGTTCCTTAACAGACAGCGTGACCCCACTGACGGCCAGGACGCCCACCTCCTCGTTAACCAGCTTGACACCAAGCTCCGTGACGACATTGAGAAGATGAAGCGCATGCGTCTCCACAGAGGTATTCGTCACTACTGGGGCTACCGTGTTCGTGGCCAGCACACCAAGAGCACTGGCCGTCGTGGTGGTGTCACTGGTATTGTTCGTAAGAACTAAACTGGTGGTGCAAAACTGATGCTGATGAGAGTTGAGAGACAGAAAGAAGGTTTAACTGCATGGGATGGCGGGTCGAGCCTCAGTGCTCCTTGTTGCCTGCATAGAAACCGAACGATAATTTCCCTAAACTTTCTCTTCTATATTTTTATACTACTTTTTTATCTGGCTTACCTTGCCACTATCGTAAAAGATTGAATGGTTAATGCTGCTGCTGCTACAAAATAAAAGAATATCAAAAATTGCTAAAGTGCATAGCGGAACTCTGGGTTCTCAAAATCGGTTAGATCGGCAAACTCGGCATTCTCGAGTCCCTTGGGAAGCTTTTCTCCCTTGGCGTCTCGGCGCTTGTTGGCAGTGTAATTGACGACGACCATCAAAATCATCATTATAAACGTGATACACGCGGATGCTGCCATGAACGTCTTTCCGGTAGGGTATTCTGGCTTCTGGGAGTCTTTCATTGCGAATGGTCCGATAAAGTTACCTAGGCAGTAGCTCACCAAAAGAATGGAGTTCACGAAAACCTTCTTAGTATGCCCGGCTGTGTTGGTTTCGATCCAGGATATGAATGAAACATAGCTCACTGGTCCTACCCATGAGAACAACGAAATACCTGCGAGCTGCATTTTGGTATTCGGTCCCCAAGCAACAAAGCACAAAGACATGACGTTAATTCCAGCGCAGAATATCGCCCATACTGACCGATGGTTCACAAAGAAACGTGCAGATAAGAAGAACACCACATAACACCCCACAAACTCTGTTGCGTTTTGTGGGAGCGTCATCAACAGTACCTTCTGCGGCCCAAAATGCATGCCGCTCAAAATCAGGGAGCTAAACGTGGTCACAATGCCGTTCACCGTGTTCTCGAACACCACTGCAATCATAATAATCCACGTGCGAATATCCCGAACTGCCTCCCAAATGTGGCTCCATTTAAATTTGTGGCTACCATAGCCCTGCTTGTTCTCCCTAATGCGCTCAACGTGCCATTCTTTCTCTTCATCGGTCAAAAACTTGGCTTGTGCTGGGGAGTCTGGTAGGAAGAAATACACAAAAATTCCAATCAAGAACGTGAGTAAACCAAAGAAAATATAAGGCACTTTCCAGGGACGAATGGATATATCGTTGTTATCGAGACGAACGCGCAGGCCATAAGCAATTAGCGTGCCCACTAGACCCCAGAGTCCATTCCACGCGAACCAGACACAAGTTCTTGAGAAATGCTCTGAGCTCTTGTACCATTGACTAGTGATAACCACCTGGGCCGGGACCTGTGTGCTCTCGAGCATACCGAGAATAACGCGACAAGCCATGAAACCCGCATAGCTGCTTGTAGCTGCCGTGCAGCAGACAACAATACCCCATCCCATCAATGCCAGTGATACCACCTTTGCAGGCGGCAACTTGACAATCACGACCAGAATTGGTGACATGATCAAATAGGCGAGGTAGAATGCGGAAGTAGTCCAGCCGAAGCGGCCTCCTTCTTGCATGTCATTATCGACTGTAAGACCCAAAATCACGCCATTGCTTGCAAGAACTTTATCGGCGAATGCGACGCCATTGATGAGTGCTAGCACAGTTGTAATATGAATATCCGCCTTGCGGAGAAGACGCTTGTCCATTTCAGGGGGGATTGTCTTTCCATGGTGTGCATTGGCATACTTGAGCGCGTCGTCGTCTCCATCGATAATTGCACTGCGAATGCTGAAGATTGGTAGAATCTTGGAGGTGCCATTATCTTGGTTCTCCTCGACTCCGTCAACGGATATAAGCGCACCTTTCTTTTCGCTATAGGCCGGAGCGAGGCTGCTTGGGCTCTGGCTCTTCGACGTGACTTCGTCGATGGCGAGGGCAGTCATTCCTGGCAAGCTAATAGATTTGATGGTAACAGTATGGAACTAGCAATAGGGAACAGGCCAAATCTATTTAACCCGGAACTCACCCCAGTCGAACAGGCAATTAACCTAACCCATGTACAGATCCGGTGCATGACTTAGCCGCCCTTGTGTGGGGAGATACCATGTTGAGTACGCGTTTGAGGTCAAGCAAGACAATAAACCAAGTCTGATCAGTAGCCGTAAAATAAACCATGAATAATTTCAGACCAAAGATAGTGACAGTATCTAGTTTCCTTCTTTCGGTAGCAAAAGATCAGAGATCGGGCAAGATCCCCTTGCCCACTGCCCGACCCAACCATACGCCAGGGGGTGGTCTGCAGATAACACACACAGATAAGCACGGGCCCCTCATCTCATTCATTTGAAGACTTACAATTTCCTAATGTCTTCTCAAAACGATAATAATTAGTTTCGCGTAATTTCATTAGATATCGGAAACACTTGCCCTCTTGGACCAAGATCTTCTCTGAATAGTCGATCATTTCCATAATTAATTTCTTTTTACAACTTGTTAAACTCGTTATGATGTAGCTAAAGCTTTATGCAGCGGCAACTTTGAAGTTACCAAAGGTTGAGGTGCCCCGAACTCCCTCTGGAGGCACAATATCACCTTTCTCGACTTTGGCAGCCAGGTATTTATAGGCGTGGAGAGCCTGGTTCCACATATGATCTCCGATTTTGAGCTGCTCATATTCGGCATTGGAGTTTGTCTCAAATTGCGGAAGCGGTCTCACGAGCGTGTTATAGTCGAGAGCATAGAATAGAGGGAAGCTGTATCTCTCGCAGTCAACCGTCCTAACGCGATGGGTAGTCGCGACATAGGCTCCAGCAGTCAAGACCTCCAGCATATCGCCAATATTCACGACAAACGTACCAGGAATAGGAGGAGCATCAATCCATACTCCCTTATCGTTCATCACCTCCAGGCCAGGTGCATCAGGCAGAAGTAGGGTGAGCACTTCAAAGTCGGTATGAGCACCTAACCCTGGTGCATCGATGGTCTCCTCATCATCGTCATGAGGATAATGAATAAGTCTCAGCTTTGAAGGAGGGAATTGAGCCATCTCGTCAAAAGTATGCTCATCAAGTCCCAATGCGAGGCAGAATGCCTGCAACAACCGCTTCCCAAGGTCGAACACTGCGGCGTAATACTCCTGGACATTCTTCTGGAATTCGGGCCGATCGGGCCATTTGTTAGGCCCAAGCAGAGGAGTCTTAGCCTTAACCAATGGGTTATCTGAGGGAACTTCGTAGCCAATATCGAAAGCTTCCTTATGATCAGGCTTGGCTCCCTTTACATAGCATTCTTCTCCCTCAGGAACATATCCTTTGTGAGTTTGAGATGCGCCGATGTAATAATCCATCTTGAATTCCTTTGATTGAGCAAAAAAGTCTTTGGCAGTATCCTGCAGTCCAGCGATCACAGCGGGGTCGACCTTATGCCCTTTGACATAAAGGAAACCTACATTCTTCGCCGCATTGCCAAGCTCCTCAGCAAGAAGCTTTCGCTCTTCCACCGAATCAGAATAAAGCCGACTGACATCAATCACAGGAATTTCCTCGAAGGCACGATCTTTCATTTTAGTGTCTTTAATTTTCGTGGGACAACGTGTCCTGGAGCCCATATGGACATAATTTATCTGATCTTATAAGCTGTACGCCATCGCTGAAAGTTGCCATATCCGGGTGCAGGCTTATCGCCCTTGTCTCCGCCCTCCCCTCAACCGATAACGGCATTTTTGAAATTTAACCACGGTGAATATCTCACGATTGATGACCTGAACAGCTCTTATTCTGCAATTCCGCTGCTCGATCTCGTGGAACCCTAAGATCCTGAGTTTTAGCCACCTACTAGAGAAGAGGGCGGCCTAGTTTTAGCACAGCAGCGGAGAGCCTTCAAAAGCAGACCTGGAAAGACCCGCTTAGTTACTAGCTTATCGGCCGCTGACAGAGAGAATTCATGCCTTTGAAGGTCCCCTCGGTGAAATTGCTAACGCGTCGATCTTTTTTCATTTATCCAGGATTTTCCTTAGACCAGAATTCATTTATAACGCACGGGTCCCACACCTGGCTAGTAGCCCATGCTTTGCACAGCTGCCAGGTCTTGAGTTTCATCTGGGGGCTTTCATTTTTTCGCGTCAATGCCTGAGCTTGATCAGGATTATATACCTGGGACTGATCATCTGTTTGAAGACAAAGATACCTCTGTAGATGATGGCTTGCTAAGAGATGGAAACATTGTGCTTGTTCCTCAGCCTACTATTTCGCCCAATGACCCTCTAACATGGTCCAAATGGAGAAAATACCTCCAAGTTTTTCTTCTACTTTCGATCAGGGGTGTCGCTGCTGCCAATAGTGCGACTGGGTTTGCACCTGCTCCTATTCTCGTGAGTAAATTTCATTTCAGTTATGAAGTGTTTGACAATTACGCTGCAGTGCTATATGCTGCTATGAGCTTCTGGGTGTTCGTCACTGCTCCGAGCGTGTTTCTGTATGGTCTTCGTTTCAACTATATTCTCGGGATGTTGTTCGGAGTCATTGGAATGGCCTGGTTCGCCAACGTTGCGAAGGCCGGAGACATCTATGGATCTCAGTTCCTTGTGGGATTCTCGACATCGTGCAGTGAAGCCGCGGTAGTACTTTCATTCTCCCAAATGTTCTATCAGCATCAGGTTGATACGCTCGTGGCTCTCTATGTGTTCACCTCGCTGATTGGGTTCTTTGTTGGGCCTCTTGTCGCTGGCTACCTTGCAACTGATGATGGATGGGATTGGGTAGGCTATTCTGGTCTCATTGCAGCCGGAGTGATGTTCCTTCTTGTTGTATTCACATTAGAAGAAACTTACTTTGACAGAGACCACTTTGCGACTCGCTCCTCCATAGACGTCAATGATCCGGTCTCCGTCAACATCAAAGAAGGTGACGTCGAGGACAAACAGTCAAAGAAGGACGACACGGACAGCACCCGTGAATCTACCCCTGCACCTTCCTCCAGCGTCGTTCCATTAAAATCATCAGCCATCCATCAGGACATTGAGCAGTTGGCGCCCCAAGAAACATATAATAGCATTATCAGGCCGGACATTGTTGACGAAGCGAAACAGACCGTGCCCGATGAACCTCACAGCATCTTTAAGCGTCTCGCTCTAGTCACAGTCGCATCAAACGTCAAGGGCTACGGGATTAAGCAGTACGGAGAGCGGCTCTGGCTCTTGTTACGCGTGTTCACATTCCCTCCTGTGCTTTTTGCTGGCATTCAGTGGGGCTTGCAAATGTCTTGGATTACATTCTACATGACACTCGAGTCTAGCGACTGGACTGGTCCTCCCTGGAACTATACGACGGCCAGTGTAGGAATCATGTTCGTGCCGACCCTGATAGGGGCCTTGGCGGGATTTTTGTATTCTGTCTTCTTTGTCAAGTGGTTCCTAAAGATCGCCGCGAGGCGCAACGGTGGGATTTTAGAAGCAGAAACCCGACTTTGGTGCTTGATTCCTGGCCTCTTGTCCAGCAGCGTTGGTCTCATCGTGCTCGGCATTGGCACTGACTATAAATGGAGCTGGCCGGTTCCATACGTTATGCTAGGATTCATTGGTTTCGGCTTTGGCACCCTGGGTGATCTGTCCATGGCATACTGTGTTGACTGTTATCCAGAGATGGTGTTGGAATCGATCGTTGGCGTTGCCTTCCTCTATGACGCCATTTGCTGTGTGCTATCAGCTATCTGCCCTTTCTGGCTTGAAGCTGGTGAGATCTGGTCATTTGCATCTATCGGGATCATCAACTTTGCCTTGGGATGCTTGATGTTCCCCATGATCTTCTACGGCAAACGGTGTAGGAGGTGGACGCGAAGCATGTACTACGATTTTGTCCAGAAGCGCGACAGTCTTAATAGTTGACATCAAGTTGGCAACCTCGTTTTCTCATTTTATTTTTATTTATGCATTAGACTCAACAACTTTCCAACCGTCATCTAGAAGCGTGCCCTTCGAGCGTGACTCGTTGAAAAGAAGACTTGCACTGAAGAGCCCACCATTTGTAGCAGTAATTTTTGCTGTTTGCAGATTAGCTGAGTCGAAATAGGCTCTAAAGAAGTCGATATTTCCTTCTTTTGTTAATTGAACCCCCTGGATCCACTGGCCAAGCCGTACAGCTTTTCCAGTCACCCTGTCGCCTTCAATTCGGAGCATAACTTGACAGGCAAGAAACGGAGAGTTAGTTCCACCTCCCAAAGCTTGTAGTGGAACCGATTCCGAGTTCATAGGCCTCCAAATTTCAGTGTAGTCCTCGTCCTTGCCAGACTCGGGGTTGAGCATATGGCCCGTCTCCTTCAAATCGCCCGAGTCGAGCGTTTGGAAGTGACCTTCGTCTTCAACAGTCTGTCCAAGAGAATCGATCTCATGCGTGTACTGGGTCGAGCCATCAAATTTGCTGATTTTTTTGCCACAGAACGCCCAGGCAGCCTTGCTGCTATCCTCGAGCATCGACCTAATGTCGACGAAGTGCTGGCCGGGTGATGTCAACACCAGCGTCTCGGTGTCTTCAGTTGGCGAGGATTCACCCCATTGGATCGAGACCCGTTTCGTCAAGCTCATTTTTTGTGGTCGAGATTGACAAGTTTACTGTAGATTTCCTCGGTCAAGGCACAAAGACTGTTATAACCCTACCCACCCGTCATAACTTGCGTCAACAAGGGTGGAGGAGAACGGGGACAGTTTAGAAGGCTTAATTTGTAAACCCGCTGAGACTTGCTGGCTGCAGAGTCGTGATGTAAGCTGTCACTTCTAGGATGCCTCGGTAGCAGCGGCCTCAGTGGGCCTTAGCTGATTAGGTCGTGCCCAATTCGAAGATAACCGCCTTGTTAAACCTGAACATGATCTTTAACCGGTTAGGGTTTGATTTCGGATTATGACCAAAATATCAAAATCACGTGTCTGTCCCGTGATAATAGCATGAGGCTCTGTTTGTTATTGGGCTGAAATGGCTGTGACAGAACTAATCTGGAAGCATCACTTAGCGGTCCTGAAGTGGTTCTACTAAATTGTAGGCGCTGCGAAGAGCATAAGCATTGCACTTGCTTCATGTTTGCATTTAACAATACTAGTGTGGCAGCTACTTCCTGGTTTAGAGAATACACTTTGAAACTTTCTCGTCATTGTAGCGACGCATGCCCACTATATACAGTATAACTTGTTATATACAGAAATTGGCTCTTTGGTCACATGATTATCAGCTGACCTATAATTAGCGGGTGTAATACCCATGACTGGCTTGGACAAAGACACCCTAACTGGTCAAAGATCGTGTGGCCCGACTGAGGACAAACAGCCTTCATCTGAAACTACTATGCCTGAGCTGATCTCTTGAATAGTCTCGTTCATCCACTGAAAGCAGCGTTTGTGAGATACTGCCTTTGAAAAGTGATTTAGACCGAGGCTTCTGGTGATTGTAATGATTTATTCCATTTAGGGGGCTTAATGTCGGCTCAACACCTATTCAAATTAATTGGCCGCAGGCAAGGGTCTCCCATATAGATCAAGCGAATTTAAAGCGACGACGCTTATATCCTATGGGCTTTTCACCCCCTTTTTTACGGCCCACTACATGCACGAGAGTGGGTTTTCCATCACGTGACTCCACGCGGGCTCCGGCCAAATTTCATTGGGACACCCCCACTGATAGCGATCACGACGATAACGACAGCGACGTTTGCAGCGATGGTATCTTTACTGCCGTGGACGTCTGAAGTCCATCGACGAACTAAACTCAAACGAGCCGAGCGTGAAGACCGAATCAGCTCTCTGCCCGAATATCATGAGCCTTTAACTGGTAGAGAGCAAGACCTACTGGACAAGCCAGTGCAAGAGGCATGCGAGCTGGTACGCAAGGGCGAGCTGGAACCAAGCGAACTTTTGACAGCTTATGGAAAGAAGGCAATTGATGCACACAATGACACAAATTGCTTGACAGAAGTCGCAATCCGCGATGCGGAGATCTGGTCGAAGCAATGCAATCGATCTGGGCCGCTGGCAGGATTTCCTCTGTCTTTGAAGGATAACTTCGGACTCGGAGGCTACGATGCAAGCATGGGATATGCGGCTCAGACGTGTTCACCTAAGTCTGGGGACTCGTCACTCGTGAGACTGCTAAAGGACGCCGGGGCTGTTCCTTTCGTCAAAACGAATGTTCCTGTTGGCATGCTGTCTATTGAGAGCTACAATGATGTCTGGGGATACACTGTGAATCCTCATAATTCCAACTATTGCCCTGGTGGTTCTAGCAGTGGAGAGGGTGCACTCATTGCCAAAGGAGGCTCTCGTATTGGTATCGGCACTGATATTGGTGGCAGTGTTCGCATTCCAGCCCATTTCTGTGGAATTTATTCTCTTCGCATGACCCACAATCGCTTTCCCCGAGCTAATGATGACACCCCTTTACCTGGATTCGAGGGTATCCCGGATGTAGCCTCGCCAATGGCGCGAACATTGGCTGATCTCCGCTATTTCGTCGACAGCGTCATGAGTATGAGGCCCTGGACATACTGTTACCAATTGCTACCGTTGGCATGGTCTCCAGAAAGAGCAAAACTTCCATCGCGTCCCAAAGTCGGACTTCTGAGGAACGATGGACTGCTTGATGTCACTCCTGCTGTGTCTCGAGCTCTTGACATGGCTGCCCAGGCGCTCCAGGACGATGCCAATTGCGAGATCGTTGATTTTGTACTTCCACACTCTGGTACAGTCTATGATAGTGTGGCGGCCTCTCTGTTCGGTGCGGATGGGTTTGGTCTCTACTCACGCCCGTTTCTGAGAGGTGAGAACATTGACCCAGTCGCAGGCGAGGTGATCGACTATATGAAGATCCCACGTTTTATAAGGCGCTTTTACGAATTTCTCCTGAGGTGGGTATTTGGAATGAGTGTACAAGCTGAGATTAGAGCTAATTACGGACCAGTGTCAGTTACTGACTACTATGATGCTGTGGCTAAAAGAGAAAAACTACGAGAGGAATTCTGGCAGGCATGGAAACAAAGTGGTATTGATTTCCTTATTCTGCCCGTGTATCCATCGCCAGCTTTGCCTAAAAAGTTCGATCCGCCTGATTCAGCCTGTCAGTACACGACGATGTTCAACGTCTTAGATTATCCTGCAGGCGTGGTTCCTGTCTCCCAAGTCAAGGCAAGCGATGCGCTCCCTAAAGATTTCGATCTCAAGAGCTTGAACCTTCTGTCGAAAAGCTATTTTTCAGTCTACAACCCAACAAAGATGCAGGGACTCCCTCTAGGAGTTCAAGTCGTGTGTCGACGCTTCGAGGATGAGAAAGTTCTCGCTGCTATGGAGCTCCTAGATTCGGCTTTACACAAAAGCCAAGGGTAAACTTGGCTGTTTATCGAACATTTTCGTTTCTATCTAAAATTACAACGATCTCCTAAGAATTTCAAATAACCAGGTTAGGGCACTCCACAAGGCACGAGGGATCAGCCCCGCCTCTGAGGGGTGCGGCATCACCATTGTACAGGGATGATGATGGTACTGCTGTACCATCAATGGTCTACTTAGCAACCTGAGTAAGGACGAACCTTACCCTTTGAACGCCACATTTACAGGCTATAAAAACCGATTGTTTCAGGTTAGTCGTGTTTGTTGACACTTTCAATCTGCTCACATAGCGCATACTCTCTTCTCGATGACACTGAAGGTGGCTTTTGTTGGGCTTGGTGCCATGGGTGAGCCAATGGCTGCCCTCATCCTCAAAGCAGGCTATTCTCTCTCAGTGTGGAACCGCACTAGCTCCAAGGCATCTGCTCTGGTAGATGCGGGAGCTAAGCTGGCCAATTCTCCTGGCGAGGCCGCTGCTGATGCAGATGTAGTGCTATCAATGATGTTCGACGACAAGTCAACAGAGGAGGCAACATTTGGCGAGAGTGGCATTGCTAGCACTCTTAAAAAGGGTGGTATCCACGTCTGCTGCTCCACCGTAAGCATGGACGAAGTCGAGCGACTAAAGGCTGGACACAAGGAGCGTGGTCAGGAGTATGCGAGTGCTACGGTACTCGGACGCCCTGAGGCTGCTGTGGCGGGACAATTGTTCGTTATCTATGGAGGCTCTTTGGAAATTTACAAAACGTTATCTCCTTTGTTTGATTCATTTGGCCAGAAGACTTTTAATGCTGGTGCTGACCCGATGTTTTCGAACCTCGCGAAGCTCAATCTCAACTTCTTGATTATGTCTACCATTGAGCAGATGTCTGAGGTGCTGACAACCACGGAGAAGGCTGGAATGGACACCAACGTGATGTTTGAGATGATGACGCAGTCTTTCTTCACTGCGCCCGTCCATTTGAATTATGGTAGCCTGATGGTCAACCAAAAGTATGACAACGCGGGTGCTAGCGTGAAGATAGGCGTCAAGGACACGCAGATGTTTGTTGATATCGGCCGCGCGCTTCATGTGCAGCAGCCTTATGCCAACATTGTCCTGGATAGGTTCCACTCATCGATTGCCAACGGAGATGGCGGTAAAGACTTCGTAGTTGCACACGAGCGTAACCGCGCAGAGGCTGGCTTGCCTCCTCCTAAAAAGTAATTACATTAGGTACTCAATCTAAAGTCTAGCAATAGAATTGCTGGGCGGCTTAACGACCTTGTAAGGATTTAAGATCCAGTTGGGATCGTAAACGCCCTTCAGGTCGCGCATCAAATTGAGAAGTACAGGGCTCTTGGTAGCGTAGAGCGCCTCGAGCTTTTGGAACCCGATTCCATGCTCGGCTGCTATGGATCCTTTATGTGCGTGGACAAAGTCGAAGACGAACGGATCGAGGAGTGCATGGACTTCAGGTGTATACTTCCGTACCAACACATTCAAATGGATGTTCCCATCGCCAATATGGCCGTAGCCAATTACGTCCACCACGGGCTTGCTAGGGTCCGTGGGCGAGATGAGATCGTGGGCGACAACGCGCTGCTTCACTTCATCCACGAGCTTCCACATTGATTGAAGAGGCAGCGAGACATCAAAGGCATAGTTGCCTCCCCAGTACAACGAGACTTTAGGGACCATCTCGCGCCATTTCCAGGTTCTGCTCACGTCCTCCTCAGTAGATGCAATAAATGCATGCTCAATGAGCCCCTCTGCTTTTAATTTGTTCACGAAAGCCTGGAGCTTTTGGAAGTCGTGTTCCTTGTTAGAGCCACTTGTCTCTAAAAGTACAGAGAACGGGTCGAACTCGTCTGCAATGTGGGGAAGTGGGTCTTCGGCAAGCTCGTGTGTACGCTTCGCAAGCAGGAACGAGGCCTTGTCCACACATTCGAACGCGCTGAGAATTTCCGCCAAAGCAGCTCGAGTCTTGACGAACGTTTCCTCGACACGCGCAACCGAGGACAGGCCCAAAAATGCCAGGTGAACGGACTTTGGCTCTGGAGGAGCTAGCACCGATATGGCAGTGACGACACCAAGGGTGCCCTCAGAGCCAATGAACATCTGCTTTAAGTCGAATCCTGTGTTGTCCTTGCGCAGTCGACTGAGTCCGTCGAAAATCTCGCCATTAGGAAGCACTGCCTCGATACCAAGGACACTGCCGTGAAGGCTGCCATACTTTAATACCCGAAGACCACCAGCATTGGTCGAGACATTACCGCCAATTTGGCATTGACCCTTGAGAGCGAGGTCCAGGGGATAAATATGGCCTCGTTCCCTGAGCCAACGATCAGCTTCTTGCAGCACAAGGCCGGACTCAGCGATGAATGCTCCACTAACTTGGTCAAACGATCGAATTCGATTGAGTCGCTCGAGCGAAAGAATTATTTCATCAAAAATGGGTACAGAGGCACCAACAAGTCCTGTTCGACCTCCCTGAGGCACGACTGCAATTTTGCGTTGGTTACAATAGCGAAGAATCTCGCTCACCTCCTTGGTGGACTTTGGCTTCAAAATGGCAGGAGCTTGGCCGCGATACTTCTCGGATTGATCAGTGTTGTACACAATAAGCTCTTTCTGGTCCACTATAACACCGTCTTCCGACAATACTCGCCGGAAAAATGCCAGATCGTTATCGTTGATCTTGGCATATCGCTTGTCACGAGTTATGTGCTTGTGACTCTCCGCAGTCAACGCAGTTGGATCAATAGGCACAACAACTTCGTCACACATTTCTTCGTTTAATGTTGCAAGAGTCACGATCGTGTCGAGGCTTTAAATCTCGCAACTCATCTGCAGCTCGCTCGCTATCGTCACATGCTAAGGTGCAATATGGCAGAGCCGCACATGGCCTGTTGCCAGGCTCCCAACTAGCTGAGCCTAGCTTAGGTATAGGAAGGATAAAGCCTAGTGAGGGTAACGTGATCTGGAGGGAGTGCCATAACTAGCAGGCCTCCTGTTCTAAGGCCAAAAAAAAAGATTATTATCAGACCAAAAAAGTTGCAAAAATTGAGGATGTAGACATTACGGTAATAGATTATGTGTGTGCGTATGTGTATGTGTATCTTGGCACCTACGAATCCACTAGCCCTTTTCGGGGAAGTGTCCCTTCTCAGGGCCAAAGTATCCACGTGAAGGGAGGGGCACGTGGCTGTAGTTTCCAGTAGCATCGTTGTTGGCGAACGGTACGTTATTGCCCCACCAGTCAACAGTGGCAATATGGTTATAGCTCGTAGCGAAGAAGCAGAACAGCGCTGCGAAGGCGACACCGACACTGATAGCGTTGTATAGCAGGAAGGAGTACTTTGTCCACCAACGTGGGTAGCGTGGCTTGAGCCACTTGTGCCAGAAAATACCAACCAAGAAGTTGGGCAGGTAGTAGAACCAGTTAGTAGGCGCCCAAGCGAAGCCGGCATTCAAGAACACAACCTCGTTGAAGTTGAAAAGCCACTCAGCCTGGAAGAAGTTGTATGCCTTAGAGTCCTTGGGGTAACGCTTGGCGAAGCGGGGAAGAATCTTACGGGCGCCCCAGAAGATGACAGGGTATCCAACACCAATGAGGAAACACCACTTGAGCTCAGGGTACAAACCGTTGAAGACACGCTTAGGTCCAATGGAGCCCCAAACAACGGCCTCGTTGAAGGTGGTCTGTGCGGGCTGGCAGTAGAACTTGCTTCGGCTCTCTTGAGTGCAGAAGGTCTCGCCAAGTGCACCAGAAGTCTGCCAGGTAATAATACCGGCCATAACGAAACAGGTGGTCAAAGCAGACAAGGCCTGGCAACGGAACAAAGCACGAGGGGCGAGGCCAGCATAGTGGCTGATCTTTTGGTTGTCGACCCAGTTATCGGTCTGACTGGAGAAGGCACTGGCAAATGTCTTACTGACAAGCAATGCGTAGCCATTGCCAGGAGCTGCATAACCAATGATGAGGGAGAACAGCAAGGACGGAGTGAAGAAATAAGTTGTTCTAGCACGAAGCGTGTTGACAGGAATCAACAAGGCGAACGAAATACCAATACCCAAGAAGAGTGACCACACAGGGGTCTCAGTGAAGCCATAGTGTTCCACAGCGGCAATGGCAAGGGCAACTCCGCTCACAAGGATGGCAGCGTACCACCATTCGGGGGCCTCAGGGTGCTTGCGTACGGTACGGCTGAACCGATCGTCGTAACGATTCAGCAACTTATTAGATGATTTGAGGCCCTCCCAGAACGAGCGCATGTTTTCGCCAATGAACTTCCAGTAGTTGAGAATGATGTACATGACAATGGATGTGTAGTACATGTAGTAGGTACCATAGTTGACCAAATTGCCGGCAGTAAAGAAAGGAAGAGAGTAGTCCTGGTATTTCTGCACGTCGAGTTTGTGATTTTCGTCGAGAATTTGCGTGACGTCGTAGGTTTGAGCAGTGTTGTCAAACAAGCTGTTAGAGTTAATAGGAAGATGGCCAGTCCAGCGAACATTTGTGTACCAGATAATGATAACGGCGAACATGCTGAACAAATAACCCAAGTTCCACTGCCACAACGATGACCACGGGATATAGACTGATGAGAAGGTAATAACGTTGGGATCGAAAGTCTCAATGGGGTTAAAGCCGAGGCCGTTGAGCACACCTGTTATAGCCTGAAGGTCGGCGTTTTCGGGTGCAATCCACGTCATCCAGTCAAAGTAACTCAGCGCCTGGAACACAAAGTTCGTGATCCAGTACCAGCCGAAGTTGATCCATGCAAACAACCAGAAGAACTCCAGACCCTTGAGCTTCCAGCCATTAATGTTCTCGCGGGCCTCGAAGCCCACAAGTGAACGGTTAAGCTGATTGATGTTCAATGTGTCGAAGAAGACCATCTTGGTGGGGTAGACGAAGAATGCACGCATGATTCCGGCGAGACCGAAACCGGCGAAGGAACATGAGAGCTGCATCAAAATAATGAAACCGAAGCTGCTAGCGCCGTCTTCTCCGTAGAAGTGGCCGTTAGACAGGGCAATGGCAAGATCCTGGGCGTAACTGGTGCCAATAGACACTGACATTGTGACGGAGGCAAGCATTTGCTCACGGAAACTCCAGGCTTTGCCAGTGTTGATAACGAGTTTCTTGCCCTTCCAGATAGGAATGGCGCAGTAGGGGAGTTTGGCCCAGAGACGACCGGTAGAAGAGATAAGCAACTGCAAGGCACCAGAAGCGATGGTAACTGCGGGAAGACGGGGCTCGAAGAAGGTGTCAAGAGCACAGCCAGCCATTGCCCATGCGAGACCGAGAACATAAACGCGGAACGTTTCGTACTCCTCGTCATCCTCTTCGTCAATTGGTACGGTGACATTACGTACCTCGGGGTAGATACTCCATTCATAGATCAAAAACGACTCGAATTTCACCATGAGCTCCCATTCGGCTTGAGTCATGCCTTCAATGGGGCCTTCTGCGATTTCTTTGAGGAATTCGCGGTGAGCGCGGGGAATAAGCTGATCATCAGAGTGATACTCGTTCGCGTTCTTTAGGATGTCGAGCCACTGCTCGAGAGTGCGGTCTTCCAAGTGGGCGGCAATAAGCTCAATCTGCTCTTCGGACAAGGAACGAGCCGTCCAGTTATCGTAAGTGTTGATAGCAGCATCAAGATCAGCAACGTCACCGGGCGAGGCCTCGATGATGGTCTTTTCTTGCTTTGTGGCCGATTCAGCCAACGATTGGGCCGACGAATCCGACATTAGAGCACAGCAAGGCGGTCAGTGCTAATGAAATAGAGTGGAACACTTAACTGGATAACACGAGCACGGACGTTAAGTTCGTCTGGGAATCGATTTTCAGGGTACTTCAGCCGCTATATATACGTCCCTGACATGAATAAAAGATCTAAGTCGCGCCGTGCAGATGTCTCGCTAGGGTTAGGTCGGCTCGCGCTGATCGTCGGCGATATCCGAGCGCGTAATCAATCAATTAGGTTTGTGGACAGATAAGTCATTTGAAGGGTGTGTGCGTATGTACAAAGTGATAGTTGAGTGGACCAGGCCCTTCCTGTTGGTTGACTGGCCCTCAAAATTAGCTGGGGATGGGGCTGTTGAGGCTGGCTTGTTGCCCCACAGTTTGCTGTTCCAAGATTGTATTTGGTCCCACTTAGTGAACCAGCCCAGCTGATAAGGTAGTTTCTTTCCCTTATTAGTTCCCTCTCAATACGAGAAGCCGTTGCCGCGATCACAGTTGGCTGGACCGTTCGTACCGAAGTTTGAAAAGATCCGCATAAGATTAGAAGATGAGATATAAATTGTACAGCCGACCATTGGGCACGGACAAGGCCATGGCAAGGGGATAGACAGGCCATTGGGAGGTATAATGCCTATGAAGAGCGCGCGAATCTCACGTGAGCAGGTGCGATAGCCGACGTCGTCGTGAGGCCACGCCGGGGTCCCAGTTGAGGTTTGAGGATTTGGGACCACTTCGGAACAATTTTGGAATCAAGTTCACACCCCTCCGCTACTATTTACATGAATTTAAGCCTGCACTTTTGTACTGAATACTAGTAAAAGACCCCAAAATAATCGAATATCGACAAAGAGCCTCATCTCCTTATCAAGTTTTTTTGGTGCCGTGCCAGCTTGGTAATCGCGCGCGCGGCACGACTCGGTAAGTGGGGGATGGGCCCCATGGGTTGGGTACATATGCAAGATACTGATAGGGTTTAAAGCGAGTGCCGTGCGCATTGTTACCCAGCATCAAAGTGATAACAGACAACAGTTGAATAATTATTTGAGTTGATTGGGCTTGGGGACGAAGAAGTCTAGTTCAGTACCCAATCAAGCTCTGTTGAATAAATATGTCTTAGAGATACATATAATAGACTCGTTCTACTCATCTGCACCCAATCTTTAAGATCTCCTCTTGTGACATAAGCGCGCGACTATATCTGCAATTGGACCCGGTCCATTGCACTTGTTCTTCGTAGTTTCGAAGCTGGAAGCTGGGGTTTGTCTTATCGAAGATGCATAACTTATGAGGAGACATAGTGACCTGGCCTTAGAGTCTTTTTTTAATACCTTTGCATGTCTTTGATGCCTTCGCATGTTATAGACTGGAGTTTCCCGAGCCCTGAATCCGCAGCTCCTGGAGCTCCTGGACCTGACAATTAACAAGTTCTTCTCCGATCGGTCCTCGAGTCGGCTTTCCAGTTCTCGTTGTTAAAATTCATTTTTTTTCAATTCCGATGTCCGGGAGTCCGCGCACTTGTACTTCACTTGATCCTGACGCTAAAACCTAAGTAAAAAGTTATTCTATCGTTTAGAAAGTGAGCTTGCTCCAAATTAATTAAGGTCTGATTTAGATCTAATTAAGGCGGTCTCTAATTTGGAAACGGCTCCACTCGAGACTTTTAATCCTAAGGTCTGGTCCCTCCCATTCTGCTGTGCGATCTACCCGATATCTTAACAATGATGTGCTCCCCGCATGTGCACTTTTTTCTCCCAACACGATGCAAAATAATGCAACGTTAATGTGCGCAGATACTGTGCTGAACAATACTACGCAGACACTGTAAGCCGAGATAGTCGGGATTTCATTGGCCCGCCGACGATAACGTATTCACCTGTGATTCTTATCAATGACGTTGAGGCTAAAATGGAAGGTAGACCGCTAAGGCATGTGTCAACCAACTTGTCTATCTGTCTAAGGGTAACACCTGTCTTCAGTGCAGAAAGACAATAGAAACTACTTGTTGTAGACGACTGTGGATATACCCTTTGGCTTTTATTCTTTTTTTTTTTTTCTTCTTAAAGTGAGGTAGCTCAAAAATAAAACAAAAAGATTTAGTTTCTAGTTGTTAAGTCTTGCGCAGCACATCTACGTCCCTTATATAGTATGTATAATCGTGGCGGTCGCATCACTTTAGCTCGAGCCAGTGATACTCTCGGTTAAAACGTTGACATCGATACCAACACCCAAAAGGCAAAATGCAATGCAAATGGACGCCATCGGTGTAGAACAACCTGTCAAACAAAAAGCTGTTCGAAGCCTCGGTCGAGGCTTGGACAAGATCACATAATCGCGATATCAAGAGTTTATCCGGACCCCAGATAAGAGTCTGCATAACATTCGCTAAGAAAAAGAAAGTTGACATTGAACTTGGAAGACATGATGCGTGCACGAAGAAGCATCTCTCAAAAAAAGAATTGGCTGTAATGTTCGAAGTTTTTTCGTTTTTCCTTTTTGTTTGTTTTTTTTGTAGCACTAGACCCTCTAAGCTCAAGCTCAACGACGATGACACACTCCCTCGTACCCCGCAAGCCGTTGAACGACGCCAGCACTGGGTCGTGGACCTCGACAAACTGCCCCCACAACCACTAAATAACCCCAAAACAATCGGTCAAAGTGAGTGAAACATGCCCGAAATTAAAGAACTCAGAGCGAAAATCAAGAACGACTTCTGGCCGCGACTCATTCGCCAAATGGATGCGGCCAACATTGACAAAGTATGCTCTGACACCAAGAGAGAGCTAGGAACACCCAAGGTGTTGATCCCACCTGGCCAGAAAGAACAGCTTGAGTACTATTCCAAAATCCCCGGCGTGGATGTAATTGAGCTACCTAAAGACAGAAGCGAATGGCCAAAGTATGTTCATACGCCTGGGATCCTTGCCCTTGCATGGAAGGAAGGCAAGCCGTTGCCTTACCCCGTCCCAGGCGGACGATTTAATGAGTTTTATGGATGGGATAGCTACTTCATTGCACTTGGTCTCATTAATGATGGCTATACTGAATTGGCTGAGACGGTTCAAATTCATTTCGATTTTGAAATTGAGCATTATGGTTTGGTGCTGAACGCTAACCGGCCCTATATGTTGCTTAGGGGCCAGCCACCATTCTGCACTGACTTGGCATGGAAACTCAAGCCGTATACCACTAAAGAGGCATTTGTGAGGGCAATCAAATGGGCAATTGTTGAATACGAGACTGCATGGACTGCAGAGCCAAGGCTGGACAAAGCCACCGGGCTAAGCAAGTATAACCCGGGCATTGCAGGGGGAATTCCCCCCGAGGTTGAGCCTGGACACTTTGACCATGTTATAAAACCATTCGCAGAAAAGCGGGGGATAACTATCAATGAATACATCCGCTCGTACTGTCTAGGGCGTGATCCAGAGTTTGATGAATTTCTTCGTCACGACATAGCCATTCGCGAGTCTGGGCATGATGTGACTTCCAGATTTATAGGCACATGTGCTGATACGGCCACCGTGGATCTCAATTGTCTACTTTACAAGTACGAGATTGATATTGCCCAGGCGTTGGAGGAGTTCCCCGTCGAATTTGAGGGACAAGGACTTCCCAGCGTTGACGAATGGCGATCGAGAGCACAAAGGCGTAGAGATCAGATAAATGCGCTCATGTGGGATAACGAGCGGAACCTGTTTTATGACTATAATTGTAAAACGCGCCAAAAAGCCCCTATCCTCGGGGCGATGACTCTGGCACCGCTTTGGGCCGGGCTCGCCACTGAGGCTCAAGCTCAAAAGCTGGTTCCTGCTGCTCTGGACAAATTGGAATTCGCTGGTGGGCTTGCGAGCACTGAAAAATCCAATTTTTTTCGATCGTGGCAGTGGGATTACCCTGCAGGGTGGGCCCCACATCAGATTCTAGCATGGGAGGGCCTTCGAAGCTATGGGTTTACGAGTGACGCTGAACGTCTTGAGAAAAAATGGACTCAAGTCGTACTTAAGAGTTACGCTGCTACAGGTGCCGTTTATGAAAAGTACAATGTCGTAGACACAGAGAAAGCCCATGAAGTTCTCGCTGAGTATGGAAACCAGGGCTCGTCAACCACCGGCTTCGGTTGGACCAATGCCTCGATTTCGTGCGCACGCGTTAATAACATCTAATGAAAAGGGCCGTGCAGGATCTAATCGAGTCTCGTGACGTGATAGGGACCCAAGCAAAGATAAAGAGAATGCACCATCGCCGCTGTAACTTTTATGTGTATATGTATATGCACAATATTTATGTACATGCGCGACTACTAACGGTTTTTGGACCTTTTTAAGGCTTCGAGCTTGACAGCAAGCATGCCCTGGCACAGTAAACTAGCCGTCTTTTTATTTGTTTAATGCGTTCTCCTCGGGCATGCGTGCCGATGGCTGCCGAGCGCGCTGTCAATGAAAAGTTGCAGTTGCAGCAGTTATTAGTTAGTGGCTTAGTAGTCACAGGGCGCACTAAATATGATACGTTTGTACAGTCAGTGAGATTGTCGGGGTGGAAAAACTATTTCTGGAATTTGAAGAGCTGGCGGCGTCGTGGCTGGAACTCGGCTAGATTCAGGCTCGATTCTGATGGACCAGGCTTTGTCTGTAGCACGTGCTAGGTCAGTCTATGAGCGATTTAAAAATACCTCGGTCGTGCGGCGGGGCCTAAACACCTATGCGTAACTAATGGTGACAACCATCGTTCAAGTTCAATATGCCCTTCTAAGTTAATATCATAAGCAGGAATGTACAGAGAGGGCACTGTAATCTAACAATTGTATATAGGTGAAGGTAGCACTTTCATGCGGGCAGAACAGGGAGGGCTTCATAGTTCGGTTGATATCAACAAGAAGTTTAATTAACTACATCTGTAGTGGCGGTAGGGCTTGGGCGAGGCACATACAACTTTGAAGAGTGTAGCTTCGACTACCATTCATTTAGCAGAACTCGTCTCAAGATCGTGTAACTTATTATGCAGCATATAAACAAACAACGCCAGATAATTACACGATGTCAAAGGATGAAAGATGAAACGTGTATACTAGTTAAGACAACATAACTAGAAGCAGATGTAGAGATGTATGAGTCCAGGCACAAGTACAAGCACAAGCGCAGGCAGCCCACAACGGTCAAAGTGGGCTAGAGCCGGAACCTGGTTTGTGCCCCACCCGAGGTCCTTGTCGAATGCTTGTCGAACGGTTGCCAGATGCTTGATGGAAGCTATTCCCCCCTGAGGGACACCCCAGGAACATGAGGCAGAACCTTACCCCAGAGGGTGGCTGAGTCTAACGCCATTCTAGGGTCCCACGTGTGTACTCACGTGATATTTAAAAATTAACTAAATGCGTTTCGTTTGAGAGTGTCTGAAACACGAAATTTCACGTCTCGGCAGTGTGAGTATGCACGATTAAGCGAGCTCGCTATTCGGCCCGGCTGCATGCCTCTTGATGATATCTCTGCCGAGCCGACCTAACCTAAGCTTGTGCTAAGCCTGTGCTAAGCCTATGCTAAGCATATACGTAGATGCTGCGTCACTAGCGGGCTAGGGCGTCACATGCCCCTTTTTTTTCCCTCAGCCCCATTGGGATAAGTCATCCATATCAAGAGGCCAGGGGAGGATTTTGATAACGAGATGATATGAAACTAAGAGAAGGCGAAATGCACGCGTCACGAGGCGAGGCAACGCAACGCAACGCAGTCCAACGTAACGCAGTCCAACGGAACGCATTGCCAGACCAGGAATACTAGGCGAGACATACCAGTCCAAAAGCAGTTCAGATAACTATGTTTGCTTCATTCTTAATATTTCGGAAGGCAAGCCAAGGTAAGATGAGCCGAACAGTAAGATAAGGTAAGGTGAATCTCAAGCTGATAGAAACTGTGAAAAACTTCTTCGGCATGTCAACCTTTTACTCGATAATAACCGCCATTAAGATGCAAAATGGAAGAGGGTGGTGGCGGCAGGGCTACCTGGAAAGTGGTAGATTTAGATAGAGTGTTAAAGTTACAAAGTTGAGATTTCGAACTTTTAGGCCCCTTGCAGAGATAGACAAAAGATAAACTTTTAACATCTGGAGCCGCTCCCGAAAGAGAAAATAGAAACGTCCATCACTCTCCTTACTGATCTTCGCTCACGTAGCGATCAAAAGTGTAGTGATGCCATCTGTGGCTGACCTGATATGATAGTCTGGGGTGTTTTTCCAACCATAAACGCACCTCACCTGGCACGATGCCCTTGAGGTGCATATGCTGTTGCGATCACTTGACTCAGGGGTTTAAAGCGGCGCATGTTCCCACCCCCAAAATATCTCGAGAGCTCAGCCCCCCTTTAAGACGCGTGCACGGTGGAGAAATTGGTTAAATATCCAGGACGCGTCACTTTGAATATAAATCTGATCAAATTCTGGTTGGATTTTTTATTGTTTACTTCCAAGGCTTTTTGGTGAGTTTGTTTAGTTGGTTGTAAATACCGCGACCTCTTATTGGATTCTACCAGTCTGAATTTTTGGACGACGACCTGATATATCTCGTCGCCACCACAAATTACTCTGCTCCCACCACTCCTAATTTTTGAACAACACCAAAGACGGGGAGGGCGAATATCCAGCTCAGTGAGCTTCTTATTCTACACGGCCAACATCAGCCGCTGAAACAAACCCCCCCCCCTCCTCGATAACGCATTTGCGACCCTTTTGCCATGTTACTGAGAAAAGATCTCAAGGCGTTGTGCTACGTTAACGCAATCATTGTCCTGGTTCTTCTTTGGGAGGCTCTTGATTTGGTTGCATTACTCCATGACGACTCTGGACGCGATGCCATCCTCCGTAGTGAGACTGAGACCCCTCTCGCCCAGCAGCGCTCGCAAACAATCCCAAGAATCATTCACCAAACTTATAAGAATGAGACTTGTCCCGAAGTGTGGCGCGAATGCCAGCAGAGCATTCGCGACCTCCACCCAGACTATGAATATTTATTATGGACCGACGAATCCTCGCGTGACTTCATTGCCACGAACTACGCCTGGTTCCTTCCCACCTTTGACGCCTATCCCTACCCTATTATGAGGGCAGATGCCATCCGGTACTTTATTCTTTACCATTTTGGAGGCATCTACATCGATCTAGACAAGGGTGTCACCTCAAGGCTTGACCCACTGCTTGCCTTCCCGGCTTGGCTGCGTAAAACAAATCCCACCGGTGTTTCGAACGATGTCATGGCGTGCACGCCCAAACATCCCTTCTTTGGCGGCCTCATTGATGCCTTACCTCGCTACAATCGTAACTGGATTGTCCCATACATCACTGTCATGTACTCAACTGGCCCTCTGTTTGTGTCAGTAGTTTGGAATAACTACATGCGGGTGTGGAGAAACGAGAACACCATTTCTGAGCCCTCTGATGGCATACGTATTCTCATTCCCAAGGCCAAAGACTCTATTGTCAAGCCAGAGTCTGACTTCTTCTACACAGTTAAAGGATCAAGCTGGCACGCGAATGATGCCGAATACATTTTGTACATGAAGGCACACTGGATTGGCTTCACTGTGTTCTTCTTTGGCCTTGGCTTCTTCCTTTTGCTTGTCATGTTCTACATTGAGCTCACCCTTATCTCGCTTTTCAGCCTGGCTTACAAGAAGACCTTCAGATGGGTATGCGACCGCAAAGGCTCCATGTTCAAGGAGAAGTACCAGCTCGGTGAGATTGGAGATGCGTCCAATGGACCCTACAGCCGACGCGGAAGCCGTGAAGCGCTTCTTCAAAGCTATTACGCTTCTGAGGATAAGAAAGACAAGTTCACTGTTTGAGACTTCCTACCGAAAACAATCATAGATTCTCACAAAACACTCGAAATTGCCCAACCACCCAGAAAGGAATGTCGCAAACAACTTTAATAGACTTTTTTTGGCCTTCTTTCTGGGTTCCACTTAACTTATATAAATTATACTGCATTCTGATGTGCTTCCTGTTTCTAGTTCTGTGATTGTGCTAAGCCTCAGGCCCGAGTCAAGCTAATCAACAAGGCCACGCCCAATATCATTCGGGCCTCTCCGATACAATTTTGTACTATACAATTCTGACGTCGACAACAAACGCGTCGCGTCTGCCAGAGCTTTGAAAATTTGGGGGTTCGCTCCCTCGAGGCTGGTTAGGTCATGGCTTACCTTGAACCTGAGAGCCTGCAGACATCTGCAAGCCTTGTCTTCGCACAGCTCAGCACACGCGTCGTGCTAAGCACGTTTTTACGACAACATGAGGCATTTTATTTGCTCGAGCTATGGTTAGGTTAAAGTGCATGATGTTGACTGGGCGAGCATGGACCTCCCCCTAAAGTGTGGGGCCAAAACTTGATCCCCGAACCGAGTTTGGGTAGAATACGCACTATGCCGATTTCAGACTGACTGTGAAACGCACTGCGATCGGCTACCCTTGTGAGCTTTCATATGGTGCAGCTATGAAAAACTATGCGTCTGATGGGCCCCCCTGCTTATCGCCTCGCCCCAGGCACAATGTGCAACGGACCCACAGCAGACCGAGGTACTAACTAATTAGAGCGATTTAGGAGGGCGAGGCGTAGCAGTGCACATGCGTTTTCAAGTGTTCTACACAAGCTGCCCGCGTTTTGGCCGCGTTTTGGCCGCCTTTTGTTCATCTCAGCCTCGTAAGGGGACGCACATGCAGGAATCCTAAGCGCGCCTTACGCACATGAATCGTAAAGCTCGTCATAGTTTCGAAGCTGGGAGCCAAAGTAACAACTACTGCGCACATGCTGACAGGCGGTATGGCACGAGCTTCTTGCGCAGTTCCCACGCATTTGACAGCCTATACATGTGACATCTGATTAGGTGGTCGTACATGACATGATTAGTACTTGGTTACTTTGTATTGAGTTAAGTTATATGGTTCAAGCTGCCATGAGCAGGGCGAGTGCCTTTGCTTTCCCCCCTGATCATCTCTCGCTTCTCTAATCTTTAAATTACAAAATGTCAGAGGAGAGAGGGGTACAGATCAATGCTGCTTAGTGTATCTACATTTCGAATATAGCGTCGTGCATAAAGAAAAGGAAGGGTGACCCTTGCATTGGCATATAGTTTTGTCGAATTGAACAAGTCCAAACACTGCACGAATTGATCTGAAAAACAAGAATTGAAAGAATTATAGAGGTGAAATGCCCGATCAACCCTCGCGACAGCGCCAGCGACTGAAAACGGGCTGTGAAGGGTGTCGGGCACGTAGAGTCAAGTGTGATGAACAAAAGCCGGTGTGTGGTGGATGTAGAAGAAAAGGTCAAGAGTGTGTCTTCAATAATTGGATTCACGTCAATTTGAACACAGACAACCCCGCCCAAACACTTTTTCCAAGCTTGACAGACTTCCCTCTCAAGAAATCACAACCGCCCCCACCTTCATCATCAAACCGGAGGTATTCAAAATCGACTGCGGCAGGCAAACCATTAATATCGAGTGATACGAATCGCGTTGCGAAAGTGACGCCAAGTCGGGAGGCGGAGAACTCCCAACACGATCTTTTGAAAATGTTCTTCGATTTCGAAAGTTACCAAGCGAATCCTTTCTTGGGCAGCCCAACCGATGTCTTGGTAGATATCACAGACTCTGAGCTTTATGAGCATTTTCTTAAAGAGACTGTTCCTATACTCGTTGTTTCTGAAGGCAGCTACAAAAATCGCCTGAGATCGGCATTTGCAAATCTGTGCCCCAGGTTACCGCTCCTCTATCATCTTGCCGTGGCCTACGCGGCTACTCACATAGCCCAGCGTCATGGCTTTACAGATACAAAGACGTTGGCCAAGCTAATTGATGGATGTTATGCGGAGGTTGACTCTTTCTTGGACCAATTTGGTGTGTTGTCTGTAAGTGGCACTGCGTTAGGCATTAGCCCGCCCAGTGAAAGCCCGTCAAGTATAAGCTCGAGCTTAGCATCGAGCCCGCTTCCCAACGTCACGACGCTAAGTACCTCCGAAGCTCTTCTGAACGAGGACGTGCGGCTCGCGTTCGTCCTCTGCGCGCTTCTCGCCTCTCTTGAAATAGATCGTGGCCACGATATGACTATGTGGCTCAAGTACGCGACATTAGCAGTGAAGCTAATTACCCGGAGGGCTCGCAAATTCCCCCAAACACTAGAAAGTCTTACTCGCAGCGATGGCGATGATCTCGAGACTCTGGAGAACCTTGCTATGAGGTACGTTGGCCAAATCATTGGTGTCACCAACATTGTGGGTTCTGCGAACATCAGTTTTGGAGGAAACTTCGACTTCAAGTGGTGGCCCAGATGGGATGAAAGGTTCGATCCGGCCACAGGAATAGACCTCAATTTCGTGTCGTTGTATGCCGACATTGCCGACTTGATATACATCAATAGACATGGCCTTGCATGTACCCTGACAGCTGTAACCGACTTCCATCATCGAATACTACGTGCGTTGAACACTTTGAGCCGAAGTATCAATGATGCCTCTGGAGACACAGACCCAGACATCATTCGGCTTTCTCTCTATCATAGAGCCATGCAAGTCCATATATATCGTCGAGCTCTCGGCTTAGGAATGCGACATTCCCTGGTAAGACACAAATTGGCCCAAATGCATAGCGAGCTTGAACGATTTTGTGCCCCTGATTCTTGCCGCAACAGCACGATCTCGTTTATTTTGGCAACGCTCGCTTGCGAAACTGATTATCATGACACCCAGAAACGTGAAGCCCTCAGTAAACGCCTTAAGGCGATGGATAACGGGGACGCTAGCTACAACAAGAGAACTCGCGAGGCAATCGAGAAACACTGGCGCGATGGTGCTCAGCTTTTGATCACCTCCTCGTTCCCTGTATCTTTATGAAACGATCCACCTTTTACAGTTCAATGCTTCAGCCGAACTTCGGGCCATTCTTTTGATTGATCACGTGCACATCACGTGTCTTACTGATGTTTGCTGACCTCCATCCCCAGTCAACCCAGGATCTTCCCCGGGGCAACCCGCCTATAACCGCATACAATTTCTCTCCACACTAGCATATAAACCATTATCCCGCACCAACCCACTGGTTTGTTTTTTCTTCTCAACAATGGAATCCTTTCTGAAGAAAGTGGGCGTGATATACCCCATCATCCAGGCTCCAATGGCTGGCACCTCGACTCCAGAGTTGGCTGCCATTATTTCCAACGCTGGGGGGTTGGGATCTCTGGCACTAGGCAGCTTTGGCCCCGATGCAGCACGCAAGGCCATTGCCCACCTCAAATCGCTCACCTCTAAACCATTCAATCTCAATTTGTTCTGCAATAAAACTCCGGTCGTGGATTTGAAGAGGCAAGCTGATTGGATTAAACGACTCGAGCCTCAGTTCCAACGTTTCGGTGCACAAACACCTTCGCAATTGAAGGCTCCGTACACGAGCTTCTTGGACGATCCTGAAATGCAATCCGTGGTTTTAGAGGCAAACCCAAGGGTTGTTAGCTTCCACTTCGGCTTGCCATCAAAGGAATACATAAAGGCCCTCCACAATGCTGGAGCCGTATTGCTGTGCACTGTTACAAACGTAGACGAGGCCCTGATCGCGGTAGAAAACAACATTGATATTCTCGTGGCTCAGGGGTATGAGGCAGGAGGTCACAGAGGCACTTTCGAGGAAAACTTAGACTCTGATCCGCTTCTTTCAACCGCTGCACTTGTTAGGCTCCTAACTGTAGAACTGCCCCTAAAGACGGGTAAATTGCTGCCCATAGTTGCTGCTGGCGGCATTATGGACGGAAGAGGTATCCGTACGGTTCTTGATTTGGGCGCCTGCGCCGTGCAAATTGGTACTGCCTTCGTGGCGACAGACGAGTCTGCTGCTAACGCTGCGTACAGAGCCGCATTGACTAGTCCGGCGGGTTATCACACTGTGGTTACTAGCGCCATTTCCGGCCGCCCAGCACGATCGCTGCAGACAGAGTTCACTAATTACACGCAAGACATTCCGCGGAAAGAGATACCTGATTATCCATTGACCTATTTTGCTGGAAAAGCATTGAATAAAGCAGCGTCGGACAAGAGTAATTACCAGTTCGGGGCGCTCTGGGCGGGTCAAGGCGCACCTTTATGCCGATCTATGCCCGCAGAAAAGCTTCTTCACACTCTTGTCGCAGAAGCAAAACTTTAGAGTCTATATACACATCTTAAAGACACAGTGTTTACAGGAACCATCTGAACTCTGCTGAGGACGGGCCTTCTCGTAATCTTTCTGTCGACAAATCAAGCGCCTTGACGTTCTTTCCTTCATACTTATTGCGTCTCTTGTTGTCGAACATCATAAAGAGACCCATTAACGCGGTTACCAGTGCTCCTGCAGCTCCAAACGCCGCTGTTGTGGCTAGTGCAGGGGTGTATTTTGGTGCATCTTGTGCCCTGAATATGTTGCTACTTACAAGACCCATCAGATTGGCCAAAGGGACACCCAAACTGGTCAGGAGAATTCTGCGGCTCTCATTGGCAACGTTGTTGTTGTACCATGTAGACAGAAGCACTGATGGAGCCGAGGTTCCCCAGGTCATCATGAAGCAGCTAAAGTAGGCCACGTGTAATTGCCTATGAATATCGGTTGCAGCAAAGATGATGAATCCGATGAATGTGAATGCAAAGCCCAAAATTATAAATGGGAAGCGGATTTTGGCGAAATCAGAGGAGAAGGCGAGTACTAGAAGCATAACTGCGCCAGTGATGTTTGGCGCCACTGTGTACAAGTTTGTCTTGACAGTGCTGTAATTAAGAGCTCCAACAATTTGCGGCAGGAATAAGCTGACACTTTGCAATGGCACGCCTAGACAGATTTCGATGGCGAGAAATCCGTAGGTGCTCGGATACCAGAGGATCTTCAACGCCGTCTTGAGGTTGAATTTTTCGTCAACAATTGACGAACTATCAACTTGCATACGGTGGAATGCTAGCTTTCGCTCTTCCTCGTTCAAAAACTTGGCTTGAGCCGCACTTCTCGGGAGGTAGAAAAATGCAAAAACTGAGAACAGCACTGAGGCACCACCCTCAATAATGAACAGGTACTTCCAGTTGTATATTTTGCCAGTCTTAATCTGGAAGACGCCGTAGGCAATGAGTCCAGAGAAAGCACTAGCGATGTTACTGGCAGCATAGAACACTGCCAAACGTCGCGCAAGCTCACCTCGACGGTAGAATGTCGTGAGATAGTAAATTACTGTGGGGAAAAATGCTGCTTCAGCCATACCTAGAAACCAACGAATTGCCATTGTACCTCCCCAATTCTGTGCCGCTGCCATTAGCATGGTCATAGAGCCAAACACAAACATCATAATGGGCAGCGCGCGATTAGGGCCGAACTTCTTAGCGAGCATTGCGAATACGGGGGCAAACACAACATAGGGGATGTAGAAGATTGACAAGAGCAAATTATATTCGTTGCTCTTAAAATGCAAGTCCGTGTCTAAATGGTCCGTTTTCGCGTTACCCAAGTTTCCCTTATCCAAAGCATTAAAGAGGTACATGATCGCGAGAACAGGGAGAAGGCGTAGGTCAAGTTTCCAGCATAATTTCCGTTCTGCAGCATGATCCAATACCCCAACAACGTCGCTGTCCACAATTTCACCCTCTTCTCTCACATCGCTAGAGTCGAGGCGGATTGCGACATACTTGTCTTCGCTCTTTTCTGATTCTACTAGAGGTGGACTCATTTTGAACCTGGACAGATTGTGAATCACAGCCTTTATTTTTCAAGAGTTTAAACGCCGCTTATATGGACGGCGCGTACGCGTGCAAAGCACACTGCCCCGCGGGTTGGATTAACGAGCATTCTGCGCTTAATAACTACGTGCATATTTTCTTATCAGTCCATATATCTATCACCTTGCACAATCGGAGCTATTTAATCATTTACCCTAAACCTCTAGCGCGGGTCCGCACATGCGGAATGCGCGCGTCACGTCCTAAAGTAATAAAGTCAACTATATTTGCTATGCGACCGATCCGTCTTTGTGGAGCCGGATGGTTTTACCTGCCCTGGCTAACGTGGGCACGCCGTTATCAACCGCAATAATACCATTGACAAGCACGAATGCGACCCCCTTTGATGGTCTCCGAGGATCTGCAAATGTTGAATCATCACGTACATTCTCCGGATCAAAAAGGACGAGGTCGGCACGGTACCCTTGTTTTATTAGACCTCTATCAGAAAGCTTCAGCACTGATGCCGGTCGTGATGTCAAATGGGCTACCGCCTCCTCAAGGCCATTAACAAACACCGACTCTGGCTCTACAGTCTCAAAAGTATCGACAGAATCTGGATTATATATGTCCCTGATGCGGCCCTGGGGTAGATCGCGAACATAGTGGCCCAAATACCTTGTGAAACAACCCCACCCTCGCGGATGAGGTTTCACGCCAACCAAGATTCCATCGCTTCCACCGCAATGGCAAGGGTCCTTTATAATAGCTCTTACGTTCTCTTCGTGGCCCACATGCTGTAAAATTGTAGTCGAGAGCTTGTCCTGGATCATGACCTCGATCATCACGTCAAACGATCCAGGATGTGTGCTGGGATCGAGGCCGAGAACAGCTAAAAGTTCAGAATTGGAGGTAATTTTGTCAATAGTGAGACCAATAAGAGGAAGTAGTTTCTCGTTTCGAACCCCGCTGATCTCAACCGTGTCCCAGTCGAGTGTGCAGCCGTGACAGCCATCTGTACCTGCCACCTCGACGTCGTAACGAATTTTCTTTAAAGCTTCTGGATCCTTCAATAGTGCTAACGTATCACTGGGGCCGCCTGCCGCAGACCATGATGGGAGCATCGACGCAAGCGTCGTTGATCCTTGAAGATAGGGATAAGTATCAAGAGTGATGGTAACGCCTAGCTCGCTCCTCGCCTTGATGATCATTTCGAGGAATTCAGGAGCTTTTCCCTTGTTCTCTTTAAAGTTGAGAGTGGCATGGGTCAGATGCAGACGTACACCTGTGTCTTTGGCCAGGTCTATCATTTCACGATATGCTTCTAGCGCACCTTTTCCATAGCTTCTATGATGGGGGCTATAGTATCCGCCGTACTTTTGCACAACTGTGAGGAGCTCAGCTAACTCCGAGTTTGGTGCATACATCCCCGGCACATAGGTCAGGCCAGAACTCATGCCCACGGCACCCTGTTGCATAGCCACCTCTAGCAGGGCTTTCATTTTGTTGATTTCCTCGGTGGTGGCCTCGCGGGGGTCATATCCAAGCACTAACATGCGAAGATTGCCCTGTGGAACAAGAAACGCAGCATTGGTAGCGATTTTACTGTTGTCAAGATGGTCAAGGTACTCCAGGACCGATCTCCAGCTCCAAAAGCTGGCTTCTTCAGGGTTTCCATTCCACCCAGCGATCTGAACTCTGATCATCTCCAAACTCTTATCGTCCACAGGTGCATAACCAATTCCATCCTGGCCAATGACTTCCGTAGTGACGCCCTGAGTGATTTTAGCCAGATGATCCGGGGTATGCAGTAGTGACAGGTCTGAATGCGCATGCATGTCAATAAAACCCGGTGTCAAAGCCAGTTTTCCATCTTTTCCGTCAATGAATCTGGCTCTTTCAACTGCCGAAGATGGGAATTGTTCCGTGGTCACGCGTATTATGTGTTGGCCACGGACCTGCACTGAAGCCGTATGAGATTTACCTCCGGAGCCGTCAATGAGGCGGACATTAGAGAAGATAATATCACCAGGTTCCACATTCATGTTGTCCATTTTCTTCAGTTGTGAGATACAAGTCAAAAAGGGAAGAATCCCGCTGCGATGCGAAGCTTGTAGGGGCCCTAAGTTTAGTTATGCCTGTATGGTATTGTAATGGGGGGGGGTTTGGCATTCCCTCGCCCTATTCCATGCTGATCCCAGATCTAGTATGATCTGAAAACCCCAGGAAAGAGAACAAGAGTAGCAGAAGATTTCGTTATTCGATCAACAAAAATAGAAATGTAGAAAAGAATATAGCCGTGCACTAGTTTCGAGCCAGGTTGGATTTAAGCGCGAGCTCACGGCGCTTAGTATGACGCATGCGAACACGGCTATCAGCTACCGGTTTATCTTATCTTGCCCCGGAATAAAAGGTGAGTTCCCCAATCTCTCTTCCCCTCATAGGGCGATGTTAGTCACATTTGAACATGGGGCCAGGATATGCAGCGTTGATTAAGTATGTCAGATAGTAGGAGATATGCAGATGGCCATACATTTATTCAGGGTTGGGGTTGTATGTAGCCTCACTTTTTCTCTCCTTGATGGAAGGTGCGCGCGATTGGACCACGAGGCGGCGCATAATGTGAATTCGAATTTTTCAGCTTTAGTTGTGATGCATAAATAACTACATCGTGGAATTAACCGATCTTGACAACACAACTACTTCTTTTTCATAATGGCTTCCAAGAAAATCTGCTACGGCACCTCTCACGTTCCCCTTTCTCCCGCAGTTAGGGCTGGAGATTATATCCATATCTCCGGCCAGGTTCCGGTTGTAGATGGAAAGCTTGTTGGTGAGACGATTGAGGAGCAGACTGAGCAGGTCCTTAAGAACCTCGATGCTACTCTTGCCGTCGCTGGTTGCACTAAGGAGGACGTGATCAAGTGCTTTGCCATTCTCACTGATCCTAAGGAGTTTGATGGCTTCAACAAGGCTTACGGTGCCTACTTCACTAACGATCACCCGGCTCGCACTACTGTTGGAGCGGGTCTCGCTGTTCCTACTTTCAAGGTGGAGATCGAGGCCATCGCTTACAAGCCCCTTAACTAGGCTCACTTTGGAGCATACCTAGTAGACTAACTAAACTTGGTTGTGTAGCGAACCAAAACCAAAATTGAAATTTTGTTTTAAATTCCATCGAGGAAATCGCTAGCGATCGCATCTGCCGTTTCGATAGCCCATGTCTCTCCTTCTCTCTCTCTGGCTTACCCTGAAGAGGAGGAAATGGGGAAGATGTGCTGACGTACACATAGGTCACCTAACGGGCTTTCTTGGGCACGGGTTGTATGAAGGGAGCAGGATAGCCTAGCCAACTCGGGTCCATTTATTTAGATGCCGCGTTCCAGTTGAGTTGTTGAAGAGTTACACCAAAGTTTCAACTGAACCCCAAGATGGCTGAGACCCCTTCAAAGCTTGAGGATGTCGAGACGCCTGCGGTTATAATTAGGGAAGACCTCGTCAAGGCAAACATCAAGAAGTCGCAAGACTATGCCGATAAGCATGGCTTTAAGCTTCGGCCTCATATCAAGACCCACAAAATTGCAGAGTTTGCACAGATGCAACTGGATGCTGGTGCTCACGGTATAAATTGCCAGAAATTGAGCGAGGCTGAAGTGATGGCCGCGAGACTCGCAGAGCTCTCGGATAACTCCTCTAGTCACGGCAGTCTTGACCTGCTCATTACTTTTAACATTATTGGCAAAGAGAAACTCGCTCGTCTTGCCAAACTAGCTCACAAAGTCAAGCTCACCGTCGTGGCTGACAGCGAGTATACGATCAAGGGTTATGCAGACGCTGCGCATAGCTTGACTGGGGACGATTCTTTGGGAGTACTGATTGAATGTGATATGGGCGGCCTTCGGGCGGGTGTCACCACTCCTGAGGAAGCGGTGGAGCTTGCCAAGACCATAAAGAAGCTCGACAATGGCGAAAATAAACTGCTGTTCAAGGGCCTTCTGACTTACCCGGCTGCTGGACCAAAGGGTACTGAGACCCTCGGAAAATGGCTGGTCGCGGCAAATCAAGCATTCGATGCCGCTGGAATTGCGCTTCCATCCGTGTCCGTAGGTGGAACGCCTGACATGTGGACGCTTCACGAAGTCAATGAGGTGACGAAAAAGCACACCATCACTGAGCAGCGGCCAGGGACTTATATATATATGGACAGGGCATGCGTGCGGTCCAATGCGGCAACATTTGACGAGTGTGCCCAGACTGTGCTTAGCACGGTTGTAAGTCGCCCCACTAGTCTGAGAGCTATTTGCGATGCAGGATCAAAGGCTTTGAGCAGCGATCTGCTTGGGATGGAGGGTCATGGCCGGATCATCGAGTTCCCCAACGCCCGTATTTCCCGATTGAGCGAGGAGCACGGGGTCATTGAGGCCGATAAGGAGGAAGATTTACCCCCTATTGGAGCTAGGATTCGCATAATTCCTAATCATGCTTGCACAGTAACCAATCTGTTTGACAGGGTTATCCTTGTCAATAATGATGATGGAGCTGTTGTCAAAACGCTCCCTATCATTGCACGTGGATGTGTGATCTGATTGATTCAAAACGCTATCAAGTCTCTGTAGAAGTTGTATTCCATGTAATACTTTATGTACAAAAGAAGCTCTTCACTCGGTTCATCTTAGCCTGATAGGTGATTCTTGTTCGGTGACTCTTTTGCTCATGACCACCCACCCCAGAAGAGCCAATCACCGTTGGTGTTCATGTAAATTTGACATTGAGGGGAATTCACTCTGCAATACAGACCTGTTCAAATACAATATGCATGAAAATCATTATACATAGCTCCCCCCCACTCTTGTCTGGAACGTTCCGATCAGAGCATATATGTTTACCTGTCTGAGGAGTGCAATCAATTTGTTCAGGACGCCTTGATCACATGGAAAAAAATCCCAGTAGCATTCAAATCGAGCTATTCTTTGAACAATGAAGTGCCCCGTCAGTTTGCCGCATCAACTTACCCGGTGGGTGTAAAATGTCACCGCACGGCTGAGAAAATGAGTACTTTTCAGTTATGCATGCATGGGCAAGGGCCCTTTCACGAGCTTAGTGCGGCCCCACTATTGTGATGGTCCCGGCCCTTGAGTAATTGACATAACTGCCAGCTATATGAACTTTGATGCACACTTGGAGTCATCTCCTGTCGGAATTTATGCCTTACAGTCCTGATTCAACCCTGCATGTATGCACTCCATGAGCCATGAGCCATGACCGCTGTGTGCAGGCTGCAGAGCACGTTTAGCCCCTTTATTGCCACAAGTCTTTGAAACAAAGTATATAAATAGAGATAAATCGAACTATTATAGCAATCCAACTCTGGTTTTCACCATCATCAAACTACAATGTCTTCTACTGCTACTGCCACTCAAGCCAACACCGCGAACCTTCGCGCCAGCACTCGCCAAGAGTCCAAAGTAACTGCTCTCATGGATCGCGACTGGGAGGAGTTCGAGTTCGAGCCAATTCGTGAGAGCACCGTTTCCCGAGCAATGACTCGTCGTTACTTCAAGGACCTTGACACCTATGCTGAAAGCGACGTTGTCATCGTTGGTGCTGGCTCATGCGGTCTCTCGTGTGCATTCGTGCTTGCAAACGCTCGTCCTGATCTTAAGATCGCCATCATTGAGGCAAATGTTGCCCCTGGAGGTGGTGCTCACCTTGGTGGCCAACTCTTCAGCGCCATGATCATGCGCAAGCCAGCCAACGAGTTCTTGGAGGCTCTTGGCGTTCCCTACGAAGACGAGGGCGACTATGTCGTCGTCAAGCATGCCGCTTTCTTCTCAGCAACGCTCTTGAGCAAGGTTCTTGGCATGCCTAACGTCAAGCTCTTCAATGCCACTGCCGTCGAGGACCTCATCACTCGTCAAGACCCAGTCACTGGTGACATGAGCGTCGCAGGTGTCGTGACAAACTGGACCCTCGTCTCACAGCACCATGATGATCAGTGCTGCATGGACCCAAACACCATCAACAGTCGAATTGTCGTGTCAACTACTGGCCACGACGGCCCATCTGGTGCCTTCAGCATCAAGCGTCTCAATGCTCTTGGTGCAGTCAAGATGGCAGGAATGCAAGGTCTTGACATGCAGCGCTCGGAGGGACGCCTCGTTCGCCGTACTCGTGAGGTGGTGAAGGGAATTGTAGTCGGAGGCATGGAGCTCGCTGAGCTCGACGGCCACCCACGTATGGGCCCCACCTTTGGCGCCATGGCCATGTCTGGTGTCAAGGCAGCATACGAAGCACTTGCTGCCTTGGAGAAGGAATCTTCTTGAATACGTATACACGGTCATATAACCTAGTAAATATGAATGTCTCGTCCCCAGTCAATCAAATGCAGTGTAACGCTGTTTAAACCTCAGAAAATGTTACTGCCTTTGGATCTAGAGGGGTCCCATCTGGGCCAATGTTATTTCTGTGGAAGCTTAAGCGCACATATCGTGCTCGTGCGGCGTCAAAGCTCTCTCTATACAGCACCATGAGGGCAAGGATGTGAAGTTTGGACAGGGTAGATAACCCTGCGCGTGTGTCATTAGAAGAAACATTTTCACCAAGGTCGAACGTTTCTGATGATAATCCAAGGTCAATGTCTCCCTGGAAGCCGGTTTGTCTGAATCCTAGCAGCCAATGTATGCCAAGTGAGATCAGTGCTATGAGAATGCCAACGAGAGCTACCGCGAGTGCTAGTACCAGCAGTCCAATAAGTGCTTCAAATGCTAAAATCACAAGCTCCCATACAATGATGAAGAACGCTACAGGAATCATCACAATGGTGTGCAACCATCCTTCTGAGGCACCCGAACTTGGTGTGCTAGATCCGAACACGCGCCCAAGCCATTGGACAGAGGAATGGTACGCACCTTTTGCACCGTTCTCGATGGATTCGAGTATTGTCATTTATTGGTATTGATCCTGTTATCTGACGGTGATGAGCTCTGAATTCGAAAGGTACCACGATAATTCGAGAGAGGTTACCTGGCAAAGCCAGAGTCGAATGGACGCCGAAATGACTTATGTCATCGAGTGCAGGCTTTTATGTAATAGAATCACCAGCTGATCGCTTTAGGCTCAGCATGGGACGTTTGAAGCGTTGTGGGCGAATGGCTAATGCCCGTGCGCGTGTCAATCTAGTCGCTCTGTGAGCATCGTACGTCTTTTTGTTTTCTTTGACTGGAGCAGAATGGCCTTTATTTGAACTAGGTTTATAATTATTTCCCACCCTATTGGCTTAAACTGGAGCTGACTTGTACAACCTGGATCCAATTTGCCTGAACTGGGTGTTCAATGCAAAATTCATTTGCAATTTGATCGAATTGCATCTTGATTTTAAGCGACTGTTTGAGCTCGATCACTCTTGACTGAGTCTAGTGTTACAAAGGAGGCTCCACGGCGCCTTCGTGGCGGGGCGAGACCCTGCAATGTCTCAATATAGACAATCGAAGCCCGGCCAACGCGTTGCGGGGTTGTATGCCTTTATTAAACATTGTTATATTGGGCCCGCGTTATTTTCAAGTAGATTGCTAAAACGACAATCGCACATATTCAAAATCAGGGTTGATTTATTGAGCCTGTAAAGGACGGTTGTCGAGTTACAACCATCCAGTGGAACACAGGCTTCGCGTCCCCCATTGGCGCGTTCAACTGCGATCTCGGGGTACGTTTTGTTATCTTTTTGCAGGTTTTGCTTTTAATTGTCTAGCATCAAGTCATATGTGTTAGCATGTATGTTCCATGTTTAGGATGCATATCGGACGTACTTAACTTAGATTTTGGTCGTTTTGTTGGAGTGATCATTGAGTTAAAGTTTGCATATGTCCATATAAAGTCAAAGCTAGTGAATTGGGCTGAATATGCACACACAACACGGCGGAGCACCAGACGGAATACTGCAGCGATCAACCCAACCCCAATGCTTAACGTGGGCCATGGGAAGCAAATAAGAGACTTACGACACATGATTTGACTTTCTTCAACCAAGCGAATTTGAAGAGTGACTGGACCTACAATGGAATCATGCAAGTAAAGACTCGGGGGCCAGCTATGTGGGTTTGCACAGCAATGTCAGCACCCGGATAGCGGGGTCTGAACATTGAGGATTCAAGAATAGCCTAAGGGATTCCAGATATCTAGATACAGCCACATTACTGAAGTTCTAAACAAAGGAAAAAAAAAAGTCGTGGATTCGGTATTTAACACAGGTCTGGCGGCCAATCTTAGACGCCAGCCATGTGAGCTATTGAGGGCCATGATCACGTGCCGACCCCGGATTTACATGAGCCGCATGCTGCAAGTTGGAGAGATATGCAGAGGATCAGCCTTGCAGTAGACATGTCAATTGCACAGCAGCATATATATAATGGAATCAGAACAGGTTTGAGGTTGGTTCCTACAATAACGCGATTCTGGAAGCCGAATCACAACCATGGCGAGCATTGAGCGATGACCGTAACCACGGTGGTGCGTCCTTGATTTGACAGTTTCGCTTTTAAAGTACGCAGTCAATGCCCAGGAACAATGAGACAAATGCAAGATTCGCAGGCTAGTCTACCACCATATAGTTGGATCAGCAGTTGAGTCAATAAGAAGAGAGTGTGTGGCCTAATACTTTCAAAATCTAGACTGTGGATACACTATAGCACCATAATAAATAAAGGCTTTCATTAATGAAAGCCGGGCCAAGAGTCTTTAAACCTTCGCCTCCATTTCGTCGATCATCTCGCAGTCGTCAGGCACAAAGATGTAAATGAACGCGTCGGCGACCCAAGTACACACTGCCATCTCGCGGGAAACGAGCCACTGCTCCAGGTCGTGAAAGATGCGACGCCGTAGGAACTCGAGAATACTAGCACCAAGATATACAGCTGATATCTGCAAGATGGCCACCAAAGGAAACAGGGGTAGCGTCTCATACCTCGGGGCGTCGACCCAGACCAACCAAAGCTGCGGGCGGATGAAAAAGTTGTCGTGGAAGAGATATACTCCAAATGTCAGCGACCCGAGCCAGTTCACGATTGACGAGGAAAATTCGAGCCGGATGCCTAGAAGGAATACGGACACTGACATTATCAACACCATAGGATAGTAGCTATCATACATGAGTACGATAGGACCGCCGTTTGCTCGAGCCCATGGCACGTCTCTGGTGCAAAAGTAATAGATGCTTGTCCATACAATTGAGTTCATTGTGAGAATAAAAACCACCAATGCCCTGGTGGAGATTCGTCGTTTTAAGGGTGCCTCGAATCGTCTTATGGCGCTGCCAAGCTGGACCACGAAGTAGAACCAGGCAAGCGAACTATACGAGTTGTACATGTCCCAGGGAAGCAAACACATCGTGACGGCTTGAACAGCGAGAATTGCGACGAGTTGCGCAGAGGTGGTGTATTTTGACGTGACTGCAATTGCAGTGCTGAGCAGCATGACGGCAATGTAGACGCTGATGAACCAGTAGTGAAGCGTTAATATGGGCATGAAGCTCAAATAATAGTCTCCAGAATACATGGGCCGCCTAAATGACATCACTGTGAATATGAGTATTGTCCAGGTCAAAGTCTGAGTCCAGGTTCGAGCAATGGAGATACCCTTAATACGCTTGAAATTCAGAAAGTACCCAGACAGAAGCAGAAACAGATTCACTCCAACCTTACCCCCGGATTGTAGAATGTATACAAATATAACATTAAACATCATCTTCACGGTTTTGACGGGGCCCAACGCGGGATCGGGCCCGGGAAGCACGGTTGGATCTAACGCCGGAACCTCGCGATCGAATTCTCCCCATTTCGAATGTACACCGTAGTGGTGAGAAACAATCAATACCATGGCCACAACGCGTAGGAGCTCAAAGTTGGACAACCGGGCACCTTTGGTAGGACTCATTTGGTATAAGAATGTATGGAAGGGTTTGTAGGAAAAGAATGACAATGAACAAAAACGATGGGAAAGGTACAGGGCAGAGAGTTCTTTCGCGTAGATCAGAACTCTAAACAACTGAAGTTTGTTGGGTTGATCAAAAGAAGGATCTAAAAGAAAGGTTACAGTATTCAGTTCTAAACTAGGTCCCAGCTGAGATTCGCGTGACTTTGACGACATGGGCATCGGAAGCGCGAAATTGGGTTGAGAAAAAACAGCTCTGCAGCTCGTTGAACTGACAGGCTTGGAGAAGTAGCCCCTTGCCATGAAGGTTTCTCAAACTGGCTGATGCATCTGCAAAGACACCCTGGCAGATTTTCTATTCTGAGAGGACTCAAGCGCACAAACAGTCCCAAAACCTACAACTTGTATAGCGAGCAGTGCGAATCGGGCAAGTACCCTTGCCACTAGAACCTGTCAGCGAAGAATCTGTACATACATGAATAGTGCGGCTATTGTATGCGGCTATTAACTAATTACGGCTCAACGGTGCTTGGCAAATGGAGGGGGTGATTTGTCTCCGGCTTGATCCTTAGGACATGTCCAGGTATAGACGTGGGATATACTGTCATAGGAACCTAAATGTAACTGCTGAGCATTCTTTTAGTTGTTGGAACCGGTTTTCTTCCCTGCATGTATGTTAACGTGTATGTATGCATGCAGTCACGTGGGTCGGCTGTGCTCGCCAAGGCAGACTTTAGGGCAAGTGTAAATATTCAACATGAGATTATAGCGCGCGGGGCACGAAGCGGGGAAAGATCTAGTAGGAAAGATCAAGTTCTGAATGTGAAAACTCTCATTCATAAATATACCTAGGTTCATTTCGAGACAGGCACGCCACCAGAAAAGTGACAACTCCTCGCTAGCCAGGTCGCTTCAAGTGGGAGCGCCGAGTGGCCTTAACCGCGCGACTTTACAGACGCCGACTTGAGCACCCTAAACCAGCCCTTTTTACTAAGGGGTAAAAATGTGGAGACGCTGTGAGCTTCTGCTACAAAAAGATTTCCTAATAGATGAGTGTATCGGTTGATCTTGGTTCGATCAAGGCTTTAAAGAGCGCGTGCAGCTAGCACGCTTGGTCCTAGATGGAATCAAGGCGAACTGAGCGATATTTTTCAAGACTCTAACTTTCCCATGGCCTATTTTTATCAGGACCGGTGTACTAGAGGTGTGACAAAGCGCTAACGTCATGACTCTACCGTGTTTTTTTTTATCGTTTTTGGGCTTAGCATGAAGGCTCAGCTTGCATTCCATAACCCTTAGAAAGCCGAAAATCAAGGAGACGAGAGGGTCTTGCAGTTGTTTGTTGTTATTGAGTAGCAAACTAGTTAGTATCGCTAAGTTGGGCTTGAAGCTAGCAAGAAGATGACGTGTTGAAGTAGCAGCTTTGGTATGTACTGCGCAGCTATCTGGATATGGGCCCACTTACTAGATATTGTTAGTATGAAATGAGAGGACCTTGAGGGTGCAATAACCCAACAATTGGCAAACTGTGTATGTTTTAAATAGTATAAATCGAACAAATTTGTGCTTCAACTTTTCACTATTTGCATGAACAAGCGACTTCTTTAATTCACGTTAAGCAGTATAACAACCCAACAATTGACGTACTCTGTATGATTAGCGCATTGTACTACTGAGTCGAATATACTTGTGTTCAAACTTTTCACTACGTGCATGGACAAGATTGAGTTCTTCAATTCACGTTGTGAAGTGCAACAAGCTAGTAATTGACATACTCTATATGATTCAACCATTATACTACTAAGTCGAATCTTCTTGTGTCTAAACTCTTCGCTATTTGCATGGACAAAACCAAGTTCTTCAATTGATGTTGTGCAGTGCAAAGACCCAATAATTGACGCACTAAATATAGTTCGAACATTGTAACTCGAACAAACGTGTGTTTAAACTTTTCACTTATGTGCATTAACAACACTCAGTTCTTCAATTCACCTTGTAAAATGATGCTCATCTCCAGGTGGGACACGGCCCAATGCTGACTTCCACTTAAACTGAAATTAATGGCCGGGCGCTGACTGTTATCTCAAGCTAGAGCCAACGCCTCTGATCAGGTTGTTCTCTTCTACTAGCTTCATGGCTCAAATATTAATGACCAGTTTGTGAAGCAACAACAAGTGCTCGCCAGAGGGACGGCACTCCGATGCAATGAAAAGCAAAATTTAGTGTACACGTTACATTGTCTGTTAATGAATGCAGATTTATGGGTCTATTATTATGCATGAATTACCGACGTCCCGAATTTATCCCTTATACAGCACTGGGCAATGTTCTGTTCACTAGCAGCATGCAATTGACTGCCTGCTCTTTGCTCCGCCGCTGATGGTATCCCATGAGAACACATAGAAGCCAAACAATTGACCGAGGAACATGCATATTAAAATGTACCCATTGTAGTACATTGCCATGAGCATAAAAAGGTATGAAGCTCCAAAATCGACTGCATGTAACCAAGCTCGAATAGCTTGTTGCCAAATTTTGAGCTGATAAGGTTCTGAGCCAGGCATCCGTGTGCTGAAGAATGCATCAACACTTCGCGGTCTTGTTACCGCGGGCTCGTGTGTGGAAACTTTGATGTCACTTTCGGAGGTGGACTCTGAATCAGGGCCACTATCAGATGCCAAATTGGCAGCACGGTTTCCTGGAATAGGTCTCTGACTGGTCCAGCGTTTCACCAAGAATCGGTCAAACTCACGTTGAACTCTTAACAGTGCTTGCAGAAGCATGCCCCATGCAACCACAGAGATACATGTTCCGGCAAAATCTCCTCCCGTTTTAATATGCCATTGAGAGGATATGAAACACGCATCAATGGTCTGCCAGTTCCACAGCATACTGCTCATTTGACACTGTCCTCCACTCATTGAGTCGCTACTACCCATTCCCATATTCATATTCCCTGATGGAGTGGAGGTGCTCATTACTGCGCTCATTGCTCCAGTCATTGTCATAGGGGTGGTCATTGTAGGGTTACTTGTCATGGCGCTCATGGCCATGCTGGCCATAGTCGTAGCCACCTGAGGGCACATTTGGTACCATGGCATAACTTCACCATTGGCCATCGTCATGAGCGACGTATTGCCCTCCCAAGGACATGGCGACGAAGACATATTGTTATTGTGACCTGTGAAAAGTACGTTTCTTCAAGGAACAGATTGGTTGTACGGGGCCTTCTTCCTCTCCCTTTTTTTTGCAACAATTAAAATTCTGGTGAGATAACAGATCAATATATGTGCAGGAGAGATAGAAAGCCTCGGAAATTAGCTCACTGCTTGGGGGAGTACATTGTTCCGTTCAAAGTGCTCACGCGCATTTAGCCTGCCTTTTTTCAAGCAGTGTGAGCTCTTCTCGAGAGCTGAAAGTGAGAGAGATTATCTAAGGACACATGTCATGTGACACACTCTTAAGCTCAACACGACATGGCACTAGGGAGGGGAATTAGCATTAAACTTTCGGCTAAATGTGTGCAACAGAGGTTGAAAAACAAGTGAAACTAACAGACCCCAGACGAAGTTGTCACAATAGAGCAGAGATTTAAAGGCTTGAGGAGCCAGATCGCAAAAATTAAATAGTTATAATGCTCATACTTCCAGATCGATTATTCAATTCCGCAATGCGCAATTTATTGCCGGGTGACGCGTTCTCGTCAATGCTCATATTCCACAATGGATTCGAATAAGGAAGCGCATATTAAGGAATTTATGTAGTAGTATTATTTGGCTAGGGTGAATTTGACGAGTGAATCCTCTGGCCGAGCAAGGTGCATGGCTAAACGGAAGTCGTAGGTGGGTTCTGGGTTGAATTGTGGATTGGTCTCAATCTTCGAGAAGGTCAAAGCTAAGTGAACGAGAGTGGCAGAAACTTCTGTCAGTGCAAACTGCTGCCCGAGGCATATGCGCGGTCCTCCGGAGAAGGGCAAGTAAGTCCAGGGTTTAGGAGCCTCGCCAGAAAGCCATCTCTCAGGGTCAAACTTGTCAGAGTTCTTACCCCAGGATCTCACGTCACGGTGAATTGAGTAAATACTGAACATGACGAGGGTGCCCTTGGGTACGAACACAGGCTTTGTTTGATCAGGCCCACCGCCGCGAGGCAGTGTAGTATCCCGTGTGGCGGTGCGCGCGTTGAAAGGCACTAAAGGTGAAACACGCAAAGTCTCGTTGATAAACGCGGCGAGGTATTTGCAAGCTCTGAGCTTCTCATATGTGATGCTATCCTTCGATTCAAAGGTGCTGCATATTTCCTGTCGGAGTCGCTCCCAGATATGAGGGTATCGTGCGAGCCAATAAATGCAGAATGTGAGGGTTCCTGCTGTCGTGTCAATACCAGCCACAAGTACATCAAACATCTCGCTGCGGATAAAGGCCCGGTTCGTGGAGGCTTTCACGAGGGCAGTGCTAAGAACATATTCGTCTTCATCGTCTTTACGGCTACCAGCCTCAGCAATGGCTTTATCCACGTAGTGATCCATGAATGCTTGAGCTCGCTGTCGATGTATAGCAATGTCACCGCGAGGTACGAGCCAATAAAACTTCTGGGCTAGCACCCGCTTAGTCCCATAGGCAATAATCCGTTTGTAGGACTCAACAAATTGGCTCGACGTGACCGAGAGACTGTGATCACTTGAATGAACAGTGAACTCATCGCCTACAAGTGAACCAACGCTTTCGCCAAATAGGAACTCAGTGGCGGTGTCCATGGCCATTCGATGAAACAAGGCTTGCATGCCCACATATCCAGTGGATTTCGTGATCTGCTCAACGAGCGTCTGAGCATGATAACAAACAGAGTCCAGGCGTCTGATTTGTTCGCGGCTAAATTGGGGTCTTAAGGTCGAGCGAGAATGCTTCCAGTCCATGCCATCTTTCACAAAGATGCCACCTCCAAACATTCCCAATTGCTTCCTTCTCAGTCCTAATGAGAAATCCTTAAAGTTTGACGAGTATACACTCTTGTAGTTCTCTGGATCACTGGAGATGATCTGGTAGTGGAACAGCGATTGATCGAGGAAAGTTTCCCGACCTGAACTGGAGATTGCTTGGTGAAGCCCCTCTACCAGGATGTGTTCCTTCTTGGCTTTCCAGGATTGATGAACATGCTTGATTCCCAATGGACGGGATAGTCGTATGGAAGGTAACCCGCAGTTATACCTACGAGCCTTGAGTTTGTAAATGAAGAGCCAGATGTGCTCATGCAAGAGGATGAGCACCACCACAACGAAGATTATAAGAATTGTCGACATTATTGAGTTATTCTCCAAGTTCAAAGAGTTCTGTCTCAATATAAAGACTCGCTAGCGGCCCGAATCACACCCTTGCGACGTTGGTCTTAACTGTTCCTGGGCCACTGATCTGCACATGTGACGTTGTGACGCGGGGTAAATATGCGTTTGAAGGTTAAATCTAGACATGTGATCTCATGTGTCTCCACAACATTTAGCTCTGTTGAGCTCTCACGTTGTACAGCAAGCGCCTATTTTATTTTTTGTTTTTATAAATTTACTATAAATTGAAACTTATAGCGGGGTCTCACCATTGAAAACAGCGTTAAATCCAGAGAATTAATGACTTCAAACGACTTTACAATACCGTTGATTATATCGAGGGCCCATCATTGGGGATCTAATCCCTTGCTTTTGACTCGCTAGGGCCAGGCACAATTCTGCATGCAAGAGAAACAACAAAAATCAAACTGAAGAAACTGTCAAAAACTATCAGCATTTCTTTTAATGATCTTATTCACTTTTAGTACAAGAATTTTTACTCCTGCCGCTTTTTTAAATCAGCTCACATTCCGAAAAATTGAGGGTTGGTTGTGAGAAATCCTCCATCAGTGTAGAGGGACTGGCCCGTAGTGTAGCGGCCACCAACTGATGCAAAGAAGCTCACTGCTGCTGCCGCCTCAGACGGTCTTCCCGGGCGGGGAATGAAAAGGCCTCGCTTGTGTTGGCTCTCGTTCTCCACTTCATCAGGGTCAATCTCAGTTTGGGGAGTTGCAATCAATCCTGGTCCAATGGCATTGACAGTGACTCCCTCTGGGCCGAGCTCAGACGCCAAGAATACCGTGAGACCTCTCGTGGCGTGTTTCGCAGATGTATACACCGAGCTTCTAGGTAGGGGGGAAACAGCATGAACAGAAGTGATATTGATGATACGGCCAATACCCCATTGCGATGTGTAGAAGCCTTGGTGAAGATCAGGGTCACTTTCCAATCTGGTGCCGCCATTGGGATCTGGTTGAGACTGCTTCCGGAATTGTCTCACGGCTTTCCATGAAAGTGCGAGGCCAGCTTCAAAATTGACGGCGAATCCAGCTCTAAATTTGTGAAGAATGTGCGCTACATCAGCATCATCACCTCCATCCTTGACGGTATTGTCTTCGTGGAGATCCATGAACTTTTTTCCAGCAAATGCGGCCCATCCAGCATTATTGACAAGAACATCAAGCCTGCCAAACCTGGCTACATGTTCATCCACCAGCTTACTGCATGCAGTATCGGGATAACCAAGATCAGTGATGAAGATCTCAGCTTCGACTCCATAAGCATCTCTAAGCTGCTCCGCGAGCTTCTCCACAGCTGTAGGATCCTCCTGAGGCATTCTAGTCAGCCCAACATTAAATCCATCATGCCCGAGCTGGCGAGCTATGGCGATACCTATTCCAGAACTACTTCCAGTCACCAAAGCAGTACGGCGGGGCACCCCTTGTGGGGGAGCAGGAACATAAACTTGAGTTGCGGCCATTATAGTGAAGTGCGTGTTAGGATGAACTACAAAACTTTGCAAGTTTTGCTAGTTGTATCGATGGATTGAATCTCTCGTTTAGCTAGACGCTGCTTTTAAGCCAGCCATCGAGCTTATTGAGAGGAGAGGAGAGGAAAAGCACCAAGGGAGGGGACAAAGAAGGGCAAGGGCCGTACAGGGGTCCCCACGCACACGAGCGGAGGCTGACATGTCTTTGAACGGCTGAGCTCGTAAGCAGGCGCGAAACGCGCGCATGCATGAGCCTCTGCTTGTGCCTGCCATTTGGGATAGAAATACGCACACTGACCTATAAGATGAGAGAAGCAGGGGAGAATATACTTGGGATCAAAAGTGTCTAGATTTCGGGAAATTTGTTGGGGATGAAATTTCAACGCGATCGAGATGAAAAATTTCAAGCCAAAATCATTTTTCTTGTTATTTGACTATGCTAGCTAGCTTGATATGAGTATACGCGCGCGACTCTTCTTTTGCCAGGAAACTGTTGCATTTTGTGCTATAAGGGGGCTGAACGGTGAAATACCAACTTCCTGATAAGACGCACATTCATGCCGCAGCTGCGGATCATTCGTAGATGATGACCCAATCAACCTCCGTGATTTCCCCTATCGTCGCAGACTAGTAATTCTCAGATAAGCATCGATCAGATAACATCGCCAATCGGCGACTAAGTGCAGACAGGCTGGGTCGCGTCGGATGAGCTGGGCCGAGATATTCGAGTCTGGGGAATCTGCGAACGGCTTCATGTTCACGTTGAAAAAATGTGGTTGAAATTCGAATAAGACAAGATTTCAAAAACTGCAGATGCCCAGTTTGGCCTATGATAAATTTCACCTAGTAGAAGCTAGTAAGATGCTTTCTCTGAATAAAATACCAAAAAGACTAATTCCAAAACTTGTAGAAGACCAGTTTGGCCTATGGTAAATCTACTTAAAACAAAAAGAACTAGTAGGATGCCTTCTCTGATGAAGACTCGATAGTATAGTTCTTCGCCTCCAACTCTACTGTGGGCTTCTCAACAGGCTCCTTGATCCACATGAATACAGGGGCCAGTACGATAAGAGCGAAAGAAGTGATTCCCCAGTTTAAGCCAAACTCAACTTCATAGTTTGTCGAAATGGAATTGACTTTCCAGGCAATGGCAGCGCCAGCACTCTGAACAGCCTTGTAGAGACCAACATAGCGGGCGAGCATCTCATCCTCATTAGCCATGTCATCGCTACCCTGGCAGCCAATAAGCCAGTAAACCATGGTTTGATAAACTGCATCAAATGCACCATAGAACATGTAGAGCAAGAATGGACCAGCGTACTTAGTGTGCGAATGGATCATATCCATAGCAGACTCGAGATAGTAGTAGTGATGATCGCCAGGGTTCGTAGACAAAGCCTTGTTAGGCGCTGAGCGGAGCTGGAGAGCGAGACCACCGCCCCACACAATGAGCGAGTAGGCAGTCAGGAAAATATAGCCAATGACTCCTCTACGCTTGCGGGACATCCTCTTGTTATCAAGGAACATACCAAATAGAGGAGAGGCGACCATTTGAGCAAACCAGTACATGGCACCGTTGAAGCCACGAGTACGAATGTCAAAGAGCCGGGCATTCACTGTGTTCTGCTGGTAGGTGTAGAAGAAGTTAGACATGAAGAAGAAAGGAAGCATAAGAATGGTTTGCTTTCTGGGAATGATTTTCAAAATCTCAATGAAGTCTTTGATCACATTCGGAGGCTCAGAAGGATGATGCATGTGTGAGCCATCCGTGCGCACAATCTTACTCGCATTCGCGATGGAAAGGGCTGATAGCCAGCCTGCACCCATCAATGCAATAAAGGCAGCGTAGGTTCCGTCACTGACAGTCTCTTGCGTTGAGTCCCAATTGATTCCCATCGCAATGAAATCGCCAATTACACCACCCATATTGAAACACGTCCAGAAGATGCCAATCATGGTACCCTTTTCATTTGCGAGGGGGGCAGAAGTCATGATAGCGCCTTGAGCGACCCAAAATAGTGTCGCACCCACTCCAAGAATTGCACTGGTAGCAATAACAAAGCCACCGCTCTGAATATGGTTGTAGGCCAACAGAGACCCACCATACAAAGGATAAGTGATTCCACCGATGAACATAGTCCACCGAGGTCCAAGATAGTGATAAACAATCGGGGCAACAAACAGATAGCATACCGAAGATACGGCATAGAGGGCGTAATTTCCATTAGCAGTTACAGTAGTATCGACTTGACCACCACCACCAAGACCACTTAGAGCATTGAACATGCCAGGGCAGCCGAAAGCAACGACACTAGTACACAAGACCTGAACTAAAGGAGAATTGTACCTCCATCGCTTCTTGTACTTTTCCGGACGGATCTCAACTACATTGCCAGCTTCAGATAAAATTGCTGATGGGCCAGCTTCCTCGACAAATTCGTTCTTGCCCATTTTCGGTTGTTTTTTGCGTTACAATATCAAAATTTGGTTGTTGGGCAAAAAGAAGAAAAATCGATACTCAAAATCAGAGATTACAACCCTGTTTATATGTTCCCCAGGTCCAATGCAAGATCGATCAGAGCTTGTTCAGATCAGGGGCTTATAATCGATCAAGGGACACGCGAGCGGGGTAAAAATTGGAGAAAGTGACTCGTTCTGGTCTGTGTCTGGATGTCTAGAGACACGATTCACCAAAATGTAATGATGGTAAGTTACAACTGAGTACCTCTTGTTCTCTCTCTGTGACCTCCTCAGCACGGACGGCGCGATCGTCGCGTATCTTGGGGTAGCAGACTCTTATTCAGTTACATTATGTAGGAAACCCTGCATACGCGGGGGCGCATTGGAATAACTACCTGATAAGACCATGGAAGAATTATTGAAACACCTGAGAAAGGTAAAAAATGCGCGATATAGATCTTCTGAATTTTAAACCTACTTCGCGACATTATTCCATAGACATCTTTGCGTGGACTTGGTTGGGGTTTAATCTTATATCGAGACCTGAATATTAAAAACCTTGTCTGGGGAGATGCATTTGACTACGGTTTGTCAATCGGATCATCCTCTAACCCCAAAATAGCATAAACTCAGTTTAACAAAAAAAAGGGACTCCTTTATTCCCCCACAAGCTACTTCAGTTCACACCTAACCTGGATATCAAAGCGACACAGGCCACCCCTGACAATTGACATCAGTATTAAATCAGCATTACATTAAATCTAACATGGGCCCATCCCCCCTCTAAGCTTGTTATCAAGGCAGGCAGGAGCGGAAGATGTCAGCATGCAAAAAGGGGAAAAGGTGGAGAAGTGATCGACATTCCGGAATACTTCCAGTTGGTAAGAGTCAGACACAAATCAAACAGAGGATCTGGTGAAGGTCATTTTCCGGATATCAATCGCTTTCCCCGAGAGATATCTTAGTTCAAACAAAATGACGACGCTCAAGCCAATGTACGAGCTCACCCCTCGCGCTGTGCTAGGCGAGGGTCCAATCTACCGGTTTTCTGACCATACATTACATTTCAACGACTGTGGATCCAACAAGATACATATTGTTGCCATAGACCCTGAGACAGGGGACGTTGATCACTCTCAAACTCCAAGGACTGTGGAGACTGAAGATAGCGTGTCAGTTCATTGTTTCAGGGAACACAATGAAAATTCATTTATATGTCTTTATTATCAAGGAATCGGTTATCTTGATGAGAAAACAGGGAAAATTACGGTGCTAAAAGAAATTATTCCTTCAGAGGATCGTGATCGCAAGCGTATGAACGACGGAGCAGTGGACCCCAAAGGAAGATTCTGGGGAGGAGAAGTTGATAAGCTAGCAGCGGCTCGTGGGCTTGGGCATTGTCTCGATGAAGAGCCACTAGGTCATTTGTGGAGGTTCGATCCCGACGGTAGCCTCCACAAGATGGCTACAGGCTTAGTTTGTAGTAATGGCATTGGCTGGAGCCCTGACTTGACCACAATGTACTTGAACGATTCAATGGGTCAGAAGGTGTCTGCTTTCGACTATGACCTAGAATCTGGCTCCATCAAGAACCGACGGACTATTAAAGACTTTCAAGGAACTAAAGAGGAGCCCGATGGACTTGTTATAGATGTGGATGGGAATATATGGACTGCTTTATGGGGAGGCCACCGGGTGATCTGTATTTCTCCAGTCGATGGATCGGTTCTTGAAGAGGTGTATGTATCCGCAAAGAGGCCAACTTGCCCTACTTGGGGCGGGAAAGACAACGACACCCTTTATGTGACCTCGGCTAGCGGAGAGAATGAGCCTGGAGACTCCAAAGACGATAGCGGCGCTGGGCACTTGTTCAAAATCAAGACGCATACGCACGGAATGCCAAAATACACCTTTGCAGGTTGAGAAACCCGTAGACTGTGTGTAGAAATATAAAATGCAAAGTAAATTTAATGCTCAGGAGCAGACGTCGAGTACCGAGGACTGTCCAGAGTAGCTAGAGGATATCTCACCCATATCGGGATAGATTAAGCCAGTTTAAAGCTTGTGTCTTCTAGCCTTTTCAGCCATTTGCCTGAATCTGCGCTGAGGAAGACCTCTGCTGAAGCGCTCAAGTCCACCAACCACTTCTCTCGACGATACAGCGTTTACATCGGCATCGAAGGAATCGTGAATGAGCTTCTTGATTAGACGCACAGAGTCAAAGTCGAGTTCAGCAAAGCGACGCTTGAGCTCAGTCAAGACGGTCTCATTGAACTTCTCAGTCGGGAACTCATCACTCGAGTAGAGCTTGTTAACAAATCCAACTCTGTAAAGGTCTTGGGCTTTAATTGGCTTCGACATCAAGAGTGCCTCGTTAGCTAACGACCAACCCAGACGAGTAGGGAGAGTGTATGCGGTCGCACCCTCGGTAACAAGACTGAGGTTTGCAAACGGAACAAGAAGGAAGGAATTGTCGCGAGCGTAGACAAAGTCTGCGAGTCCCACAATTGCTGCACTGAGGCCAATTACGGGACCATTGAGAGCTACTACTAGAGCCTTGGGGTGAGTCCATAGAGTATCCACAAGGACAGCATTGCGGCCAGAGAACTTTCCTTGGAGCTCACGACGCTCATCATAGTCACGCTCATTGATGCCAGCTGAGCGCTCCTTCAACCCCAGCTGGCTGCCCTTGACGTCAGCTCCAGCACTGAAGAACTCACCAGTCCCTTGCAACAATGTCACAGTAGTTTTGGGGTCCTCCGCAGCTCTCACGAGATGCTCCTCTAAAGCCGCATAGTGGTAGTAGTCCATGGCATTGAATGCCTCAGGGCGATTGATTGTGATGATTGTAACAATGCCATCAACCCGGCTCTCGATCGCGGCTCCTTTCTCTGCAGCAGACATGCTGATTGAATTTGCTTGATCAGATTTCAGTGTTCAACTGCGAGGGGAGTGTTCTGGCTTTATATTCCTCTCGGGTAAACGGAAGTGGGCTCCCTGCAGCTTTCGGCTCAGTACCTAAGTGTGGGGAATATATGCAGTGCCGAGAGGGCCCATACGCGGGGGCAGAAGAGCTAAAATATGGTGGGGATTTAATGCGTCTGTCATGCCGGCTGGAGGTACTCCCGGGCCGTTACTAATAGCCGTTTCCCGGTCCCCCAGCCATTAGAGTTTAGCAGTGAAGTCACCTGCTTTTGTTTCATCAGTCGCACTTTCACGAATAATAATAACGTTCAGAAAAATGAATCTCAAATGTTGACATTTACTACAGTAGGTAACGTGTACCCAAAATTAGTGTATTTACTTAGTGCTTACTGATAGAAACTAAAACAAGGCACGACGAGCGCGCACCCATTTCTCATCGCTATACTATACTCAACGAATCGGTTTAAGATCCTGATCGTAGTTGCACGATCTCATAGAAAAATAATCAAAACCAGCGAGCTTGGTTGAACACAACTAATTCATATCAATACAAGGAGTCTATCAGGTGAAAGGGCCAGAAGCATGCTCAGAATGCTCTGGTCATTTTGACTCAACGTCCATGCCAGACTGCGCATCGAAACCCCCAATGCAGATCTAATCTGAAATTTATTCGAGGACCTACCCCGCATATCACTTTTTGAAGGAGGTGGATGCTGAGTGTGCATTCCCGCTCACAGTGCATGCATTAGTTTGCATGAGGGTCAGGTTACATGTAGTGACGGAAAGCGGAGACTCTTAGTTGATCGCCTATATAAAGACTTCGAAATTCATTATCCAGGGTGTTGGAACTAAAACTGATCCTTATCACCTTAAGTGCAATATGTCACAGAAGGTCCTACCCCCCGGCATTTATGCTCCTACTCCTGCCTTCTTCCTTGATGATGATAGTCAGAGCATCGATACCGCCGCGGCATCTAAGCATGCTTTGCGTTTAGCTAAAGCAGGAATTACTGGAATTGTACTTCATGGATCCACCGGCGAAGCAGTTCATCTTACTCCACAAGAAAGAAAAGCTTTCATTGAACGTTGCAGGTCTGATCTTGACGAATCAGGCTATAAAGATGTCAAGATTATTGCAGGAGCTGGTGGGCAGAGCTTCAATGAATCTCTTGCCTTACTCAAAGATGCTCAAGCAGCCGGTGCGGATGCTGGCATCGTTCTCTCGCCCTCTTACTTCCCAGATCAGATGACTGACTCGGCACTGGAGGCCTACTTCACCAAGCTGTCAGATGCGAGCCCGCTTCCATTTATTATCTACAATTTCCCTCGTGTCACAAATGGGATAAATCTCTCTGGTCCGCTGCTGGCAAAGCTGGCATCTCGTCCGAATATCATCGGCTGCAAGTTGACCTGCCATAGCATCAGTAAAATGACGTACCTGGCACCGTACGGTGGTAACCTTCCAGGCGGAAACAAGGAATTTTCTGTCTTCGCAGGCGGAAGCGACTACCTGGTCGCTGCGTACAGTGCAGGCGTTGCCGGTGCTATTACTGGTGTCTCCAACCTATTCCCACATACTGTAGTTGCTCTTTGGAAAGCATTGAACAATGGAGAAGTGAAAAGAGCACAGGAATTGCAGGCTATTGTGACGAGAGCCGAAACAGTTGCTGCTCAAGGGTTTATTCCGGCCACCCGTGCTGCTCTCCGTTCGACAGTTGGATACGGCGGGAAGTCTCGTAGCCCACTCTTCGAGATAGCAGATGAGAATGTCAAAAGTTGGACCTCTGAAATTTGGGCTCTAGAGAAAGAGTTGAGCGAGACTAAGTAGCTGGTGTCACTCTTATTTCGTCAATATAACATTTTCTAGCTAGAAGTGAAAATTTTACGTTTGAACGTAACCCTTCGTCTTCGTTGACAGCCGATGATTGAAAAAAGAGTTTATCCGCTAGAGACGTTGTACCATTCTACAGATATATTGATTATGCCTCATTAGATATCTACACTTCCTCTGCGCCGCCATCCTCTATGAAAGAAGCATGAATGAATGACACATGCAGCGCGTAAGCGAAGTGTCATGCACATGTCATTTCTGAAGCCTAGATGCATGATGCAGATGTCAATATTGGGTCAACTCATGACGACAGGTATCAGGTATTAAGGGTCGTAGTTCAATCTACAACCAAACAGAACTTTTAAACATTGCGTTCGAAAGACGCTGTTGAATCTTGTGGACTAATTGCTGATAGCAATAATTGACAACAAACCTATGGAAGTATACCACGATGATTAGCCGGCATTATGCTGTGAATCATTGGAGCGGAACTTCCTTCCAAGTTGATGATGTGAAACACCGTTTCACGGAATTCAGCTGGGAAATCTAAAACGGCTATTTGAAGTCTTGAACTGATGCAACTTTGGTTGCTGAGGTGTTAGACGAAAATAATCATCAAATAACTATGTTTCCTCGGAAGCTGAGTGCAGCACAGTCTCGGCTGTGATGCGCGACAAAGATAGTTATCTGGTTGATCCTGCCAGTAATATATGCTT